>JAKSZU010000002.1:88837974-89240474 GCA_026018925.1 Tupaia tana
AGGACAATAGAACTCAAACTTAATGTCATCAGTATGGTCTGAAAAGAAAGGTCGATTGTGGTCTGAGGCAAGGCATTCCTGGTCTTAGTGGCTGGTACTGCCAGCTCTGCTGGTGACATGGAGTCTGAGGCCTGTCTTCAGCACATTTCAAAGATATTGCACTGGTGCTCAGTGTGAGGATGGGGCAGGAGCTTTGCAAATATGCTACGTGCTTGCAGGTAGGCAGAATCATCCCTAGGTATGGGCTTCAAGACCACCCCATTTCTCAGTTCTCAGACCCTGGAAGATGACAGCAAATGAGCCCAGTACAGAAATTCCCCTTCAGGCATGGCCACTGAGCTGACAAATCTAAGAGTCCTTTATATTTTCAGTTAGTAACTATGTGAAAGAACTGTCCACATCAGCAACTTATTACTGCTGAAAGAAAGCAAATGAGAGAAAGTGACAAATGAAAATGGAAAAAGTCAGAGTGAGCAATGATTTAAAATACCATTACATTGTATCAAGAGTTTTTAGTACCTTGTGTTCCTTGATAAAATGTTTCTTTTTTCATAAGCATCACTAGAGATTCTTCTTTCATATATCATTTGATAGTTTCAATATTGTGGAGAAAGAATACAGAACGTTTTTAAAGTATGACAATTAGATTCATTGAATATATTTAACATATGCCACCCGTCAAAATTATGTTGAAGCACTGAGAATTTGAGAGACAATAGCAATTCCACAGTCAGGAGTACCAGCGTTAAGACCAGAAAGACAGGTACACCTGCTTTTAAATATCAGCTGGGCCAGCTCTGTGGCCTGACGGTTAAGGTACCAGGATCTCAAATGGTGGACCACACAGTTTGAGTCCCAGACCCTGTGGCTTGAGAAACACGCCAGGTGTACATACGTGCGTTCCCCAAATCCCAGAAGAAGGATGAGATTGAAGACTAGGAACTGAAGTGTGACCATCCCTCATAGGGGCTGCTTTCTCCTCTCCTTTTCTTTTCTTACTCTCTCTTTGTGGTAAGTGAATGTATTTTCTAACACACACACAAACACACACGCGCATGCGCGCGGGGGAAATTAAGAAAATTCTCAGCTTTATTTCTTATGAGTATTGTGACCTTTGATAAATCTCTTATTCTCTCTTTGGTTTCAGTTTCTTTAACCTTTGTAAGTGAGATTAACAGTATCCATGTAAGATAAATTGTAATCCGATGCATGCAACCTTTATATGACTTTCTTTTTTTAAAGAATTATTTATTTAATTTTATTATTTATTATTATTATTATTATTATTATTATTACTTTACTTTTCTAAAGGGCACATGTGTTTACCAGTGAGAGAGAGAGAGAGAAAGTGAGAAAGCAAGCCACTAGGTCTAGGACTCAAACAGTGGTCAACCATGTGGGAGTCCAGCGCCTCAACCACCACTCTACATGCTGGACCCTGTATGGATTTCTTTTTTTCTTTTTTGTTAATATGTATTTTATTCTATTTTAATTTCTTCTATACATTCAATCACATACATCACTTAGCTTGTAAAGTGAATGTTTCAACATGAATGCATTTCTCACCAGTGCAGTTGGGGATACTGTACATGTTATCATCAACAGATAATAACCCACTTCTTTGTCCCATAAATGTCTTGTCTCTCTATTTTCCTCCTTAATGTCTTTCCTCAGACTCTCCTCCTTCTCCCACCCTCTTTCCACACTGTATCCAGTATATATAACCATTTTCTATGTTTCTAGATCCTCTAGTCTTTCAGTTTTGGCCATAGAGTGCAGACACTCGGTATATATTGAGTGGGACATACAATGTCTCTCCTTCATAGCCTGGCTTGGTTCACTCAGCAGTAAATCTTCCATATTCATCCATTTTCTGTCAAAAGCCAGGGTCTTGTTTTTTATGGCTGAGTTTAAGTGAAATTCTGGCTTTACTCAGCACTTTATTGTATCTTCAAAACAAAAAACTACAGTCTGGTGCATAAGCAAGCAATGGGTATTCTTCTCAAAATCTTGTGGACAAGAGGAGGAGAGGGTTTACATCACATACCACCCTGTAAATTACCCATATTCATCTCCTTTAGATATTTCCACTCTTTGCCAAAGTTACCCTGTGGCCTCTCTGCCTATCAAGAACCCACTCTCAGAGCAACGCTCAGCCCTAGGCCAAGTCTCCTCCTCTCTTCTCCATTTCAGGGACAAGTAGATCCCTTTTCTTCTCTCTTATCTCTCTGATATGGTGTTTAATCTCACACAGGCTCCACAGACTCAATGTTCACAGACAATCACCAACATTCATGAAGAGGGATGTGCTTCATATTATTAAACCTGTGAAGTATTCAGTGTGGCACCTAGAGCACAGAGAATTGCTATAAATGTTAAGTAACGTGCTATATTATCATTAGAAGTGGACTCTAATGGCCTCCATGGACTGATTTTTTAAGTACAATGATCGATCTAATGTCTTACAGTTCTCAGAAGAACGTGTGTCCTACTATCTGTTTGTGGATAGCCTAAAACCTATCGAATTACTGGTTTGCTTTTCCGCATTGGTACGCTGGGGGGAGTCTGGAGGTAAGAGAGCTGAGAAAATGAGAGTCTAAATGCGAAATCATGTTCATCCTGCGGAATGGGCAATAAGATGTTTTAAGCCACTAATGCTGGAATCCGTTTCTTTCCTAATCTCTGAAGAGTCACCGAGGATCACCTCTGCCCCTCTCCTGGCTGCAGACATCAGGATCACACACCCTCTTGCCACCTCTGCCTCTCCTGGTTGCAGACATCTGTTCTCCTCTTTGGCATGCATAGTCCTGACTTTCTTTTTACCTACACATGTGATTGTTCTTGATTTTTTCAAATCTAATAGGGAAAAAAATACATATATGAACTGTTTCTTTGTTTTGATTGTTTCAATGTTTTTTAACCATCCCACTTTGGCCCCTTCTTTTATGATTTATGTTACTGATCTTATCTTTACCAATTAGTGCATCATCTCAATTTGAAGGATGCATCTCTCTGACCATTACCCTGACTCTCCAGTTTACTCCCTCTAGAACTTTCACTTCTACAATTCTTGACTTCACTAGGATTTCCATCCATCTACTCTACCACTTTTTTTTTTCTGATCACTACTGTATCCATGTGTTTTATGTCCCATTCCCAATATAATTTTTATGGTCTATCATTTAATTTGACCTTTTCTTCTATCCTCAACACACTTTCCCTTCTTACTCGCTCATCTTACCTTTCTGGCAAACTCTAAATACTGCTTAAACTCTATACCTAACTTGTGGTTGCAACAGAGCAGTTGAATGTGATTGGAAGAGAAAAAAAAAAAATGGTGACTATCCCTGATTTAAATTGAAGAGCACAAACTTAGCAAGGTCTGTAAGCATTGCTAGCATTTCTCTAGTTTATTCAGTGTCCTGCACTCATTATCCAGAATAACTGTTGCAAACCTTAAAATCTTCACGCAGCCTCTCTCCAAATCTCTATCATCTACTCTTCTCCTTCCCCATTTTCAGCTGATCATCCTATTTATGAGTCCACTGGAGGAGACAAAAGAAACGAGAAGTGACCCCCACCTCATCTTCCCATAATAAACTCTCTCGAGTTCTAGTCCGTCTTCCCTCCTGTTCTCATGGATGGGCGGTTCCGCTCCTACACGAGGCACATACACACAGAAAACTATTCTTTCAGTCTTTGTCTATTTTGTCAAAGCATTTATCTTTAACTCACATGAACAGTGCCTGACACTGCAGGTGTTCAATAAACATTTTCTGAATGCTTAATTTCAAAACTTAACAACATTCAGGCAGGGACTTTGATTTTTCTCCAAGATATCTCCAATTTTTGAATGGTGTTTAGAGTATAGCAATCAACCACTAAATACTTGTTGTATAATAAATTTCTTAGATCACTTTCTAAAATTTAGTGATCTGAGTTTGCTATGTCTACCTAGCCGATAGCCTCAATATCCTAACACAGTCACATTTTATATGCATAGCGGTATTTCAGATCCTGGTGTGGCATTATATCCTCTGTTCGAGTGTATTCTGGAATAAGGCAAAAAATATTTTGTCTTCAATGATTGATGAAGAGTAGTCAGTATTCTTTGCTCATTTGAAAAGAAAGGCTTGATACTAAAATTAACTTTTTCATAAATCATTTTCTATTTCTATTAAGGTCAAAGGCTATAAGAATCAAAGGTAAAAAATTTGATAAACAAAGAGATATTTTGACTTGCTTTAACAGTTTATCAGAGTCTTATGTATATCTGCTTTTCAGATTTGCTACTTATAAACTCATTATCTTATTTTACTTTCCCAGATGTGATATATTTTCTTTTTTTTTTAAATTGCATTCTGAATATTGTAATTACTGCCACAGAAATAATAAAAGGTATGGTATATTTTGACAAAATATACCTGTCTGGGGGCTGGCAGGTGGTGTGGTGGCTAAGGGTATTGGACTCCTACATGGCCAACTGTGGTCTGAGTCCAGGACCAAGGTGCTTGCTTTCTCACTTTCTCTCTCTCTCATTCTGTCCCTCTCTGGTCAAATTTAAATAAATAAGTAAATAAATGTATAAATAAAGTTGAGTATTATTTCCAACAGTTGCTTACCCAGAATAACTTCTAAAGCTTTATGAACATTAAACAAATAGGTAATGCCTAATTTTATTATTATTGTTGTCATTATTAATGTTGTTCATGAATAAAAATCCCTTTGCGTGAAAGCCAGCTCTACTTTCCAAATTAAATTTTCATCTTTTTTCCACTTGTTCTAAAGCCTTAACAAAAGACAGCCCTCCTGTAGAACCTGGACTCCTCATAGTTGAAACAATTTCTTGGAAATCTCTGAAGCCACGCAATCTTGTTCTGAAGATTCATACATATGCTACCAAAGCTGCAATGATCCGTCTGCCTGTTGGGTATGGAGTAGCTTTAGTTTTCTCATACTAATAATTTTTTGAAGCCTTGTAAAATGTTCACTATTGCAGTAAATTGTAGTTTTCTTTCTTGTTTGTTTGTTTTTTTCTTTTCCTTTTTTTTTTTTTTTTAGATTTTTGCTATAGGGTGTGTGTGCTCACCAGAGCAAAAAGAGAGATGGAAAGCGAGAAATCGCCCCAAGGTGGATGGCCACACTGCAATGCCTCTTCTTCATTTTCCTCTCAGGACTTTGGGCATGCATGCACATGCACCCAGAGTGAGTTCAAAGTCACCGGGGCTGGAACTAGAACCACAGTCAACTATGTGGGAGTCCAGCAAAGAAACCATTATGCCATCTGCTGGTCCCAAGGAGATGGTTTTCTAAAGTGATTTCACAAGGGATAGATCTATAAGGTCATTGGGGAAGTCGTGCCATATTTTTCTATGCTTTTCTATGCAAAAACGCATCATGACTTTCCCTACAACCCAGTATTTTTGTGATTCTTGAGAAAAAGAACTACACAAATACATTGTGAAATTCTGTACATTGAATGCCCTTTTGTAAGACTCATGATTGTCAGAGTCTGGGAATTTCTAGTAGAGAATTCTCCTTAAACTTGCTTAATCCAGCGTTTTCTAAAAGTAATTTATTAAAGAGTCTTTTTTGTTTGTTTTTAAAAAGAATTATTTATTTAATTCCACTTATCATTATTATTTTTTAAAATTTGACCTGAGAGAGATAGAAAGAAAGGGAAAGTGAGAAAACAAGCCACCAGGTCCGGGACTTGAACTGTGGTTGGCCATGTGGGAATCCAGTGCCTCTAATCAACACATCACCTGCCAGCCCCAGAGAAACTTCTTTTATTCCTTAGCAAGAACCTCAATTTTATTTAAACATATGTTGAGAAACATGGCATTTCTGCCTACTGATCTATAGTTTTACCTGTAGTTTGTTTTGTTAGATACCTTTATTTAAGGTAAAACTGGTAAAAATGTCATTTCCATTAAAAAAATATATGTATTATGTAAATGGATTTTGATTAGATTAACTAAATTCAAAATATTACATCACACTTCAGGTGATATAAATATCCTCTTAGGGTTTTTTCCCTGAAGATGAATCATGCTAATTCTATGGGATTGATAAAAAGCTATGGTTGTTATACAAAAAAACAAAACCCATGCAACAAAAATCAATTCCTAAAATACTGTATAGCATACTCCAATATTTCTAGAAAAACAATAAAGTTTAAAATTTCTACATTTTTTTTTAAACAGAGAGATTTTTGCTATAGGGCACATGCACTTGTCAGAGACACAGTGAGAAAGTGAGAAATCACCCACCAAATGAGGATTGCCATGCCACAATCCCCTCTCCTCCAGTCTCCTCTCTGGACTTTGGGCATGCACTCACACATGCCCGGTGTGAGTTTGCTGCAGCCAGGTCTGGGACTTGAACCATGGTTAGGCATGTGGGAGTCCAGCACCCTAACCATCATACCATCTGTTGGATCCCGAAATGTCTACATTTCTTAAATAACACTCTTAGCTAAGCACTCTGACGTGGTGAGATTCTCTCAGAAAGCAAAGTACTCTGTCTGAGTGCTCATTTATCTAGACACTCAAGGAGAGGGACTGAATAAAGAATATTTGATGTCCACATTTTCCCTGGTAGGATCTAATCCATTAACACACAGGTTCGGAACATGCTCTCATAACAGAAGGGGATGTCTCTACTCCCAGTGATACCTCAACCTGGTAGGAGACACAACATGTGAAATGATGCATTTGCAAGGGATAGACTGAAATCTACAAAGCCCTGCACCGACATTACTGTATTAAGGGAAATCTCAAGACTAGCCTTTCACATGACTCATTGTGTAAGAGATCGCTCTCACATGTGCAAGTTTGTTGCTTAGTCTGTTTTTGTCCTTTGTAACTAGTAACTTAAAGATTCCATCAATTCTTTTGAGATTTTTCTTTTTTTTTGAGATTTTTGCTATAGGGTGTGTGCACTCACCAGAGCCAGAAAATGGGAAATCACCCCCTGGGCTGGATGACCATGCTACAGTCCCTTCTCTTCCTTTCTCCTCTTGGAATTTTGGGCATGTGCACACACACACGTCCGGCAGGAGTTTTAAGCCGCCGGGTCCAGGACTTAAACCACAGTCAATTATGTGAGAGTCCAGCAATGTAACCATTACGCCATCTGCTGGTCCCTCGGATGGTTCTTTGAAAGTGAAATTTCAGAGGTTTTTAACCCTCTGTGTTAACTAACCTTTGATTTAGTATTAGTTTCAAACTGTCATAAAACAACCGATTGAGGCAAATATTACAACAAAGGAAGTCCTCGGTCTCATCAGTAATCCATTCTCTTTAGGAGACACATGCTGGTCTTCACTGCCTACTCCCTGGTGGGACACGCCTTACACGTCTGCAGCATGGTGACTTTTGTTATTGGGGATGAAGATGTTGTGCTGCCTAATTTTGAGTCGGTAAATATTTTAGCATCTGTAATATTTTTGTGTTGTACTTGCAAAGATAGTGAACGTAATCCTTTTTCTATTGCTTATTAAATTTAACCATTTTTTAACCTTTCAAAACTATTAAGCATACTCTGTAAGAAACTCCCAAATGGCATTGCTGAGGAACAATCTAAGCTCTGTAGGTATACAGATACATTTTTATTTTCCTCCAACAACTGCCTTCATCTCTACCCTGTTTAATCATCTTTCATATATGTTAATACCGCAGGTAGATTCCGTAGTACTACTGGTCCTTTTGATTATGGTAAAATTTTTAATCTCTTTCCCTTCATCTTTTCCTTGACCTAAGGAATTTGGAGTATGTGTCTCTGGGACTCAGGGGGCAGAGGTTGGTTCCTGAAAGGTTCTGCCACTTCCCCTTCATCTGTTTCTTCTTGGTTTCTCTTGCTCCTCTTCTCTGACATGGTCTGAAAGAAGAGGTGAGGTAAATGCGGCCAGCATCTCCTTTGAAGTCTTCTAGCGTCTCTTAGTTTTGAATGCCCTGTCTGCACACGTGAATTTGGGGAAATATTTGCAAATGGCCTTCCTGCTACATAATTCCTGACAGTCCCTGAGTTCTAAACATGCTCACCACCAACTCCTCCCCAAACAAATAAAAACAAAACAAAACAACAAAAAAAATCACCCCACAAATCAAAACAGATCCACCCAAGTGGCACGACCTTCTATAAAGGGATTCTCTAAGCCAGCCAGCATATCTTGTAGCAAGGAGCACGATGGGTCATGACCAGCTCCCTACGCTATGTCCTCATGGCCAGCCCTGCTCACTCGTGCGTCCCTGCGTGTCTAGGCAGTGGGTGTACATGGTTTCCCTGGGCTGCCTCCTCGATGTCTCTGCCATCTCTTGTCAGTCTTCTTTCCCTCCTGCTCAGTAGGCACAGAAGGAAGATCAGCAGATCCAGCTTATAAGCAAATGCCTCTTATTTCCTTAACCGTATTTATTCTGATTATTTCAGATTCTTAATCTTTTTAAAAATTACTCTGCCTTAGATGTTGTGTCTTATTTATTTGTTTTTATCTTTCAGCCTTCATTTAGGTGATTTAAACTTCCTAATTGTTTAGTCCTTTGGGTCTGTGAGCTCATATTTTTCTGGAGATAACACTTCTCTGCTCTGTGAAGATTGCTGGGGCTCAAGCTTAAGCCCCAATCTTCTTTCGTTCTAATGAAGAAGCAAAAGGGGAGAGATTGCCCTGTACACAGGGAGACTCGGCTCCTTGGAACTGTAATTGGTCACTCTCAATACTGTCACTTGATCAGAGAATTTTCTGGGCATGGATTCAGGGATAGACACCACTGAGATGAGACTTCTAGTCTGTGAGAGGATTTGAAGGAAGTAATAGAGAAGAAAATGCATTAATATGGCTTGTCAGTTGCACACATTTCCATCATCTTATCCCAGCAGACATCCATGCTGCCTGGGCATGCTCGCTGGGCCCCTCCCCAAAATTTCTGCACAGAACTGAGGAGCAAGGGTTGTATCACAGTGTCCTCTAGGAAAGAGGCAAAGACAGACTCCACCAAGTTTTCCTCTAACTTCACCATTTCATGGTGTTGACACACACCCACTGTTCTGGGCAACTCCAACACTGCCCACCGGCCAACACAGGCTGCAAATAACTCAGAATTTTCTACATTTTTGTTTGTTTTAGTTACTTCCTGAAATCCTTGTTTCCCCAGTGCTGATGGGGGAGGGTGCCAGTACCTGTGCTAGTCACTCTCTGTCCTCTTTGATCTTTACCGTTCTGGCCCCTGAAATCTTGTCTACCAGTCTCAAACCCCACAGTTTTTGTCAGACTAATTTCTAGATACCCCTCAGCACTAAGTCTGAATATGAATACTATGGAGAAACTTTCTTTGACTCCGAGCATGAGTTAGGTGTTTCTCCTAGTGTTCTCATGGAGTTAGGAATTGTGCTTTTTCCTTTGTATCTCTGAGACCACAGTGTCTAGTAAAATGCCTTGACCAAATACATCCTCCATTACTAACAATTGAATTAGCCAGACATTTAATATTTTCACAGAAATAGCTTTTTTGTTAAATCTAATTACACTGAAATTAAAGCTAGTGAGAATGGCTGCTGTTCTTTGTCTTTACAGGAGAGCTACAGATTCACAGAACAGGCTCTCATAATTTTGAAAGCTGTTGGAAATGTGATTGCTAATTTCAAGGATAAGGGGAAACTTTCCATAGCTCTGAAGGATCTTCAAGCAGCTCACTACCCTATCCCCCTCCATGATAAAGAACTAACAGCCCAGCACTTCAGGGTAAGCTTATTCCAATATGGTGCTCAGGAGAGGAAACTTCCCATTTGAAATAACATGCTTATATTAGATGACCTTCCAACTCAACCTGAGAAAATATTTTAAATGTAGACAACTTTTTTCAGGAAGTGATTTCAAGAAGCAGAATGACAGTATGGGAAGAACAAAATGAAAAATAGAGTGAAAACCACCAAATGATATGCTCATTAAGCTGTGGGTTCCTCAGTCATTCAGGAGACATTCTTAAACTGTGCAGGGTGTCCCTCAGAAGGGAGGCACCAAAGGGATGGGGAGATTATGGCACACGTACCCCAACTCTTTCCTCTAATGGTAGGTGGTTTCCCTTGGGGCACTAACTTCCTCCTAACTGCCTTTGCTAGGGCTAAGCAGCATTCTGGCTTTGCAGACAGTTTGAAAGACAGAAGCAAAGAGCCTTGATTAAAGAGCGAGACTGAGAGTGTACATAGATCTGTCCACCACAGCTACTCTAAGGTCAGGGGGACCTTGGTCTGATGCTGTTGACATTTCAGATTAGATCATTTTGTTTTGGGGCTGTCCTGAGCAGTGTGAAATGTCTAGCAACATCACTGGTCTATACCCATTGGACACCTGGTAGCATCGGTTGTGACAAATAAAAATGGCTTCACAATATGATTTTGCAAACAAAAATACATCATTCTCGTTAAGTTTTAATATTATGCAAATAGTATGTGGAGTATTTAAGACATACTTATTAAAAATTACTTATACTAAAGTATTGTATCTGTTTTTCAAACTTAACTGGGTATTGGGTGTTATTGGGGAAATATAACTAAAAACAAATCCTCCTCCCAACCTAGAAGACCTCTTCATAAAGTATAAGAAGGGGAAAAACAATTTATCACTGAATAAATGGTGAACCAGAATGTGATTCACATTACAGACAATCTACTAAGAAAAGAAAAGACAGAAAAATAATTCTCACCCTTTTATATAGTCAGACAAATACAGTCCATTACATACACACTCTCAAGATAAACAATAACTGGCCCTTTCAAAGAGGAAGAAAGAACTCACAATTAAAAGTTTTCTAAAGTAAATGTTCTAAGAACATTGAACATGTGTGGGGAGCCTCTTCCCTTATTTTGCATGGGGAGAAGTAAGTCTTATATTTTCAGTTTGTTTCATGTATTTTATCTGGTCACCTCCAGTTAAGAACCACTTACCTAGGGAACCAGCAGTTAGCGTAATGGCTATGTCTCCCACGTAGTCGACCATGGTTCGCGTCCCGGACCTGGTGGCTTAGAACTCACGCCGGGCACGTGTGCGTGCGTGCCCAAGATCCCGAGAGGAGAATGGAGGAGAAGAGATTGCGGCGTGACCATCCCCTCTGGGGGGTGATTTCTCGCTTTCTGTCTCTATGTCTCTCTCTGTCTGTCTGGCGAGCGCACGCGCCCTATAGCGTAAAACCTCTCAAAAAAAAAAAAAGAACCACTTACCTAGAGCATGAATGATAAACTAGAAATATTTGTCATGATCTACTTCTACAACTCATCTGATAGTGCTCCCCTTCTCTTAAGTAAAATCTGTCATTCATTCTTCAAGATGGAAACTGGTCACAAGTTCTAAATTTAAATAAATAAATAATATAATCACCATATGACAAGAAAACTATAGTCTCTACTGTTACTGCTGGTTCCCAGACCACAATTTGTATTTAACATATCTTTTCTACAACCTAGATCTAAAATCTAGATTTCCCTCTTTTCCAGCCAGTACTCCAGTTAGTTGCCTGATGGGTGACCCAGATCTTTAATGATGATAAGTGCAAGACCTTGGTTGCCTTACTCTTGTCAGGCCCTGATGACTTCAATTAATTATTCACTGTAGAAGTACCAAGAAGTGTTCTACCGAGAGTTCCATACCAAATTCTCCCTGCCCCATTATGTAATAGGAATCTTAGTTACTGCATGATCAGTGTGAATCCTCTTCCACCCTGTTATGTTAATATATTTTTTCCCCAGCTTGTCCACCAGGATGAAGAGCCCAAAGCAAGCAGACATACATCATAGTTCAGGTTCATTGTCAATAATGCTGTGTTCCTGGTGGAAAAATCCTCTGTCACCCACCCCCAGAAACATAGCAGTTCAGTCCAATAAATGCCATTTCATTGGAAAAGTGCACAGGTTCTGCAAATGTGTTACTGCACATGATGGGAAGAGAGGCTTCCTACCTTAAATCTCTGAAACCTGTGCAGGCCTGTGTGTCTTAGATATGCAGATATAATGCTACAGATTAATCTTTATTTCAACATGTACATGTTGCAAGGTGGTATCTCCAGGCTGGCTTCCTAGCGGAGCTTCTCATGTACCTTCCCCATTTTACAGAAATTTGATCACTTTTGTGTATGGTATATGTAAGGACTAATGAGTCTCAGGCTATTCCTCAAAGGTTAAATCTTCATTGTATAAGATGACCCTTGGTCTGAGGTTATGCTAGGCTAGATCCTATGTTTGTAAGTCAGATTTTTTATAACATATTGGATAATGATGTTGCAAAGGCTGAGGACAGGGAAAGCAAATTCTTAGCTCCGGCAGGTGTGAGTTCTAACAAAGATGAATCACTAGTCCTCGTTAAACTATATTGAAATCGACCTGCCACCATGTGACTGGCTGGACTTCTCAGAGGATGGTACCATTATCAAAGGATCAGGTCAGTTTTTGCTGCTGACTTATCCTGAGTGAAAAAGGAGTCCATGGTGTTGGTTGCGTACATAGACACCATCCCTGCTACCAAGATTATTTTTGCATGGGCCTTTTCTAACCAACCCTAGCTTAATGTGTAAGGTGTCTATACACACATCACTTACACAAAATAGAGCAGTTTGATAATTTGGTAATGAAACATCTCCATTTTATACTTTGAGAATTACATAGCTATGTGACCATTTTCAGAGACCCATGGCCTATAAAGCAATAAATCCCACATTTGTCTGCCATAACATTCTAGACAGATTAGATGCATTATACTTAAAATAACTCATAGAGCTCTTTAGCTAGCAAATAACATGGGTGTGTTCACTGGAAAGTCTTTTATTAGCATATTTGCAACTAAATTAGATCAGGTTATGTTTCTTTTCTAGGATGCCCAAATTCCTGTAGAGTCCTCTCATTCTTTGTGCCCCATGAAGCTAATGACTTTTGTGCTACTCAATAAATGCAAGGGAACAGTGTTCCCAAGAGCAGAATATCCTTCTATCAAAATATAAAATCTAGAGATGACTACCTGGCACTAACCTCTTTCTCAGTTGCATCAACTTATCCTTTGCCTTAGAGAGAATGTCCCCACAGGTCTAGCCTTCTGGACCTGTAAAACCTTTGCTAATGTGGCAAGGTCATGCATCTCTGTAGGGTGTACTTCCTATGCTAGTGCATGCTTGTGTCTTAATGGAGGATCGAAGTCTTTGTCACTTTTGGTCCCTCTGGTCTGACTTCACTGTCATCTTTAACGTTCATGTGTTTGATATACTATAGAATGTCAGCATGACCAAGGACTCTAAACACTCAAGTGTAACAGAAAACAAGAGGGTTAACCTAGTTATGTATTGTTTTATTTCCATCTTAGCTGATGAAGTATTGGGGGAATTTCATCAGCATGTCATAGAAAACACATCTGACTCATTTAAACCACAAAAGTGATCTGAGTGTATTGATTTCTTATAAAACTATAGGCACATATTCTTTTTTTTTTTAAGAGAATTTTTTGCTATAGGGCATGTGCCTTGCTGGAGAGACAGAAAGACAGAAAGACCAAGGGGATGGCCACACTACATTTCTCATCCCTTCATTCTCCTCTCAGGATTTTGGGCATGTACGCACACACATCTGGCATGAGTTTCAAGCTCCTAGTCTAGGACTTGAACCACAGTCTACTACATGGGAGTCCAACAACCATTGCACCATCTGCTGCTCCTTAGGCATATATTCTTGACACCTACAGGTAGAAATGACTCAGTGAGAAACCTCAAAGAAGTGCTAGATTACTTTGATAGTCTATGTTCTTATTTATTCTTTATTTGGGCTATTACTTTCTCTACTCAGTCCACATCATGGGAAATACATTAATAGTTCCCGAGTTTTACATCCCTTTCCCCTATGAGGCCAATTTAGAATGTCTCCATCCGGACTTCAAATTATTTGCAGGATAATCTGGGGTTAGGTCCCTGTTTCGATACATATGGAGAGAGGTGAGGAATTCTCAGAAAATGGAACCGAACAGGAGCTACAATACTCAAGTGCTTTTGTAGGGCCCTGTGTTTTACCAACTATAAGACACACATCTGTTTTCACACCTAACATCAGAATGAAAATTAGTACTTCCTATAATTTGTTATTCTTACAATCATTGGAGGCAATTTGGCCTGAGAATTTTCTGTGCATGCATAGAAATCTCCCTTCATAGGGGTCTACTGTCACCACTTCAAAAGAATTATGTGTAATTGTTAGACAAAAGTTTAATCCTTTGAGGGAATTGAATTAAATGGCATAACAGAACTTCTCAAAAAAATATGAAAAGGGAGTGTTTCCTCAGACCAGCATAAATCCCCCAGGATTCAAGGAAAAAAACAGAAAAAGAGAAAGAGAAGCAACTGCCTAAAAGTCACCTGAAATAGTACCCCAGGAGCCTTGGAGTGATGCCCACCAAGCTCAATACTCTTGATGAACATGGAGATAGCTAAGCAGAAGCCAACAGAAATGTGCTGTGCTTTGTGTGTTTTTCTGTTTGTTTGTTTGGTTTTTTGTTTGCTTGTTTGTTTGTTTTTTTCCTAAGTGGTAGAACATAAATGGAACCCTTCAACATTTTAGAATGGAAACCATGAAAAAACTTGGAAGAAAGAACATGAGTTCTGGCTGTGGTCTGAAAACCTTCTGTTAATTCTCCTTGGCAAAAGCAAAAATGAACGAACACCAGCACTTGAAAACTGGGAATCAGAGCCTTAGGAAAAACCTCAGGAACAAAAGTAGAGAATAATCTTTAGGCTGTGGTGCACCTTCAAAGCTTTTGACAAGGAGAAAGATAAGAGTGTAAGGGAAAATACAGACATTAAGTATTTTCAGTTAAAATGTGATTTGGAAGAATAAAGTTTGAATATGAATATGTTTTTGGAACACTTAACCAATTTATGCAGCTTATTTTTTTATATATGTTTAAGTGTAATATATGATGAAAAATCTATGTCTAACGAAATCTAAAAAAGCTTCTTCCCATATGAAATAAGTACTCCTAAGTGATAAGAAACCGATAAAAATTCTAAACAGCGTATTTTCTTTCTTTCTGTTTTTTTGAAACACGTGAAATAGTAATGTATGTTAAGTAGACGGTATCTGAGAATCAATAAAATATGGCATTTAACTTGCTTAAGCACAGGATTACATTTTTTTTTATCTTACTCAATATCCTCTCAACCAGATTAATGCTGTATTTTCATTGGGTGTCTATTATAAATATTGTAGTGACTAGTGATTGCTAAATAGTGGTGATTGTTGTAGTGATTATTAAATTAGAAGTAATCAAGTGATAATTTGGTCTCTTACTAAGTTAGATATTGAAGTGTTTACTGTTAGACTATGTGTACATCTAAAATATTAGTATTATTGTTAAACTATCTGATTTTTTTTTTAGTCTTTCTAGCCAGATGATGGTATTTTCTTGGTTTAAAAATTACATAAATGTATGTTTAATTTTTTCAGGTTTTTCATGTTTCTTTATGGCGTATAATGAAAAAAATTCAAATAACAAAACCATCTCCAAATTTCAAATTTGCATTCCGTGCTCTGGTTTTGGACATGGAGTTACTCGATTCCTCCTTGGAAGAGATTTCATTAGGTATTGTCTTAATGTTAGACATTTTACCAAGGAATTTTAGTCTTAAATAAGATACATTTGAGAAAATTGTACTCAACATTTGTGTGAAGAAGTTAGAACTGCTCTGCATGGACCACAGTGGAAGGGTAATTCAAGCTATGCTCAGGGAACTCCAGGGGATCTTAGGATCTATTGAGTGGCTTCTACTCATCTCTAGGGGAACTGTGGATTCCAGTGCTTTATTATATATCAGAGTCACTAAGCTATAGTGTCTGATTTGAGGAATTCTGGAAAGATCTCTCAACACAGCCCCACTATCCTCCTTTCCCTAATCTCTATTCCTACCATTTTAACATTTTCTTTCATCTTAAAAAAAATGTTTTTCTTTTCTTCATGAGAGAAAGGGGAACTGTGGGTGAGATACAGGGATGCCCTAGCAGGATCAAACCAACCATAAATAAGGATGCATATGTGAGCACCCTTGGCTGTTCAGGCCTACCAAGGACCCCAATCCTTAGCCTTCCCATGTGCTCCCAGTATTCCACAGCAGTGCCTTGTTGTCTGTGCCACTATGACTGGCCCTTCTTTTATTTATTATTTCTTTGTTTTAGAAATATATATATATATATATATATATATATATATATATATATAGTGTATCCCCTCACTGGAGAGACAGACAGAAAGTGAAAAATCACTCCCTCGGGGCAATGGCCATGCTGCAGACCCTTCTCCATTTTCCTCCTGGGATTTTGAGCATGTACACACATGCTCCAGGTGTGAGTTTCAAGCTGCAAGGTCCAGGACTCGAACCACAGTAGATCACATGGGAGTCCAGTGCCTTAGCCACTCCACTCCCTGCTGCCCCTCCCCTTTTATTTCTGAGAGCAACTTCTAGCTACTTTCATAGAAGGATGATAATAGTGGTTCATTAAGGTGTCACTGTCACCATGTTTTGTTTCCCTTCTCCAGAATGGTTCCAATCTCAAAAGGACCACCTATAGTAAGCAGTGTTTTATATATATGACAAATCTATCATTGTGGTATTTTATATGCTTTAGTAGTGAAAGTCATTGAAACTTGGGAAAAGGATTAAATGTAACTTTCAGGCCAAAGTTTCTTTTTCTCTTTCCAGCGGAATGGACAGACATGAAATCTTGTACACCAGCAAGTGAGAAAGAATATTCTCCTGAGGAAGTAGCAGCAGCAATTAAAATTCAAGCCATGTGGAGAGGGACTTACGTTAGATTACTTATGAAAGCCAGAATACCAGGTATAATTTTTCAAACATCTATAAAATGGACTTGTGTATATAAGAATGAATATTTGTTTGTGTGTACTAATGACAAGTATTTTAGAGTCATCCTACTTTATGGCTTGGCTAATTCATTTTAATCCTATGAATGCCAAAATTCCTTGGGATTAGAAAGCATGTCAATACACTCACTCTCTTTTTCTTAGAATTTAGCAGAGTCAGATGTGACACAATAAACACTTGTTTACAGACTGAATGGATAAGTGAATGAATGAACAAATGACCAACTTTTCCCCCCCCTAACTATTATGAATTTTTTGTTTTGTTTTCCCAAAATCCATTGTGAGGTTTTTGTTTCAGCATTTTGTTTTGTCTTTTTAGGGAACATTTGCCTAAGAGAGACAGGAAGAGGAAAAGTGAGAAATCACCCCTTAGGTGATGGCCACTTCAAACTCCCTTCAGCTCCATTCTCCTCTAGAGATTTTGGACACATACGCAGACACACACCCAGTGTGAATTTCAAGCCACAGGGTCTGGAACTCAAACTATGGTTGGCCACATGGAATCCAGCACCTTAAATGTCCCTCTATTGTGAATGTTTTAGAAGGAAGTACTGGTCTTTTTCTTTGACCCTCCCCAGTGCCCAGCAGGATGCTGCATCAGTCAGCGTCAGCTAGACCATAGTCATTGTTATATTTCTAGACCACTTTTCAAAGAAATGAATGAGTGAGTGAATAATAATGAAGCTCCATATGTATCTGTGGTATCATACATTTAGAAGGCATAAAATGCCTTTGAAATGTTTACATATATTTATGTATATGAGATAAAATATTTTTATAAAAACATCTATTTTTATCAGCTTAAAATGAAACATGGTAGAAGCAAAAATTTATTCAGTCATTTCATTCTGTGATTTTTGTTGACATTTTCATAAGATAAATCCTGTCTCCAAAAGAATTCTCAGAGAGTATAGAAACATTTTGTTGTAAAAATGTCTCTATTTGGGGCTAACAGGTGGCAGTAGTTGGGGTGCTGGATTCCAACATGGCCAGCCAACCAGGGTTCCAGGCCAGCAGCTTGGGGATCACACCAGGCACATGTCCTTCCTGCCCAGAAACCAAGAGAATGGAGGAAAGGGGACTGTAGCATAGCCATTCCCCCTAGTAGGTGATTTCTCACTTTCCCACTCTCTGTCTCTACCTGGCAAGCTCATGCTCTCTATGACAAAAAACAAAAAATAAAAATAAAATCTCTCTCTGAGTGCTTGCTTCCACCCCACATATACTAATACTGTCTATATTTGGAATATTTAATGAGAACAGTCAACATATTAACTAAGCAGTAAGAACTACAGGTACACAAAAGTTAAAAAAAAACAAACACTTCATTGCTTAGTTTTATGATAGCATTATAGTCACCTGATTTTTATTTTTTTCTATTAAAAAATACACATTTAACAAACTAAATAGAAAAAAAAACTAAATAGTTTTGTTTCCTTTTTTAGAGACTGAAAAATATAAACAATTTAATAATGTACTTAATAGCATTTGTATTTTTTTCACTCGGCATGCATTTTTTGAATAATTCAATACATAGCACTAGTCTAGATTCTGGCCTTAGAGAAGGCCTTAGAGAAGTCAGTAAAACAGACAAGGTTTCGCTTTAATGAATCCTATGTTCTAGTGGTAGTAAAGCATTAAAAAGACAAGTAGAATCAGACCATGGCATGGTGACTAAGACAGGTAGATCCCACATGGCTAAATGCACCATTTGTGGCTGAAAAACACACCAGGAACATGTGTGTGCATGCCCTAAATCCCAAGAGGGAAGTGTAGGAGAAGGGATTATGGCATGGTCATCCTCCTTGGGTTGTGCTTTCTTACTTTCTCTCTCTGTGTGTCTCTCTCCAGTAAGCATGCCTGCCCTATAGCAAATTTAAACATTTTTTAAAAAGAAAAGAAAATAGATAAGTAAGTATATTAAGATATCAATTTCAGATACTGGTGAGTACTATAAAAAATTAAGATGGGATCATTTAAAAAGGGATGTCAGTTTCTACATGTTAAATTTGAGGTTCTTAATAAGGATTTGCATTTTTCTTGCCAAATTATCTGCTTCTATGTTATTTTTCCATAATGTAGTAGCTTGGACTTCAGTAAGATCCTGTTAAAGCCGTTGTTCTTTAGAAAAATTAGGTGGAATACTTCTGAGTTAAGAATTTTCATAAGGAATTTTTGATGTGACAGAATATTTCCTGTTTAAAAAAAATTTTTTTTTGGTAATTTTTCCTATACAGTGCATTTACACTTGCCAGAAGGAGAAAGGGAAAGTGAGAAAGTATCCCTGAGGTGGGATGGCCACTCTGCAATCCCTTCTCCTCCATTCTCTGCTTAGGATTTTAGGCACCCACATATATGAGCTTGGTGTGATCTTCAAGCCACCAGGTTCCACACAGTCAGCTATGTGGGATCCAGCCACCTTAACCACTACACCACTGGCTGGCCACATATAAACTCTTTTATAATCATATTGAATCTGGTAAAAGAATGATACATGATTTTTTAAACTAAAAATGAAGGGAACCTGCATAATATGGTGCACAGAGCTCTTGACTAGAAGTTTATAGCTCAATATTTTAAGTATGATTTTTCTGCTAATAAAGCATTTGACTTGGGATACCATCTTACTTGTGAGTTTCAACTTCATCTGTAAAATGAAGGCTTGAACGAGATGGACTTTTAGGAATGTTACAGCTTTCCTTTTTTAAAATTATTTCTAGACACCAAAGAAAATATCGGTGTTGCAGATAT
This sequence comes from Tupaia tana, assembly GCA_026018925.1. Classification (NCBI taxonomy): domain Eukaryota; kingdom Metazoa; phylum Chordata; class Mammalia; order Scandentia; family Tupaiidae; genus Tupaia; species Tupaia tana. Next base: position 88,857,623 of record JAKSZU010000002.1, read on the forward strand.
TCTTCAAAGAGTTTGGGCCATATTGGAACTGAATATGGAACAGTATGCACTTTCACTCTTAAGGTAAAACAATGTATTTCTTATTGTAGTATATGGGTATCCTTCAAGGTTCAGTTGGAATGCTATCATCTTTGTTTATTTAGTTAGTTTTTCCAATCGCTACAGCTAGAAACACACCATTGCTTCTGAACTTCTACAGTATTTTATCTGAAACATTTCTATGGTACTTACTACTATGTTTAGGTCTTACTTACGCACACATATAATTCTAAACAGATAACCTCTGAGCAAAATAAAATTTTCTAAAATCTTGTAGTGCTGAGAAGACAAAAGTTAGAGTGTAGGACCTGGTAGGGGACCTTGTAGAACCCCAGTAAGCAATTAAAATAGTCACATGAAAACCTGGAAGACTGGGAACCAGCAGTTAGCATAATGGCTATGTCGCTGGACTCCCACGTAGTCGACCGCGGTTCGTGTCCCGGACCCGGTGGCTTAAAACTCATGCCGGGTGCGCGTGCGTGCGTACCCAAGATCCCGAGAGGAGAATGGAGGAGAAGGGATTGCAGCGTGACCATCCCCCCCTGGGGGGTGATTTCTCGCTTTCTGTCTCTATGTCTCTCTCTGTCTGGCGAGCGCATGCACCCTATAGCGAAAATCTCTCTCAAAAAAAAAAACCAAAAAAAACCTGGAAGACAATACTCAGATATAGAAGCAAACCAGAAGAAGATTAATCCTTAGAAAAAAATTCATTCTATTCACAAACCATGTACGAGAGAGGATATATGAATTAAATATGTATATATGAATTTGGTAATCCAGATCCTCTACTGTTCCAGATATTGGTAGTAGTAGAAAAAATATTAAAAAGAGAGAAAATAGATTCAAAGTTTGAGACTTTAATTATGAAAACACATTCAAATAGAAATTGTCTAAATTAAAATTTTAATAACTGAAGCAAAGAGTTCATTAATGGCTTTATCAACAGATTAGAGAGAAGAAGAGATTAATGAACTGAGAGAGAGGGCAGGAAAAGTATCCCAACTGAAACAAGAGAAAATGAGTGGAAAATAAGCAAAGATATGTGAAACATGTTCAGAAAGTCTGATATATATATGTAGAGTCCCAGAATGTAAAATGATGATGGATGAAAACTGTCCAAAACTGATAAAAGACAACCTATATTTTCCAGAGGTTCTGCAGACCCAGGTAGAAAAGGTACAGAGAAAACCACACCAAGATTTGGCATAGTCACACTGTTGAAAATCAAAGACCAGAGAAAAAAAGAAATTGCCAGAGAAATAAGACTGTCTTCAAAGGACAGTCTGATCAAAAACTATACACAGGAGTCAATTCATGACATTAATGCAAAATTCAGAAATTGGGTACATTAGTTACAGAAGTGGTAAAAGTAATAATCTAGGTAAGACTAACAGGACCAGGATGCATGATGTGTTTGTTACTGTTATGCAATATGCCTTAAGTTATAAATTTAATAAATGAAATTAAACTTGTTTATCTTCCAGAGAATAGGGAAAGAAAAGAAACATATCCCAATTCAATCCTTGATATAAAACTCAACAAAGACAATACATGAAATAAAATTGCAAACAAATCACCCCCTTGAATATAAATGTAAAAAACTATGTCATGGGACCAGCAGTTAGCGTAATGGCTATGTCGCTGGACTCCCACGTAGTCGACTGCGGTTCGTGTCCCAGATCGGTGGCTTAAAACTCACGCCAGGCACGTGTGCGTGTGTGCCCAAGATCCCGAGAGGAGAATGGAGGAGAAGGGACTGCGGCGTGGCCATCCCCTCTGGGGGGTGATTTCTCGCTTTCTGTCTCTATGTCTCTCTCTGTCTGTCTGGCGAGCGCACGCACCCTGTAGCGAAAACCTCTCCAAAAAAAAATAAATAAAATAAATAAGTAAATAAATAACCTATGTCATAAAATAATTAGCAAATTGGGTGAGCAGATGGTATGGAAGTTAAGGTTACTGGATCCCACATGGCTGACTACATGGTTTGAAACCCAGAACCAGAGACTTGAAAAACACACCTGGCATTTGTGCATGCATGCCCAAAATCTCAAGAGGAGAATGGAGGAGAAGGATTTCTCACTTTCATTCTCTCTCTCCCTCCACCCTCACTCAGGTGAACACATGTGGTCTATATCAAACTGGAAAAAAAAAAAAAAGCAAATCACAATTGGATTAATCCAAAAAGGATATCTCAGAATCAAGTTTCTTCATAAGCAGATATGCAATGGTGGTTTAGTTTATTTTTTAATAGACATTTAAATTTAGTACATTAACAGAAAAAAATGTTTAGTTATATAGATAAGTTCAGAAAGTCATTTAATAAAATTTGGAACATTTTTAAGTCAAAAAAGTGCATTTGACAAACTAGAATTAGAGAAGACCCTCCTTAATATGTTAAGGGCTCTTGGATTAAAAAGAAAAAACCTACTACAAACATGATTAATGGTGAAATTTAAAAATGTTTTCCTGAGTTTGGTAATGAGACAGAAATACCCACCCAACTACTTATATCCAAAATAATCCTAAAATTCCAAGAAGAACAAAAGTCAATAAAGCAAAATAAGGGTCAGTAGGATTTAAGGGAAGAAATAAAACCTCCACTAGCAACAGAAGATGTGGTTGTATCTGTGGAAAATACCAAGAAATCTACATAAAAACTATTACAATTAATGAAAGAATTAAGAAAGGGTGATGGGCATAAGGCAAATAGAAATAATTGATTTTCTATTCATAAGCAAGAGACAAATAGACAATTATATGCAAGACTAAATACAAAATATTATTTTAGTAGTTTTTGCCTTAGGTTGTGTGCATTTGCCAGAAAGAGAGTGAGATAGACAGACAGACACAATGAGAGAGAAAGTGAGAAATCACCCACTGGGGGTTGGCCATGCTGCAATTCCTTCTCCTCCATTCTCCTCCTGGGATCTTGGACACACATGTACACACACCCAGGGTTGGTTTCAAGCCACTGAATCTGGGACTCAAATTGTAGTCAGCCATGTGAGAGTGATGTGACCGCTACATCATCTACTATTCCCACAAATTTGAAATAGCCTAAAATTAATGAAAATATTCATGATGAACCAAATATCAAATTTTTTACTAAAGACAGATTCTGATTGTTCACTTACCTGAGCCTGACAGTAAGTACCTCACTTACCTCATCCCAGTCCTGCTTTAGTACTGACGGTTTTGCCTAACCACTCTAACTTGATTAACTTTTGCTCTTGAACACTCAGTCTCTAAAAAGGGTAGTTTTTCTAAAATTCCAACTGTATGGATAAGCACAAAGAGCACAAATCCTCTTTTTAACTTGTTTCTGCATTGTAGGGGTACCATGAGAAGATCTTGTCAGATCCTACATCCAATTTTCATTTAAATAATGTGCTAAGGTGTGAACTCTCTTGTTAGGAAGGCAAACCATTTCACATGGAGGTGTATTTGAAACACAGGTGTAACACTTCCAGGAGACTTATATTCCTCTCCATCTGATCTTTTTACATAGCCAAGAGCATTGCACAGAATCTCAGCTAATACCCAATACAGAGGTATGCTCTTTCATTAGTTTGAGCTTCATTTCTGAACCTGCTGGATAGATTAAACCAGTCAGTCTGACTGCTATTTAAACTGAATGCCAGGACCATCCCAAAATACCTCATCCTAGCAGGCATAAAACCTAAGAACCTGCTGGATAGATTAAACCAATCAGTCTGACTGCTATTTAAACTGAATGCCAGGACCATCCCAAAATACCTCATCCTAGCAGTCATAAAACCTAATGTTAATCCTAGCTCTACTAATTACCTGATGTGTGACCTGGGGTAAGTTTCTCTTACATCCTCTCTAAATAATTTTTAAAATATCTGTGACATAGGGACAATAATATCTACTGTATAAACTGATTCCTCATAAAGCTATATAGATAAAATAAGGCAACACAGGAAAATTACTGATCACAATGCCACAGACTGAACCACTCCAGAATTTTAACTGTTTACGTTCTCCAGGCCCTTGGTTGATTGAATCGTGACCACCCACACTGAGGGCAAATCTTCCACAGCTAGTCTGCTCAGACTCTCATATTAATCAGTTCTGGAAACACCACCATGGAAACATCTATTGTTATGTTTATCATGTTTCTAGATTCTTACTCTGGTCAGGTTGATATCCAAAACTAACCACGTGATTTTTGCATAAACCGTATGCTAATATGTGAGCTCCTCTCCTTAGGATTTAGATCAGACTCAACAGAACTAAATAAATTCTAATTTTTTTTAGATTAAATCTTTTTTTTTTTTAGATTAAATCTTTATGAATCTTCCAACTCTGTCAGGGATGTCCTTTCTCCATAGTACATCAGAATTCATAGGATTTTTGGAGGAGTATGAGAAAGACTGGTATGTGCAAAGGGGACAGTGGCAGTCTGGAAACGCTCTAACTCTCAGCCTTATTTTAGAATGGCGATGGGTCTCATTACAGTTAGTTCTCTATATGACCTGCTTGATTTCTGTGTTAGCTTAGCCAACACCCATGTTTAGATTAGACCAGTGCTCTGCATTGACAGACCACCATGCTGAAGTTCCTACAGTTAAGGTAATCGTATTATTTATCATGCAAACTGGGACACTTTGACAAGATGGATAACTTAATAATTATGTCAAAACTATAAGCATCAACTACAACTACTTCAGGCAAACCAGGGTATACAACCACTTTACACTTTGTTCTTGGCCCAATTTTAACAAGCTTGTAAAACTCCTCCAAAAATAACTCTGCTAATTTCCTCCTACCACCGAAGGCCAATGACCAAATGGAGCATGCGAATTCTCTTCCTCATGAGAATGTCCATGTCTTTGCTTCCCAATGACAATAAATGAAACCATCTGTCTTCTGGAAGCCAAGAATACCTCTAGCTCTATTTAGACCTCTAATAGAAAAACCATTTTCTGTGGCTAGTGGCTTCCATGCCAGCCTATGATACCTAAAGCCTTATGTACTGCAGATAGAGTCAGGATGATTTAGTCTGGCTCCCTCACTTCCTATATTATCACGTTTGAAGGCCACAGGATAAACAACTTATGTTATTGGTTTTACTGCACTTGTGCACTTGTTACGTAATTATGCCTTCGCTGTTTTATGTCACTGCATGTAATGTGCATGTGCGTGTATGTCAGACTGGTTTTGGCAATGAGTCACTACTGTCTGCAGCCTCTTTAAGAGAAAGGGAGCACCTGTTCAAGTAGTGTTACCCTGCCCAGCTAGCTAAGCCTGCTCTGCTCAGCCTTGGTTCCTTTAGCTCAGTCCCGATGGCCTTGCTTGGCTAGGCCTTGGCTCAGCTCAGCTCAGGTTGTTGCGCCCTGGGAGCTCCAGGGGGTGGAAGTACTCAGAACATTCTCACACATTACAAGCTCCAAGAGGGAGGAAGCATTTGTGAGTGCTACTATGGGCTTTGTGAGCCTACTAAGAGCTCTGGGAGCTCCAATTAAACTCAGTCAATAAACAACATGACATCAGTGCCTCTTGTCTTTTTCCAACTCTCTGTATCTCTGTTCAACCCACCCTTTGGAGGAAGAAAGAATTTCTCAAAACACATTATGTAAAACATCAAATATTCCTGGTCCTACTGAGGTTAGATCCAGTTTCTGAATGAATGTGAAGGATAAGACCCAGTGGATCTGTTATATCTTCACTTTCATCATATTCTAGAATATGCCACAGCCTTCCAGGAAGCAAACATGGGGAAACCTTAGCCCATAATTTTTTAACCATGCACATGCACCATTCCCTCACACTCCAGAAATCATACAGAAGGAATACTCTATTAATCTTCCCTGTTCATGGCCTCAGGTTTTTAAAAGCTATTTTTTTTTTTGAGAGAGAGGTTTTTGCTATAGGGCGCGTGCGCTCGCCAGACAGACAGAGAGAGACATAGAGACAGAAAGCGAGAAATCACTCCCCAGAGGGGATGGTCACGCCGCAATCCCTTCTCCTCCATTCTCCTCTTGGGATCCTGGGCACACACACACATGGGCTGGCGTGAGTTTTAAGCCACTGAGTCTGGGACGCGAACTGCGGTCAACTACGTGGGAGTCCAGCAACATAGCCATTACGCTAACTGCTGGTCCCCGCAATGCATTCCTCACTTTACGCTCCATTCTAGACTCTATTCTGCACCTCAATTCCAGACCCTTTGGTGGTCCCCACCCTGATTTATTGCTGGTTTTCCCATTTCCAGTTCTTATCATTATAGCTTGAGTTCCTACCTATAAACTTTGATTACTTCCTTAATCAAGAATTACATTCTCCTTAGACTAAGGGCTGAAAATAACTTTGGGCATCTTTGAGAGACACCTCTTTATTGTTAACATAGAATGGAGACTACTGCCTTGGTACCATGTCCATAGGCCACATAGCTTCATTTTGATCAAGAGCTCAATTCAGCAAACAATGACCTGTAATATTTTTTGCCCACTTTCTTTCTTTTTTTTTTTTTTCTGTAAATGGAGTTTATTTTTAAAGTGGCTTTTGGTATGATATTTAAAGTGTTTTTACATTTCTAGGCTAATGTTTAAAAGCAAGTGCAAGTCTATTGAATCATATCCATGCTATCAAGATGAAGACACTAAGATTTATTTTGCTGACTATACTGTGACCTATCCAGATCAGCCACCAAATTCTTGGTTTATAGTATTCAGGTGAGCTTGTCATATGCTGGCGAATGATGTTATCTTTAATTGCATTCAATGTTCTTATCTGTCAGTTTTATTTGTGATGTTAGTAAAAGTATCTACTTCTATGTTGCTTTCAGAACTTTTACATTTACTATGTGTGAATGAGATATAGAAATTTTTGTCTGTCAAGCTTTAAAAATCTGTTTTTCAAATCTATTCCTCACTTTAAACTTCATTCTAGATTCTGTTCTTTGTTTCTTTCGTCAAAATATGGAGAATGTAAAATAACTATTCGAATGTTTTGAGTACTATAAAAATAGTACAACAATATGCTTTCAGTATAGAAAGAGATCCTTTATTTCTAAGCAATGGCATATTAGGTAAAAGCAACAAACTACTTATGAAATGGGATTTCTTGGTGGAGTTTGTATTTACCTGAGAAAATCATGTATTAGTAACATTTAAAAGAAAGTAATATGTGTACTTTTTCAATTACAGAGAGACATTTTTGGTTCCTCAAGACATGATTTTGGTCCCAAAAGTATATACAACACTTCCTATCTGTATGCTACATGTTATTAATAATGACACAATTGAACAAGTGCCAAAGATATTCCAAAAGGTGGCACCTTATCTTTATACCAAGAATAAGGTTGGTGTAAAATTTATTTTCCTCACATGGTAGAATGGCAGTGAAAACCCAGCAGTCCATAAACGGTCAAGGTTAATGTGGGGAAGAGGAGCTTTCAATCTACTTACCAGGAATAGGACCTTGGTCCTTTCCTATAGAAGTCAAATTTATTTGAAAGCAGGGGATAACTTAGTGTGACTGCTAGCACTCTTTTACCTCTCAGCCCTATTTTTTCTATTTTTTCTCCCCAATAAAATGTGATAAAAGATTTAGAAATTCTAATTATTAAAATTACAAATCTTTTAAACCCATAAAATAGGAATTGAAAGAGTTCATGTAGTCCTATCCCTAAACCAAGTCAGATGGTTGTCTCTGTTTCTCACTAGGTTTGTATTCTGCTTCTAAGTATTTTAGAAGATTGAGAGTACATACCACCCACTGCTCACCACCTCCACAATCTTTCCTTGGGCATCATAAATTCCTTCAGCGCCAGAGGCACTAGGCTTGCTGCTCCCGCTGACTGGTAGTTTCTGTTTTCTGACCTTTACTCAACCCATGTTGTTTCTCTGTTTATTTACTTATTCATGTTTATTTTTTCAGTCATTTTCCGCTAAAAAGGAACCCAATCCAAATGAGAGTATACCTGAGCTGGAAACCAAGAGATCAGTATTAGCTCTTATCTTCCATTCTTTAGCTATATGGCTTTGAACCTCTTCATTTTCTCTTATGGCTATGCTTGACTCCTGATGTTCATTTTTTCCTGTGACCCTAAGCATTATTTTGTATACAATAAGATATACTTTTCAGGGGCCAGTAGATGGCGTTGTGGTTAGGAGCACTGGACTCTCACATGGCTGACCATGGTTCGAGTCCCAGACCTGACTGCTTTCTCTCTCTCTCACTCTGTCCCTCTCTGGTCAAATTAAAACAAATAAGTAAAGCTCAATAAAATAATTCTTTTTTTTTTAAAAAAAGATATACTTTTCATTCTTCTTTCCCAACCTAAAAAACGCCTCTCCGGGCATACACCTGGTTTCTGTGGACTCAGATCAGCAATGAATTCATATTTATCTGACATTTCAAGGGGAAAACTTTGTTATAACCTGTTCTGCTTTCCTCACCTCATCATTTTAGAAAGATGAATCTGAGAGATAGGAAATCAAATAAGAAGCTATTGGGATACTCCAGGATGATGCAATGATTAAAAATTTGCCCAAGTAGACATTAGAAGAAGACACAGTAATCATCTATTGTAGTTAGGGACTTTATTGTGTAGTTAAGAGAACATACAAAAGTGTTAGAGTTAATCATTTTCCTGAAAACACGTATGATGACATTTTCTAAAAGGAATTGCAAAACATGCTAATGATTTGGCATTTATTAAGCAAACCTGAGGTCAATAGGTGTATCAAGATAAAGCATGTTAGCACTCTGATATCACAAATTGAACACCTGAGGGACTGGTCACAATGTGATTCATTCCTGTGTAATCACTGTTTCTTACAGAAGGGATACACATTTGTGGCTGAAGCATTTTCTGCTGACACATATGTAACAGCTTCCCGATGGAAACTGCGCCTCATTGGCTCTTGCACTCCACTCCCCTGCCTGTCTCGAGAGGCTCCGTGCAACACCTTTGCCATAAAGGAGATCAGAGATTACTACATACCCAACGACAAGAAAATTTTATTCAGGTATATCTACTATTTCTAAAATAATAATATTTTAGGATAAAAATAAATTTTATAGCAAAATCCTTAGTTTCAAATTTTAATTTCTCTACTCTTTTGGAAACAATTTACCATGGCGTGATTATATGGTATTATATAACGTCAAACCTATATGGTTGTGTGTAATGGTGATAATATCAGGTTGTCAGAAAAGTCATGACTCATTTTTGCATAGAAAAACAGAAAAAATACATCAGGACTTTTCCGGCAATATCTTCTTTGTCTTTATCCTATTTGACTTTCATTAAACATTCTGCATGACCCATGTTCCTTGGTTATTTTTTACTGGTTTGACTCAATTCCTGACTAGCGTCTTCTAGGAGGTTCTCTTTATTTGCCATCTGAACTTTCTTTTTATGCTCATCTTAATACTCTCCTTGAATAACCTCATTTGGATCCCACTTTCTTTCATTAATCAATTCTGTTGATTCTATTTTTCCTTTTTTATTGAGAGAGGGAAAAAGAGAGTGTGGGAGGGAGGAGAAGCAAGATTTTCTAACAGTCTCACGATTTGTGATCCTCCTTTCCCAGCCTACTCACTGGCCAGGGTGACGGCACACACCAATGCCTAGTCTCTTAGGTTGGTCCCAGAACCAAAATTCAGTCTCCCATAGGCCACGCAATAGTGCCGTCCTATGTGTGCCCTATTGATTCTAATTCTAATATGCCTGTCCTCTCTGTTCTCCTTATCCCTGTACTGCTTCAGACCTCATTATCTTTGGTCTATGAAACTTGTTTCTGGAACCCGTGACTCCATTTCATTCCCTCTGTATCCCCCTCTATCATGTCTCTGTTTCTCACTGTCATTTATGTACATTCCCATCCTTCACTACCAGAGCAGTTAACTTTCTAACATACACACATTCAGGTATGTGATTTTACTATTTTAAAACCTTTGATAACTTTCCCTTGACTACAGAATAAAATCCAAACCACAAAGCATGGTATTCAGCACTCTTGCCCATGCATTCCAAACGCAGTTTCTTTTCCTAATGGAACTAAAGACCACCTCATGGTGTATACACCACACAATGTTATTTGGCTCCCACCTTTCCTCTTGTTTAGTAATTCCTTTCCACTGTCCCTCCTTTAAAAAATGTTCTACTTTCAGTGTTCTACTTGCTCTTAAACCTCCAACTATAATTAGCTAGTTCTGGTCATGTTCCTACAATCATTTATTCTTCTGGGAACATGGCTTATCAAATTTTAATTGGTTAATAATCATCAGCCTCTATGAGAATTAGCATTTACTGGAGGCCAGAACCATGTCTTTTCAATACAGCATTTAGCACAGTGCCAGATACATGATTGGGTTTCATTAAATATTTGTTAGTATTGGGTCATCCCATGGCCTTGCAGTTAAAGCAACTGGATCCCACATGGCTGACTGAGTAGTTCGACTCCTGGCCCTAGCAGATTGAAAAATACACTGGGTACATGTACATGTGTGCCCTAAATCCTGACAGGTTGGAGAAATGGAAGAAAAGGGATGTCTGTGTGACCACACTCCATTGGGGGGTTGCTTTCTTCCTCTCCCTCTCTTAGCTTGCTGTCTCTCTCTGGCAAGTGCATGTACTTTCTGGCATACACACACACACACGCAAGTAGTGTGTGTGTGTATATATATATACACATATGTATAGTATATACATATATAATACACATATTTGTTGATATTAAATGAGCTGTTAGATATCTTATCTTTGTTTTGTTTTTGAGAGAGAGAGAGTAGAGGAAGAAGGATGAGGCATTTTTGGTAGCCCTTGCAGTTGCTATCCTTATGCCCCAGCTGGCCAGGTAGTTAGGACTACAGGCATGCACCACCACCCCTGACCTGTTTAGGTTAGTCCAGGGTCCAAACCTAAACCTCCTAGGTTCAGTGAATAGTTACCGACTGCTCACATCACCCCAGTTGGTCCTTTTTCTTTTCTGGTTTTTGTAATTACAGTTTAACACTAGTAAAGTCACACTATAATAGAGTTTTACATTTCTGACTTTTTTCCCCCAAGAAAACTTTATTCAGTTCATTCAGAAAACATTGGCTAAATAAGTTCCGGTTACAATTTTACATGTATCAAAAGCATAGGTTTTAACTATTACGATAAATTATAGAAACAAATTAGGTTGCAAACATTTTGCACACCAGTCCATCCTTTCTTGTAGGCAAAGTGCTCTTTTGATGACAGATACATTAACAGATACATACTATGATGAACTATTTCAGACAATACCAAAAAATAAAATGGTTTTGATTTGTTTTTCTATTACACACAAAAGTTTACTATTCACAATCTTTTATCTTTCATTTTCTTTCACACTCACCATCCATTTCTGACCTTTTATTTAATCATATGTTGTGATAATATCATGAAGATATTTTTTGAAAGCCTTTTCTCAGAGTAGTCAGTCATATGAGTATAGAAAAATTTACTTGGTTATTTCTTGTAAAACTTGTTCAATTTTACTCTTTCTCTAGTATTAATAGAGATTTAATAGGCATATTTTATTTTAAATAATAGAGCTTGAGGTAAGGATATTTTATTATAAATAAACCAAATATTACTTTCTAAGAATTTATTATATGAATGAAGGTATATGTTTTGCAATCTATGTACATGTAAGTAAATTGTTTTTCAAAACAAAAGTCCTAAATCTTGCATATAAAATATGCACAAATAATAATTTATTATTTTCTTACTGATTTTTCCCTATTATTATTTTTCTTGAAAACATCTTTTTCTTTAAAAACATGCATTAATTTCTTAATGAAAAATAATCCCAATAAAATTAAATTACAGAATAATAGATTTATTTTAATCCCAAGTATATTTTTTAAGTTTATATTTACTTTTATATTTTATATGTAGACAAAAATTAGAGAAGATTCTACAAGAAAATACACTAAACTGAGGGCAATAGAAGGGGTGGAAGACTCACTCTCAATTTCTCTTCTTGCATTATATTTGCTTATTGACACTCAGAAAGAAAGCAAAGTAAAGAAAAAAGGAGGAAGGAAACATACTAATAACTAAAAATAACAATTGTGATAACACATTTTTTTCTTAGATTTATTTTTAGAGGTTTTTACTATACGGCATGTGCGCTCGCCAGATAGACAAAGAGAGACAGAGAGATAGAAAGTGAGAAATCACCCCCCAGGGGGGATGGCCATGCCACAATCCCTTCTCCTCCATTCTCTTCTCGGGATCTTGGGCACGCACGTACACGTGCCTGGCATGAGTTTAAGCCACCGGGTCTGGGACGCGAACCGCGGTTGACTACGTGGGAGTCCAGCAACATAGTCATTACGCCGACTGCTGGTCCCGTTTTTTAGATTTTTTTGCCATAGGGCAGTGTACTCACAAGAAAGATAGAGACAGAGAGAAAGAAAGCAAGAAATTATCCCCCTCCCCTAGGTAGGATGACCCTACCACAATTTCTGTCCCTCCATTCTCCTCTCAGAACTCTGTATATGCACACATATGTGCCAGGTGTCAGTTTCAAGCTACCAGACCTGGGACTCAAATGTAGGTCCCCCACATGGGAGTTCAGTGCCCCAAACACTACGCCACTTGCTAGGCCCTTGATAACATATCTTAATTCCTATGATACAAAACCAGAGTATCACATATCAGGTCACTAACAGACTAAGACATGGCATTTAACCTAATGCCTAAATTTGTCCCAGAAGCTGGTCTTAACACTCTCCCACTGAGTGGAGGGGAAGACAAGGAGGAAACTGTGTATGTATGTATGCGAAAGCTCAGAAGTTAAAGGGTCCCTGATTTTTTCTGAGAAATAAAGACATCTGTTTTATTTGCAAATTGAATTTCCAGGATACTATCACAAGCCCTAAGTCTGCAGAGGTTGACAGAGCCCTTTCCTAAAAGTCCTAATAAAGATGAGAAATAGGGACCAGCAGTTGGCGTAATGGCTATGTCCCTGGACTCCCACGTAGTCGACCGCGGTTCGCGTCCCAGACCCGGTGGCTTAAAACTCACACCGGGCGCGTGTGCGTGCGTGCCCAAGATCCCGAGAGGAGAATGGAGGAGAAGGGATTGCGGCGTGGCCATCCCCCCTGGGGGGTGATTTCTCACTTTCTGTCTCTCTGTCTCTCTCTGTCTGTCTGGCGAGCCCACGCACCCTATAGCAAAAACCTCTCCAAAGAAAAAAAAGAAAAAAAAAAAAAAGATGAGAAATAACAAATTTTTACCATGGGGTCAGTGGAGTGCTTTGAAAAACTTTAAGAAAAGTGACTTTATCATACTGGTGTTAAAAAATTATGTCTTCAGGGACCAGCAGTGGCATAACAATTTACATTGCTAGATTCCCACATAGTCGACTGTGGTTACAGTCCTGGACCTGGCAGCTTAAACTCACCACCGGCGCATGCACATGCATGCCCACAATCCTGAGAGAAGAATGGAGGGGAAGGGATTGTGGTGTGGCCATTCCCCCAGGGATTATTTCTTGCTTTTTATCTCTCTGTCTCTCTCATAAGCACATGTGCTCTATGGCAAAGATCTTTGAAAAAAAATATGTCTTTAAAACATGAATCGAGAAAACACTTTAAATATAACTTCTAAGATATCACTGGAGATACACACATTATCAGGAAACTATATTTAGTCATAAATATATAAAATATGAAAAAAAGCTTACTCCGAAGGCTACGGTGGAATGGACAGAAGGGGAGCGTTACTGGAGGTAGGAGACAGGGTAGGAAGTCTCACAGGTGTGGGACGATGGCAACCTGAAAAAGGACAGTGGGGAACCAGCAGTTAGCGTAATGGCTATGTCGCTTGACTCCCACGTAGTCAACCGCGGTTCGCGTCTCGGACCCGGTGGCTTACAACTCACGCCGGGCGCATGTGCGTGCGTGCCCAAGATCCCGAGAGGAGAATGGAGGAGAAGGGATTGCGGCGTGGCCATCCCCCCTGGGGGGTGATTTCTCACTTTCTGTCTCTATGTCTCTCTCTGTCTGTCTGGCGAGCGCACGCGCCCTATAGCAAAAAAACCTCTCCAAAAAAAAAAAAAAAAAAGGACAGTGCACGTACTTGTTAGCGCCACTGTAACAAACGTCTATCATCTGGCAGCTTAAACAGCCAAAATGTATTGTCTCATAGTTCTGGAACCTAGAAGTCTGAGATCAAGATATTGGCAGGGTTGGTTTCTGCTAAGAAATGACGTTCTCCTTGCTTCTGATGGTTTGCTGGTAATCTTTGGTATTTTTCAGCTTGTAGATGTGTCACTACCTTCATCTTCAAATGACGTTTCCCTTATGTACTTCTGTTTCCAAATTCTCTTTGTACAAGGACACCAGTCACATTGGATTAGGGTTCATCCTAACTTTTTAATTTGAAAACCTCTGAAACAATTTATCTCCAAAACAGTGACATTGTGAGACACTGAGCATTATTAGGACTCCAACATATCTTTTCTGTTGGGGGAAGCAGAGGGGGAGGAGACACAGACACAATTCAACCCATGACAGACAGTGACAGTGTATCTGAAGAAAAGAGAAAGAATTTTAATATATTGAGGCAACTTGGACAGTGTTGGTTGATTGGGTCCCCTGGAGTATGACTTGAGGACATGTTTGGAAGATATCATTGTCTCAGAGGATGCAGAGGGGAGATGCCCATTTGCAGAGTGGCCAAGAGGAAGACAATTCTTTTCAGTAATTAAATATGGTAGGCCAGTGAAATAGCCAGGTGACACTGCAGAGTAGTTGGGCTGGAGATATTCAAGAATTATTATTTTGTCTCTGTTCACTGACATGCCCAGAAAAGTTTGTAGAGTGAAAGTCAGATCCAGAAGAGAAAATGCTAATTCTCTGACATTTGTGGGAATGTCAACTGGAGAGAAATCTGTAAATAGAAGCCCCTGAAATAGGAGAGAAAGTATAAGAGCTCTATGCTTGAAGGGGAAGAGTTCTTAGAGGAAGAAGAAATGAGGGTTGATTCAACTCTGATAAATTCTCCTGAGAGGTCAAGGAAGATGAGAATTGACGTTTTTAAAGGGTAGAGACACACTGCTTGAAACCTTGCGAAGAGCAACTTTAGCATCTGGGTTGATGACAGTGAGTGAGTGGGTGGTGACGGGATAAGAGTGGAAGTTGCTCTCCTTAGGACACAAACTGGAGAAGAGTGAAATGTAATGAAGTCTAGACAGTAAAATGGGTTGAAGATTGGTTGTTGTTTTTTTGTTTTGTTTTAACCTGTTAAAGAAAGGAGAAGATTGCATGTGTACAAAAACTAATGACGAGGCAGAATAAAGAGGGAGAGATTTAAGACACAGGAGAGAGATGATACTCAGAAAAGCACATTTCTAGAGAAATAAGAAAGTTGGTAGACTACTGAGCCTTGTAAGAAAAAAATGACGAAGAAAAGCGACCAATTCTTTAATTGCATTAACAGGGGAGGGGGCTGGAAAGGATGGTGGGACCAGAGATACACACATTTTGGGCAAGAGATTTCCAAAACTGGGGCCAGCAAGGTGGCATGGCAGTTAAGGCATTGGACTCCCACATGGCCAATAGCATTTCGAGTTCCATACCTAGTGACTTGAAAAATCACACAGGGCACATATTGTTTGCAGATCTATTAAGAGATTTCAGGACATTTCAATCTATCATGTTGTTTACATGAGTGCTTATCATATCTAAACAAGAAGTCACATTTTCTAGTTGAGATTTGAGTATAATACAAATTATATTTTTCAACTTACCAAATTAGGATATTTTTCTAAAGTCTATAATAAGTCTAATAATGCCAGAATATTTATAGACTTTGTGAGGTATATTCACTTTTTGATTATGATAGGAATTATGCTCTTTACGGACTTGATAGAAACACCAATATTCTTGCTTATACAGATCATTTTTTTTTCTTTATAGGTACTCAGTTAAAGTTACGGTAGCACATCTCATTACAGTACATGTGCGCACATCCAAACCAGACGCCTTCATCAAGCTGCAGATTCTGGAAAACGAAGAAAGTGTAGTGAGCACCACTGGAAAAGGCCAAGCCATTATCCCAGCATTTTACTTCTCAGGGAGTGAAAAAGCTTTGAGCTCTCAGTGTATGTGTGCCTTCTCATTATCTTTGTTTGTTTATACATTTTAATCTACTTATAACAGTGTATGGTGATGCATGAGACAGTGAAAGAGGAACAGCCCATAGTGTGGGGTCATGTCGCAATCCCTTTTCCCTAGCCCATCAGGATCTTGGGCACACGCACATGAACCAGGCCGTTTCAGGTCAGCCGAGCCAGGACCTGAACTCACACCACGTGGCATCCAGCACTGTAGTTTGGTAAGCTCCCAATAGCGCCACAGAGGCCGGGCCATTGAGTCTTTTGGAATTGGGTATTTAGATTTATAAATAGATATTGATGCTTCCATTACATTAAGAAGTGTTTAAGATAAACTGGCAAATAACCACCTTAATTTGTAAAACTTGATAATATAGTAAGATATTAAAGGTCATCATTACATTTATGTGTCAATTTAGGCTCTGAAAACTAGTAGGTTTGTTGTAATTGTATTTAAAAGACTTTTTACCTTGTGAGAAAAAAAATATATTTTCTTATTATATGAGTTTTCTTAATAAGTAGAACTTTTTTTTTTTTTCTTTTTTTCTTTTTTTGGAGAGGTTTTTGCTATAGGGCGCGTGCGCTCGCCAGACAGACAGAGAGAGACAGAGAGATAGAAAGCAGGAAATCACCCCCCAGGGGGGATGGCCACGCCGCAATCCCTTCTCCTCCATTCTCCTCTTGGGATCTTGGGCACGCACGCACACGCGCCTGGCGTGAGTTTAAGCCGCCGGGTCCGGGACTCGAACCGCGGTCGACTACATGGGAGTCCAGCGACATAGCCATTACGCTAACTGCTGGTCCCGATAAGTAGAACTTTTGTTATTTAAATTTTTAATATTTCTTATATTCTCAATGTATTATTATTTTTTAATTAAAAAACATTGCTATAGGATGCATACACTCACTAGAGAAAGACAGACAGAGAGTGAGGGAAAGTGAGAAATCACCAGCCCGGAAGTTGACCATGCCGCAATCCCTTCTCCTCTCATGATTTGGGCATGTACACACATGCACTCAGCATGCCAGCTCTGGGACTTGAACTACACAGTTGGCCATGTAGAGTTCAGCTGCTTTCACCACCATGCCACCAGGTGACCCCAATTTATTATTTTTAGAAAATATCCTATGATTAAAATGAACAGAAACTGGGACCAGCAGTTAGCATAATGGCTGTGTCGCTGAACTCCCTTGTAGACGACGGCGGTTCGAGTCCCAGACCCGGTGGCTTAAACTCACGCTGGGTACATGTGCGTGCGTGCCAAAGATTCCAAGAAGATGTTTAAATCTGCATGGATCTTTGAATATATTCTCTCTGTAAAGGCTTGTATTGCATATGATGCCTTACTGGAGAAAAAGTATCTTGTTTGTCCTGTCATTCTTTTAACTACTATTTACTATATCCCAAATGGTCCTGGTATAAGTGTGACTTCAGTTCTTTATGAATAGTGAGATAAAGTTTACTTGGACAGTAAAATATGCAAAGCAGTAAGAATCCTTTTGCTCAGATCCTCAGAGTAATTTTTAAACATTTTTTGCCTTTTTTTTTTTTCCCGAGAGTTTTTTCCTATAGGGAATGTGCACTTGCCAGAAAGACAGAGAGAGAGACAGAGAGATAGAAAGCGAGAAATCACCTCCTGGGGGGATGGCCACGCCGCAATCCATTCTCCTCCATTCTCCTTTTAGGATCTTGGGCACGCATGCACACACGCCTGGTGTGAGTTTAAGCCGCCAGGTCCGGGACTCAAATCACGATTGACTACATGGAAGTCCAGCGACATAGCAATGGCCACGCCAACTGCTGGTCCTAATTTTAAATAATTTAATTGAGTTTTAAAATTTAAATTCTGTTAACATTTTTTAATTTTTAAATTTAATAATTAAAAATAAATGTGATTCTAAAGTATTAAAAAAATCTTCAGAATGATTTTTATTTGGAAAGAAACTAGATACTCCCTAGTTAAGGCTGATTTTATACTGTTTTATTAAACCTGAAAACAGTGCCCAGGTGTCATCATAGCTAAGGAATATACCTTTCCAAGGTAAGAAAAGTGGAGCAGAGAATTGAGAAAACAGCACACTGTAATGACATAATAAGGACACAAATATAATGTTTAAGGCACAGAAAATGAGAAATGCACTTGTGAGTTGGAGCTTTCAATTTCAATTTGGATGACGTTGAACCTGGGAAGCACTGATATCTTAACAAAAGAGTTTTTGGATCATGAATACAGTACATGACTCAATTAGTTTAGTCTTTAGTTTCTACCAGCATTTTTTTAAATTTTGTCAATATCCAGATTTTATACATACTTTATAAAAGTATATTTAAGTTTTACAAGTGTTCCATTAAGACTAAAAATACATACTTCATGCCATTTAATGTCTGTATTAGTTTCCTAGCACTGCTGAAAACAATATTTTCAGCCTTTATCCTCTCCCTGTTCTGGATGGCAGAAGTCTAAAATCAAGGGATTACTTACGTCAGACACTTTTAAAGCTCTAAGGATCTTTCTGGCCTCTTCCAGGTTTGACTGACTCCTGGAGTCCCTTGGCTTTGACAGCATAGTGGCTTGTTTCTGCCATTTCATATGGCCCTCTATTTTATTATGTCCGTGTCTTCTCCTTTTCTGTCTCTTTTAAGAATATCCACTATTGAATTTGGGGCTCACTTAATTCAGGTTGACGTCATTGAGGAATCATTACCTTGATTATAGCTTCAAATACCCTTTTGTCAAATAAGGTCACATTTTGGAGCATCCAGCATTTGTGTGAGCTGTGCATATATTTCTGCTGTGTTTTTCTCAAGCTATGATCATATTCTCTGCTTCTTCATATATCAAATTAGTCATGTGCTAAACATCGTGTATGCTATATTGCCAAGAACTCAGATTCTGTTTTTTGTTGTTGTCGAAAGTGTAGAATTTTGTTCTGGTAGGCAGTTACTTTATTAACAGCTTAGTTTGAACCTACCAAAACTTTGCACTTTTCTACATCACCTGCAGAGTGACCATTCCTCCACGGCTAATGTAGTTCTAGTTCAGACAGCTTGGCCTTTCTTGGGTCTCAATTGAACACTATGTGTTGATTAAATCCTCTCTTCTGGCAGGTCAAAACTTCAGTGCCTCTCAACATTGTGCAACTAACAGACTCTCCATTGAGTTCACACTCTCCCAGTAGTTAATGTCTGCCAGGCATTATTGAGTGTTTGCACAAATGAACTTTAGAATTTAGCTAGAGACCAGCAGACAGTGTAATGGTTACATCTCTGGACTCCCATGTAGTCAATCGCAGTTCAAGTCCTGGACCTACCAGCTTAAAACTCACACCAGGTACCCATCTGTGCATGCCCAAGATCCTGAGAGCATACTGGAGGAGAAGAGATTGCAGCATGACCATCCCTCCTGTGGGTTGATTTCTCACTTTTTTTCTCTCTGTCTCTTTGATGAGTGCACATGCCCTATAGCAAAAATATATCTAAAAAAAAATAATAAAATAATTCAGCTAAAAACTCGAATTCCAGTGAGTGTATACTTCTGAATGCTTCGTTGGTAAGATACTCCTCTAAGATACCCTGATTCACAATATTAGTTGTCTCTGAAGCCCCAAATTCTAACTTTAGTTTCCTGAACCTGGCTGCACTGCTATCCCTTGTTTGGACACTATTTCCATGGACCACAGTTGGACAAGTGCTCTTAGGCAGCAATCTGGGCAAGTGGAGAGATCACCTTGTATGTTTCCCTTTTCTCAAGGATGGCTGAAAACAGATGCTTTATACATTCTGTCCAATTCTATCATTTCTGTGGTGGGAGAATATATCTAATTCTCATTATGCTATCATACCATGGCATGTCACTCCCAATGGTATTTATCTGTTAAATACAGAAGAATAAATGTAGAAATTAAAAATTAAAGGTTTTTTGTAAGTGTGGTAACATACACAGAGTGTATGATAGGAAGCAGAGTGTCACTTTAGTGTAGCTTGAGTCGCCCAAATTGAATGAGAAATAGCTTAATTGTTTTATATTCTTTTAACAATTGGTAGTTGCTCAGAATATGTTTTTCCTTATGCAGTTCATGTGTTAGTACACTAGATTTTTTTCAGATCATAATAATTCCAACATGCCTGTGATGCTGGTTTTTATCTCATTAAAACAGAAGAAATACGTATTCTTTTAGTATTTTAAAAGGGGACCTAACTAATTTAGTCAGTAATAACTGTTCGTATCACATATTTTAACTTATTATTTGTCCTTTTCAGCTAGCAAGCAAGTTCTTTCAACTCATACTGTACCCAAGAAAGAGCAAGAAGTGTACGCCAAGAAGAAAACTAACCAGGGAAGTCAGAAACCCTATAAAAGTAGACCTGGAAGTGCACTAACAGACACTGGTCTCCCTCTTTTGGAGGAAGAAATTGTCAATATGCCCACCATAGATGAAAATTCCAACACAACACAACAGGTATTTACATGAGAAAACTATTCGATTGTGCTGTTCCTAAAAAGCTCATGTAAAATAAAACAGTTCCCTTGCTAAAGTTATCACATGTGTAATACTTCTTATATGCAATGCCACCAGTTGTACACAGGAAATAAGGAAGACATTCTTGAACATTTCACTGCGCCAAGATTTTTAAGTACATGACAAATTTGAATGAGAATGTATACATAATGATTTTACATATGAGTTATAAGAGGCTACATAACTTCAAAGGTCACATATTAATAAAGTTCACATATAAAAGCCATATATTAATCGAAACTGGTTTACATGTGCTTTGTGTTAAACGGGAAATGACAGTGCATGTATTGTAAAGCAACAGAATAATATATAACATAGCCATTAAAAATAAGCAAATAAAAACATCAATGGAATTGATAAGAAAAGGGTGCCAGAAAAAGGTTTTAATATGACAGTAATTGCAATAAATCTAATTTATTTTAATTTTTCAATTGAAAAGTTAAACTTTAAAGTTATATTTAAATTAACTTAAATAATTTAAAATTATGTTTAAAATAACTAACTATAGTAGTCCCAAACTGGCACTGTTAAATACAGAAAGTTTAAAAATAAAAATGATAAACAGCACACACAGTGTGGGTAGAGGGTGGGAGAAGGAGAGTGTGAAGAAAGACATTAAGGAGAAAAGCAGAGTGGCTAGACATTCATGAGACAAAGAAATGGATTATTATTTATTGATGATAAAGTATATAGTATCCCCAACTGGACTGGTGTGAAAAGTATTCATGTTGGAAAATTCACTTAACAAGCTAAGTAACGTATAGTGATTGAATGTATAAAGGAAATAAAAATAAAATATATTATAATAAATAAATAAATAAATAAATAAATAAAAAGGTAGAAAAATGTACTTGACAAATATGAAAAAAGATAGAGACGGGATGATAGTTTAACATCATAATACATAGAATTCATAAGGGAAATTTATTAAAGTAAAAACATAAACAAACCAAGTAAATATGAACATATCATGTGGGACCTGACTACACGAACTCAGTAACTAAAAAGCAAAAACTGTAGAACTACAAGGAAGAAAAGATAGATCAACAATAACAGATAATTTTTAACATACACCTCTCAGAAACTGATGAATCAAGCCCTCCCAAAAATAAATAGTATGAGTGGTTCTAAAAATTTTAAGGATAAGCTTTCTATCCATACAGAATACAGCTCTTAATAAGCAGAGAATATACTTTGTCGTATCACACACAGTGTATGTTTTTAAATATAGACAATGTAATAGACAATAAACAGAATCTCAATAGAATTCAAACCATCTATATTCTATAGCTGTTATTCTGAATATAATGCAATAAAATAGAAGTTAATAATTAGGAGAGTTTAAAATCCCATACATGTGAAAACTAAATAAAACATGCTAAATAGTACTAAACACAGTGAAAAGGAACATTGGAAAAAGAATTATGAAATATATAAGACTCAATAACAACATCAAACTACAAAGCAAAGTTCTTAAGTAACATCTAAAGGAGCATTTAGTGATACAGACTTTTAGATGAACTCATCAGGAATCATGAGTTATAAAAACAAATGAGCCAAGTTCTTGTAAAAAAATGTTAGAAAAAGAGCAAAGGGTAACACAAAGGAAAATAAGGAAAGATTTTAAAAAGCATGAGACTAGAAATCAATAAAATGAGGAATGAAAAATAATGACCAATAAACTCTAAATTAGTTCTTTTAAAGATTAATAAAGTAAGCATGCTTCCAGTAAGATCAATAAAGAAAAGAGAGAAAGAGAAAGACATAAATTAACTAAATATACAACAGAAAAAGAAAAAAAATACAGTGGAACTATAACTGCAGATAACAGATTTAAAACAAATCAAGTGAATTATAAGCAAATCCATGGTTGCCAACTTCAACCTAAAGGAAATTTAAAAAATCTCAGGTGAGGCAGAAGAGTAGAAACGACAAAGCTTGTGCAAAAAACAGAAAATCTGAATCAAACAATAAAGAATACTAAAATCAAAATGATAATTTTTTCCATATCTTTCTTTCTTTCTTTCTTTCTCTCGTTCTTTAGTTCTTTCTTTTTTTTTTTTTTTTTTTTTGAGAGATTTTTTGCTATAGCATGTGTGCTTGCCAGAGAGACAGAGAAACAGAGTGAGATAGATAGAAAGCAACAAATCACTCCACAAGAGGGACGGCCCCACTGCAATTCCTTCTCCTCCATTCTCCTCTTGGGATTTTGGGTATGCACGCATATGCACCCAGTGTGAGTTTTAAGTTGCTGGGTCTGGGACTCAAACCACAGTTGACTACATGGGAGTCCAGTTGCATAACCATTATGTCACCTGTTGGTCCCCCAAATCTACTCTTTCCAGAAAGCCATAGGCCCAGTTGACTTTATGGGATAGGTCTGACTTTCTAGGAGTAAATTATTTGAGAAAACAGAAAAACAATATAAACTTTCCATTTATTTTTAGTTGCCAAGGGTGCATGCGCTCACTAGAGAGCAAAACAAAAAAAGAGGGGAGAGGGGAGGAAGCATTCCCAAGTAGGGTGTGGGCAAGCCAAAATCTCTTCCCCATTCCTCCTTGACAACAGGTTTTGTGACACACACAGGTACCTGGGATGTTTTTCAAGTTGCCAAGAGACCAGGATTTGAACCACAGTTAACTATGTATTATTTGTCTCCTTTAACCACTAGGCTACAGGACAAACTCAAATTTTCTACTCTTTTTAAAGTGATGAATGCAATCCTGATTCTAAACCAGACAAGAATAACACAAGAAAAGTGAATAAATTTTATTTATAAAGATGGATGAAGTGTTATATATAACATAATAATCAATCAAATCTAGCAGTGAATTAAGTGACAGACAACAGAGATCTTTTAGAAAAATCTATCAAGGTCACTCAGTAATAGACCGGTTGAGAGAAATAGTATAACCATACAACATTTGATAAAATTCAGCATCTACTTATGGATTTTTACAAAGGATGCTTAACAAACTAGACATCGAAGAAAACTTCTTAAGCATAAAAGTTACATACCAAATATTTGTAAAAAGCTATTTATATGTAATTTTATTTATTATTATTTTAAAAATTTTGCTATAGGACACATGTGCTCCCCAAAGAGAGAAAGAGAGGAGAAAAAAAGGAAAAGTGAGATAAAAAGTCACCAGGTCCAGGACTCAAACTACAGTCAACCATGTGGGAGTTCAGCACCTTAACCACCATGCCACCTGCTGGCCCCTGTACTAAATACTTTAAACTTGATTGTAAAATTCTATGTATAAAAACTTTATGTTTATATAGAAAATTTAGGTGTATTCTTATCCCAATTGGAATAAAAGAAAAAGATGCCCACTACCATTGCTAATATGACACTAAAACATGAAGACTAAGGACCAGACACAAGAAAAACAAAAGACTATTCCAAATAATCACCAAGTTATTTACAGATTATAAAATCTCATTCCCAAGAAAAACTAACAGAGTGAACAAACTTTAGAACTAAGAAAATACTTTAGTAAGAATATTGGAGACATTTAATAACAGCAAATGCTTATATGTTTACTTACTTATATTACCTACTAAATGCCGGTATAGTGTAGGTATATGGGTCTTTAATCCTTCCATCAGCTCTTGAAGTATTCTTAGTATCCCTATTTAACAATTAAAGGACCTAGAACACAAAAAAAACTTAAATGACTTGCCCAAGACTAAATGGTTGGTGTGTGCCATGGCAGGAAATGAACCAAGACAGCTCCAGCTTGAGTTCAGGCCCTTAACCACATGCCATGCTACTTCTACAGCTTACAAAAATCAGTAGCCTTTCTCCACCCTAGTGCTAGGCAGTAGGCAATAGAAGATTGCCTTTGATAGATAGCAGCAACGTTTTTCAATATCTAGAAATGAACCAAAAGTTCCCTACTCATAAAAGATGAATACCTCAGTAAAGGACATAGAAGGTGACAACTGGACAATGCAGATACTTGGACATCTTGCAATAGAGAAGCATTTCATGCTTTTCAGTGAGTTGACAGAATAGCATAAAGACCTCATTTATCCCCCCAATTAATCTTTAAATTCAATGCAATACCAATCGATGTTCCCACTATATTCTTCAGGAAGTTTCCAAACTTCTTCAAATGTATAGGAATACATAACAATTTACAAATGGCTAAATCAAACTTGAGAAAGAAACAAAAGAGGCAAATTTCTTTCCCAAATATTTAAAAATACTAAAAAGCCATAGTTGTAAAAATAGTATTAATAAGTAAATAAAGTAACAGGAGAACGTAAAATAGAGACAGACCCACGTTGATATTTTTATTTATTATAAAAGAGATGCAGCACCATAAATCAATGGAGGAAAGGAGAACAGTAGGAGGGATGATACTGGGAAAATTACTTCTCTGTGGAGAGAAATAAAACTGGACCTCCAGCTGACACCATAAATAAAGATGGATTCCGGACATAGAGCAGATTTCACTGTAGAATTTCAAGCCATAAAAGCAATAATACATGATGTTGGAGGACCATTTTTGTGCTCTGAACACAAAGGAGAGGAAAACCTATAGGCACCAGCTTGCAAAATATACTCATTCTTCTAGTAATCTAAGAAATGCAAAATATGACAACAGTGAGATAACTGACCCTTTATACTCATTTTCCTGGCAAAAACTAGACAATTGGAAAATGACAAGTGTTGATGGGGATGAGAGGATGTTAAATTTTTATAAACTATAGTGTTACAAAATTTTGGAGACCATTTGACATTTAATGAAATATGATAAGTTTCAAATCATTCTGCATTTATCATGGTGTAGCATATTAAATTATATTAGTCACTCCCTATGTTTATTCTTATTGATTATGCTTAAATACTGCATTTTATTTCACAGGGTAACAAGTATATTATACAGTGTTTGGTGTTGTATAACAGTTGGCCTCTCACTGAAAGTCAGCTGACATTTGTTCAAGCACTAAAAGACTTAGAGAAAAATGATAACAAAGGTATGTCAGTCTAAATGTTAATACACATACTTGCATTTTATACAAAGACTTCATAATAAATTCGTCATGTAATTATTAAAACCTTACCACTTTTATTGTATTTTCTGTGACATTTCCTATTGTATTAATTCATTATATGCTTCAACTATTTTTTTTAAGGTTTTTGCCACAGGATGCATGCACTTGCTGCAGAGAGAAAGAGAGAGGGAAAGTGAGAAATCCATCCTCAAGTGGGATGGCCATGCCACAACCCCTTCTCCTCCATTCTCCTCTCAGGATTTTTGGCACACACACAAGCAGGCGTGATTTTTAAGCTGCCAGGTCTGAGACTCAAAGCCCAGTCACACATGCAGTATTTCAGTATCTTAATCACTATGCTACTTCCTGGGCCATGATTCAACTTTCTTTTTTTTTTTTTTTTTTCTTTGAGAGATTTTTCACTATAGGGTGCTTGCACTCACCAGAGAGACAGAGAGATAGAAAGTGAGAAGTCACCCCTTGGGGAAATGGCCATGCCACAATCCCTTCTCCATTCTCCTCTTGGGGTTTTGAGCACACACTCACATGTATCCAGTCAGAGTTTTAAGTCATTGTGTCCAGGACTTGAACCGTAGTCAACTACATGGAAGTCCAGAGACATAACTATTCCACCATCTGCTATTCCCCATGATTCAACATTTTTATTGCTTAATTTATGAGAGACAAAAATATATGATTATTTAGATCTCATTTTTAAAACATTTTGTCTAGTTAGTAAAACCTATCCATTGATTATACTTGTAGACATTGTAAGAAATGTACAGGAAATCTTTCTATTTATATATTATATTTACCCATAGTTGTTAAGTAAGAAACTAAAGATAAACTCTTAAAATATTTATCAAATTCTTCAATTTCAGAAGGTGACTCTCTTAATGAAAGAGTACCATGGTTTCTTTTTTCCTTTTTCTCTTTTCTCTTTTCTTTTTTCAATTGCCAGAGGGTTTGAGTTCAGTAGAGAGTCAGAGAGATGGGGGAAGCACCCCCAATGGGACATGGTCATGCCACGATCCTTTCTTCTCTATTTCTCCATCTTTCTGGGATTTGGGGCACACACACAAACTTGTGTGGTGTGTTTTTTAAACCACTGGGGCCAGTATTCAAGTTGTGGTTAGACCTGCGGGATCTGGCTCCCCTAACCTCTCAGCTATGGGACTGATCTTTTTTTTTTCTTCCAAAATACAAACTATATTCAATAGCCATAAGCAGGAAGCAATAGCCTGATGTTTTCAATGAAGAGTATCAAAGGTAAATCACAAACAACATCTACCTTTAAACTGTAAATCATATTATGCAATATGATGATTGAATCTGAAGGCATGTGCCTTTTCTATTTATGTTCTTTTGAAAATTTAAGCCAGATTGCCTAATCACAAAAATAATATATGTATGTTTTTTTAAAATAAAATAAAGCCATATGATACAAAAGAGCATAATATAAAAAACTAATTCCTTCCTGGGTCCTATAAATTTTAATCCAAATATCTTATAGTAGCCACTAGCAAAGCCTACTCTGTTATCGTCCAGAATTTTTTCTTTTTTTTTTTTTTTTTTTTTTTTTTTGAAGAGATTTTCGCTATAGGGCGCGTGTGCTTGCCAAGACAGACAGAGACAGAGAGACAGAAAGCAAGAAATCAACCCCCGGGGGGATGGTCACGCCGCAATCCCTTCTCCTCCATTCTCCTCTCGGGATATTGGGCACGCACCCAAACGTGCCCAGCGTGAGTTTTAAGTCACTGGGTCCAGGACTCGAACCACGGTTGACTACGTGGGAGTCCAGCGACATAGCCATTACGCTAACTGCTGGTTCCCTCGTCCAGAATTTTTAAAGTACATATACCATACATATGATAAGACAAAAGCTCTTAGGTTTCTTTTTCTTTTTCTTTCTTTCTTTTTTATGAGAGATTTTTGTTATAGGGCATGTGCACTCTTCAGAGAGACAGAAAGCAAGAAATTACCCCCTGGGGGGATGGCCACCACACAATCTCTTCTTGTTTATTCTTCTTTTGGAATTTTAGGCATACACGCACATGCACCCAGTGTTAGCTTTTTAAGATGCTGGGTCCAAGATTGAATTTGTTCTACTACGTGAGAGTACAGAACCATCACCACTATGCCATTTGCTGGTCCCCCAAATTCTTGGTTTTTATCATCATGCAATGCACAGTGCATTTCTCTTACTTGTTTTTACTCCTGGACTAGAATACAGGAGGATAGCAGTTTTTCCACTCTTGGCTATTTGAGCCCTTCTATTATGCCAAGTTAGATTCTACACAAACACTCCTAGTGAACGGATGAAAGGACACAAATAAGTTGCTCATTATTAGTGTCCTTGCTCACTAATTGTCAGAAGCTCTGTTCAGGCCTTTGCCTGCTTTTATTATCTACATGGAGGTGATGAGAAAGATTAAATAGAGGTTTCTTCATGCAGAAGTTTGTTTAAGAGAAAGCTACTATTACTAGGCTTAACTTTCACTAAAAGGGACAGATTCTGGTGTAGTCCATACAGTTCATATGTGTGTGTGTACATATATACATATATATATATATACACACACACATATATACATATACATGTAAAAGTATATGACAGGGCCAGCTCTCTAATGCAGTGGTAAAGTGCTACTCAAGAGAAGCTAGATCCCACGCGATGACAACAGTTCAAATCCCCAGTCCGGTTTGTGTGAAACACTCCAGGCACATGTGTAAGTGCTCAAGATCTGACAGGCTGGAGGACTAGACAAAGGGGATTAGACGTGACCAAACCCTGTGAATGGTGCTCATGTCTGTCTATATCCCTCTCTCATGTGTAACCCACTCTTCACAAATAAAAAGAAAAAATACATGCTATGTATATGGTACTAAATGTGTCCTTTTCCATTTGAATGTATTAAGTGGACTTCCAGAACAACACCTCACACTTACCTGCCGGCCCACTCTGCTTCTCTCCTCTTTCTGGGCCAGAGTCTGCGTCTTCCTCACCCTCATCTTTGTATCCCTGGAACCAGATAGACAATGCTAGTAAATGTTCACTGAGTGAATGATGAGCGTAATATGCCAGTAACAGCAGGTATATTTAAATCCTAATGGCTTCCTGGCCTGCTGTTGACGAGATGCTGCGGCTGTGTCCAAGCTCAGTGAGAAAGTGCTGAAGTCTTTTATCAATGCCTAAACAGACACAGGAAGAGGAAGTGGTAGCCTCCAAGCCACAGGGTCACCATCTGTTTGCCGTCTGTATGCATTATATGAATAGCTTCCAGTACTCGAGTGCTCAGAATTCATTTTTTGAACAAGGGGCTGTGCTACTGCTCATTGGAGATAGACACAAAAACCCCTTTCAAGAAATTCCCCAGGTAAAGTCAGGTATTGTGAATTTTGCTAAAACGTTTCTTCATTCTACCTCAACCTCTCCTCCCACAGTCAGTGCCCCACTGGGAATATCTGAAATACCAAAAATACAAGCCTTCTATCCACTAGAAGAGAGCACAATTATTTCACAAACAGAGTCAATATGGAAGGTGAAAACTCCCTGCAGGCTCCATCTCAAGCTTGTGCTTGTTTCTCTCATGGTTGCACAGGAAGATGACTTCAGTTGTCACTGCTCTAGTCTCTGGTCCCTGAGCCAGTGCTGGCCCTTTTCTCCGGGTCTTCAGCTATGAAGCCTTCCTTAACACCTCAACCACCACACCACCCGCCAACCCCCTCTTTCCATGTTACCATGTTCTCTTTCCTTATTCTTTTCCTTTCTGGCTGTTACTAGATGTAGATCTCCTTTCTTAAAAAAACCTATAAATCAGTTTAAATCTTCTTGAAATAATGGATGGTGCAAATCACGTGGTAGTTTGTGTACCTTCTTACAAAGCAGAGATGTAGTTACGTGTTTAATACCAATGGAATTAAATATTTTATGCTAAGGATCTATGTGCAGATAAAATACAATCATAGAATTAAGTCAGAGTAGTAGAGAAACAGTTTCATGTGTGTGCTTATGTGTTCAGCTATTCTCTCTCTTTTTTTGTTTTTTAAGGACAATTCACGGTACTAGTAAATTTCCCATTACATTTCTGTGAGGACTAGAGCTTTAGTGGATCAGAGAATGTCAAACCTCAGTTTTTCCTTTCATGTGGGCCCTTTCATAAGTTGTTTATTGCTTCTTTATACTTCTTATTTCTCTATTATAATATTATGTTATGCCTGTCTCAATGAGCTCAAAGTAATTGTTATTTGCAGCAATTATGAATGTGAACCCAAATTCATATGACAGGAAATAAGTAATCTCATATAATATGTCATAAAAAAGAAAGCTACAGAACTATCTTACTAAATTCAATGAAAGATCTTGTTCACAGAGGAAAGGTCTGTTTGTTAATGTTCAAATGAGACTGAAGAGGATGTGCAGTAATGAAAAAAAATTATGAAAACATTTAAAGGTTTTCAGGGAAAATAGCACCATATAGTACAATACTATGGGAAAAGTGAATGGAGTTGCTTTCTTTCCAACTCTCTAAAGTAAGCTTCTGATACCTAAAAAGGTACAAGAGAAAATATCTTGAAATGCCTTACAATTTTATCAAATATATGTATTTAAATTTCTGTGTATATTTTCTTCAATAATTAGAAATTTGGTTCCAGTGTATGTAATATTGAATGCATTACATAAAACTATGTAAATCTGGACTATTTAGAAAAAGATGAAATTGGACTTTGCAATGGGGGGTGAGGATGGGAATAAAATTGTTAAACTAAGTTTTGAAAAATACCAAGCATGTAAAAAACAAAGCTTTGCTTTGACACTAGAGAGGGTGTAATATTAGGAAGCTGTGTGTCTCAGAAGATGCCCAGAAGTCTGTTTTGGACTCCACGACTCACAACGCCACTCACTAGGCTCACTACCTGTGGCCAAATAGGGGGCTGTTTCCTTCATACAGCCAGGTGTCTCTAAGCACTTCTTTCAGTATTCAAGACCATTTCACTTCACTTCCTATGTCAGGAATGATGGAGAAGAAAGATTCAGAAATGCTGACTTTTTTTCTGGCTTACTTCACAGAACTTAGCATCATTAATATTAGGACTTCATAGCATTAGGCATTGACAACCCTAAATTGCCATTACTTTTCAGAAAAAAAGCAAGTGGGTATTAAAATAAAAGGGAAGGGAATATACACAGAGAAAAATGAAAGTGCATATACTGAAACATTACAGTGGTTATTTCTGAGTGTCAGAATTATTAGTAATTTCACTTTCTCCTTTATATTTTTTGATATCTAAAAATAAATTTAGGGCTGGCTGCATAGCACAGCAGTTTTATCCTGTGTAGGAGCCAGATCCCACACGGCCAACTGCAGTGTGAATCCAGCCCTCAGCCTTGAGAAGTGTACTAAGTTGTGTGCAAACGTGCCCAGGATCCTGACAGGGTGAAAAAAAATGGAGAACAAGAGGATTGTAGCATGACTGGATCCTGTTGGGGGGTGTTCTCTCTCTCTCTCTCTTTTTCTCTCTCTCATGTGTGTACATGAGCCCTCTCGGGCAAATAAATAAACTAATTTATTTATTAATTTAAATTACAATGTATAATCACAAGTTTTAAATAAGCACATACTCTCTTTTTAAAAAAAAATTAATTTTATGTATTTATTCATTTGTTTTAATTTGACCAGATAAAGAGAGAGAAAGTGAGAACCAAGGCGACAGGTCCGGGATGCGAACCATATTCAGCCATGTGGGAGTCCAACACCTCAATTATGCCACCTCTTAGCCCTGAGCACATACACTCTTAAGTTTGTAAGAAAAAAGCACTTTGCAGAAACATAGAAATTATTATTATTATTTGCTGCGCTATTATGTGTCTGTTACTCTTCTTAGTACTTTTTGTGCATTACTCTCAATGTTCACAAATGTTCTGGGACGTAGTTATTACGGATGAAGAAATGTAGCTTAGATGCTGTACATCATTAGCCCAAGTTTATACAACATGGAAGGAGCCAAGCAAGGGTTCTCACCTAAGTCTGACTTACTCTAAGACCCAGAATCTAGTTTTTTACAAAGACTTTCTGACTAGTACTATCACCATAGAAGCAGTGATGGCACTTGGAGCTGCTGGCTTTTGTCAAATGTTCTTCAAGGGCTTTACAGATATCAACTCAATTAGTCCTCACAATAAATTTACAAGATAGATGCTATTATGATGGACATTCTACAGATGAGGAAACTGAGGCATGGGTGGTTTAACTAACTTGCCCTCTGTCACACAGCTAGTTGCTGGCTTAGCTAAGATGTTGAATAGAAATTCAGCAAGGGTTTTTGAATGAGAAAAAGTCACAATAGACAGTAGCACTGGGTTCAGATATTTAGCATTCAACAGTACATCCCTGCTAGATGTCTTTATGTAGAGAGCTCTCTATATTACTTTAGTGAGCCTCAAATTTTGTGTTCATTATGGTTTTTTTTTCTTATACTAATAGATAAATGCTAACATTCTAGAAGAAAATCAAAGAAAAGATAGAAGTATTTGAAATTAACACAGTAGTGAAATTCGTGAGGTAGAATAATATAAAAACACAGAGCTGGGTAATAGTACAGAGTTAATAATGGGAATTAACTTTTTAAAAAAGAAGTTGTTATTAAATGAGGAAATAAAGCATAGTGACTAAACTACTCTGGGTTCAATTACCCAAACCTGGACTATTTATTGCCTGTAAAATTAGACTATTAACTCATATCTTTCAAGGTTGTTGTGAAGATTCTCAATAATACATATAAAGTTCCTAGAATCAAGTAGACTAAAAAATGCTATTATTATTATGTATTCCAACCAGAAAATAAGTATTCAGAAATAATTATATGTGCTCTTTTTTTTGACATTATATTTGACAATTTTATGTGTGGATGTGCAGCTTCTAAAATTAAATTATATCGGGAACCAGCAGTTAGCGTAATGGCTATGTCACTGGACTCCCACGTAGTCAACCGCGGTTCGCGTCCCAGACCCGATGGGTTAAAACTCACGCCGGGCGCGTGTGGGTGCGTGCCCAAGATCCCGAGAGGAGAAGGAGAAGGGATTATGGCGTGACCATCCCCCTTGGGGAGTGATTTCTTGTTTTCTGTCTCTATGATTCTCTCTGTCTGGCAAGCACACACGCACCCTATAGTGAAAACCTCTCCCCCCCCCCAAAAAAAAAATAAATAAAAATAAAGCAATAAAATTAAATTGTATCTTGCATTGCATAATGCATTTGTTGCTGGAATGCAGCAAGCAAAGAAATTCGGGATTGAATTATATTTTAAAAGAATCAGGAAAGTTTTCTAGTTGAAAGAATATGCTATGCAATCTTTTTGAAAGTCAAGCAGCTTTTCAATTCAAAATGATCAATCTTGCATACCATGTTTATAAGTGTGGATTTTTTAAATGAAATCAAAACATATCAACATGTCACCTGCTATAATACAGTTATATAACAACTCAAAACCTACATTCTCTAATTTTAAATGTATGATATATTTTAGAAAAATTCAGTTACTAAAGTCCACAAATTATTAACTTAGCATACTTTAAAGTATATTAAGAAGAAATTTATTCATTTTTTAAAATTAATATATTGGTCAGCTAGTTTAGAATTTTGTATTCATCTTGAAGTCAATGGAAATGTTGTCCTACTTATGTGATTCTATGAGAAGTAACCATTTTTTAAAAAATTCATGTCTATGATAAAACAAAATAAGGCCTGAAATATAGGTATATACAACCTAGTATATTTTTGTTATAAAGTTTTAGGAAGCTTAGCTTCTGCTTAACATGAAGCAACACTGCCACCTTTAGTATATTTCAATACCTAAATTTTAGTAAAAATTATTTACTAGCATGATTATTTTCACTTAAGGAAATAGAAAGCTGGAGGATCCTCTGTATGTAGTACCTAATATTGACAACTCCCTTCACATAAAATTAATGGGTTGTGATTTTAATTTCCTTTTGCCGTTACATTGTTTATGTTACTGGCCTGTTCATTTGAAGTTCTAATCCATTTGCAAAAGCATACATAAACTTTATCATTCTCAACAACATTGATTTCAAATTTCACCCAATTTTATTATTATCAGAATTCTAACACTAACTTAACTCTAATTAAACTTATACTCTTTCTTTGGAGCAATGAATGCATAGTGTATCCAATCCAATGTCTTTGAAGAAGCCAAACTTATTAGATACATAGTACGCATACATATGTGTGTGTGTGTGTGTGTATATTGATATGTATATGAATATAATATATATGGATGGAGCTTGTTTCCTGTTTGTATTTACCAAGTGTGATTATACTTGATAATGCATACTTTACCCTAAACAAGTACTCTATTTGGTCATCAGGAAAGTCATGATGCATTTTTGCATGGCAAAACAGAAAAATATATCAGATCTTTTTCAACAACCTAATAGTTAGAAGTTAAATGAATGTTCAAATCTCAACCAAATTTTAGTTCCTGAACATTTAATCTAAGCATTAAGTTTTAACCATAAAAATAAAACTTCATTTTTATAGTTTTTATAACTTTTATAGATTTAATTATCCACTGAATATGAATTATCTAGGTATACATAGGATAATACAAGAAGAGACCTACTATCAAAGACCTTTTAAGTTAATTTCATCAACAGGTATTCCCTGAGCACTTCCTCTCTGTATATTAGTTTATTTCAGTGGTCATTTCCTCTGGAGTTCTTCTAATTACATGAATATGCAGTGAGAAGTACTAATATTTCAGACAGTAGATTTTTTTTTGCATCTTACTGTTATATATGCTCCCAATACATACAGATCTCCTGTAAAGCATTATATATCTAAGTTAAGCAATCTGATAATGGGTACATATTATGAATTCAACATTTTATTAGGTGAGGGACCAGCAGTTAGTGTAATGGCTATGTCGCTGGACTCCCATAGTCAACCGTGGTTCCAGTCCCAGACCCAGTGGCTTAAACTCACACCAGGCACATGTGCGTGCGTGCTCAAGATCCCAAGAGGAGAACGGAGGAGAAGGGATTGTGGTGTGGCCATCTGCCCTAGGGATTGATTTCTTGCTTTCTGTCTCTCTGTCTCTCTCTGTCTTTCTGGATAGCACATGTGCCCTATAGCAAAAACCTCTCCAAAAATAAATAAATAAATAAATAAACATTGTAATAGGTGAAATTAGGAATTTAAAATGAGGTATATAATGATTTCCTGGTCTTCAAAGAACTTGTAATTCATGGGAGAAAAATATTACCATACATTATACCTTAATGAATATGGAAATTATTGTGTTCAGTATATCAATAATGGAAGGAAAGAGACAGGCACACACCCACTCTGCACCTGACACTGTAACAAATGCTTTGTGTACTAACATTATGTTAACTTGGATGGAACAAAATACACCTAAATGTATGACTCAAACATGAAAAACTATGGAAAGTAAGAAAAGAACCAGGCTGGCCTGAGGCTTAGTGGTTAAGGGAACTGGATCCCACTTAGTTGACACAAGGTTCAAATCTCGACCCCAGTGGCTTGAAAAACATACTGGGCATGTCTATGTGTGTGCCCTCAATCCTGATAGGATAGAGAAACAGAGGAGAAGGGATTGCTATGTGACCATGCCCTACTGGAGAAGGGGAGTGTTTTGTCTCTCTCTGGCAGGCGCCTGTGCCCTCTTGGGGGGGGGGGGGTGGGAGGGGAAGAGAAAAAGAGAAAGGAAGAAAGAAAGGAAGGAAGAGAAAGAAATGAAAGCCCAAGTGTGCTTCATGGGATAGCTTAAAATTCGTTTTGTCTGACATCTGTTAAGATTTAAGAAAACAAATCTTGAAAGTATGGTATTAGGTATGATCCTGTTTTAAATGCTCCGGTTGATTAGTTTAAAACCTGTGGGTATGGTGTAAGTATCTCCATTATACAGAGGAGGAAATTTAGTCTCAAAGAAGGTAATCAACCTGCCGTTAACCTGAGCCAGGATTCACTTCCAAGTCATTTGATTATCTTACCAAAGACTGTTCCCCAGCACATCACTTCATAGCAGCTGGGGTTGCTGACAGAAAGGCGATTCCTCCCTGTGAAAGAGCTGTGCTCGCAGTCTGCGGTTTTTGTTTTTTTTTTTTTTTTGAGAGGTTTTTCGCTATAGGGCTCGTGCGCTCGCCAGACAGACAGAGAGAGACAGAGAGACAGAAAGCGAGAAATCACCCCCCAGGGGGGATGGTCACGCCGCAATCCCTTCTCCTCCATTCTCCTCTCGGGATCTTGGGCACGCACGCACACGCACCCGGCGTGAGTTGTAAGCCACCGGGTCCGAGACGCGAACCGCGGTTGACTACGTGGGAGTCCAGCGACATAGCCATTACGCTAACTGCTGGTTCCCTCTTTGCAGTTTTGTAGGATGATCTGTCTTCAATTAGAAAGTAGTTTATAACTGGGCACCAAGTGATCAATAACCACGTTTGGGCTCTTTTTTCAATTACTGTTTAACTTTGCTACTTGAATAAGATACAAGACTTCAACTCTGAAAGGGACAGACAGGTCCTTCGAAGTTCTATTTGAATGCT
This sequence comes from Tupaia tana, assembly GCA_026018925.1. Taxonomy (NCBI): domain Eukaryota; kingdom Metazoa; phylum Chordata; class Mammalia; order Scandentia; family Tupaiidae; genus Tupaia; species Tupaia tana. Next base: position 88,893,911 of record JAKSZU010000002.1, read on the forward strand.
GATAGGCTTTTATCAATTGGAAAACCTGAGTAAATTATATAACGTTTCTGAATCTGTCCTGCTGGGATGCTTTGAGAATTAAGAGAGAAAGAAGCATAGTGAGGATTCAGCAATTGTTATTTGTCCCCCTGCCACTTGGATATTTAATTGTTAAAAAGAACTAATAGAACATAAGGGAAATGCCCTTCATACAGAGGGAAGTTAATTATTCCCTCTTAAATATAAACTAGTGGTTCTCAAAGTATGATTCTTAAAGCAGCAGCCTCAGCACCACCGGGGAACTTGTGAGAAATGCCCTTTTTTGGCCCCACAGCAGATCTACTGAATCATAATTTTAGGAGTGGTGGGCAGAAATCTGCTGTATACGTGTCATTCAAGTGATTCTGCTCCAGGCTACAGAGAACCACACTTAGTACCATCAGATTCTTTGAATCCTACGTCACTGGTATTTTTCCCTTCAGCCCATCCCTTGCAGCAGGTGCTTTGAACAAAAGGAAAAACCATAGATTTCCTTTTTTTAAATTATTTATTTAATTTTATTTATTCATTCATTTATTTTTAGTTTGACTAGAGAGACACAGAGAGAGAAAGCGGTAAAGTGAAAAAGCAAGCCTCCAGGTCTGAGACTTGAACCATGGTCGGCCATGTGGGAGTATCTAGCACCGTAACCACCACACCACCTGCTGGTCCCAACCATAGATTTCTTAAAAGTGTTTCTCAAAGTATGATCTACAGTCTATTTGAATAAGAATCACTTGTAATTTTTTAAAATTTTTATTGATAGATTCCCAGTCCCCACACCAGACTGTAGAGTTGAATCTCTATACCTGGGGCCTTGAGATCTGCATTTTACAAGGTCCCTGGGTGATCTGTCCATTAACTAAAGTAGAGAATTGCTTTGTGGCAATAAGCATAGCAGTATCAGTAAGAGTTTCAGGAAGCATGAGGTGAAAGGAATGAGCTTTTCTACTATGAGATTCTCACATCTAGTGCTGGCCATAAGTGGGGCGCTAAAATATAGGTAGCTCATGTTATTGGCATTGAGAACTTCGAGCCTAGGATTTTACTAAAGCAAGAAGCTAAGGTGGTAGCCGTGAGCAAGGAGACCCATGGAGGCCCAGTTATGACACTAGGCTTGGACTGAAAGGCTGGAATGGCAGAATTTGTGTGTCGGGGACCTCAAGAGACTGCAGGAGAAATATTTACCCCTCAGGATCCTATCCCAGACAAACTGTATGCACAGATTCTCAGAAAGTTTGGGGAAAAAAAATCCTCAAAGATGTCAGGTAAAATAGTAGAGTAAGAACTCCAAAAATGAATTCCTCCTAAAAGCAATGAAAAAAGTGCAAAATTGATTAAAATCAACTTTTTCAGAACTTAGGAAATAACAAAGGCTTATAGCAACTGGAGAGTTATTCAGGAAAATTAGCTGACTTTCTGTAAGAATAGATTTGTATGACATTTTAAACATCCTAATGCCATTCCCTGGTCTCTAGCTCAGCAGTAATATATAAAAATAACAGCTCGTATTTTTGCACAGGTTGGAAACTACCAGAAAGAATAGAATGGAACTGGACTTCTTTTCAAATCTTATTCCCAAAAACTTATCATTATTTCACTTGTCTGGTGATTTCCTAAATGACTCCACTTACAAAACTGACTCAAAGCTAGCTCATTGTGAAATGCCTTCTCCCTAAGATGATAGTTTGACATGTGTAGTATTCTCAGCTGGATTGGTCTGAGAAGTATTTCATGATGGGTAAAGTCTTTTTACAAGCAAAATGAGAAATAGTGGTTGACCGTTTTTAAAAATAATAAGAATGATAATAATAATGATTGGGAAAATCATAGAAAAGATATTGAATGTTGAAGCAGGGAGATTAATGTCTCTGTATTGACTGACATGCATGGCATTCCCTTTTGAAAAAAGCAATGTAATACACTGTAAAGTTATATGTAATCCAATGTAAAATAAAGAAGAGTATGATGATAATAAATTAAAAAATAGATTATACAATCTGAAGATAAAGAATAAAAAAAAAGAAAAAGATACTCAGAGACACATGGGATGCTATCACATACCTACATATATATAACGAGAACTGAGTTGGAGAGGAAAAAGTGTCAGAAGACTATTTGAAGAAATAAGGGAGGAAAATATCCTAAATTTGTTGAAAAACATTGTTTGGCACATTCAAGAAGGTGAACTCCAAATAGGATAAACTCCAAGTTACTAAAGACAAAAGAGAACATTTTATAAAGGTAAAAGGGTAACTAAGAAGCATATCAACTATATATAAACCAAGTAACAGAGTTCAAATACGTGAAGAAAAATATTTATAAAACTGAAAGAAGAAATTGATGATTTAACAATAATAGTTGAAAATTTCAATTTTCTAACTTTAATAATGGATAGAACAATTAAACAGAAATTCAGTAAATAGAAGATTTGAACAACATTAAACTAACTTGACCTACTATCTACAGAATATTTCGTTCAACAATAGAAGAATTCATATTTTTCTTAAGTGCTCTTGTAACATTCTGCAAGATATACACTATGTCAAGCAATAAGATAAGTAAATGTAAAAGACTTAAAAACATAGAAATATGCTCTCTGATAAAAACTGAAGGAAGTTAGACACAAAAATAAAATTGGGAATTCCATAAATAAGTGGAAATTAAACAATATACTTTTAACTAATGAATCAAGAAAAAAAATAAGAAAAATTGCATACTTAGAGACAAAATATACCCTAACTGAGAAGATGTAGTGAAAGCGGTGCTAAAAGGAAAATGCATACCTATACATGCTTACATTTAAAAAGATGAGAGATCTCAAATCAATACCTTAACTTTCCAGCTTAAACAAACAAAAAAAAAGAACAAAGAAGAGAAACTAAGTCCAAAGCAAGTATAAAAATGCGATTAATATAGATTAGAGCAAAAATAAGTAAATTCCATATTGTACTTAAGGCACTAACCAGGGCTACAATGAAGAAATAAAATAAGAGACATTCAGATTATAAACAAATTAGATTGGTGGTGGTTACATAACATTGTGAATATATTTATCAAAACCTACTGATAAATATACTTCAAGAGTGATTGTTTGGTATATAAATTATATCTCAAATTTATAAAATGAAGCCAAACATACCTTTATAAAAGATTTGTTTGTTTAGAAAAAGAGGGAAACGTTGGACTAGCAAGTGACGTGGTGGTTAGGGTGGCTGGATCCCACACAGTCAACTATGTAATTCAAGTCCAGACCCCATGGCCTGAAAATCACACCAGGCACATATGCATGCATGCCAAAAATCCCAAGAAGAGAACGGAGACAGGATTGCAGTATGGCTATCCTTCCAGGGAGTGATTGCTCATTTTTTTTTCTTTCTTTCTCTCTCTCTCACCCATGAGCACATAGCGAAGACAAACAAAACAAAACAAAAAAAGGAAAGAAAAAGTCATTTTTTCTTAGATTAACAATTTCCTCCTGACTGGCTTGCTTCCTTTATGCCTACCATATCCCTTTATAAAATGATTTTATTTTTATTGCATGATTCACTGGTTTCTGTTTTTCTGTCTGTCTAGCTCATGTTGAGAAACATGAAGAATTAATTACCTTGGGAAGCCCAGATTCACATACTGTTAGTGAGGGGCAAAAATCTTCTGGCACTTCCAAAACAACAAGGAAAGGCAAAGAAAAGTCTTCTGAGAAAGAAAAGATGGCCAAAGAAAAACAAGTGCCTCGCTTTGAGCCCCAGGTAGGAATGGTATATTTTTAATTGGAGTAACTTAATGGATCTAGTTTTATTGGGTCCTGACTTACCCATCCCTTCTGAGGTTGAAACTACGAAAACAATTAATCTCCCTGATTCCAATCTAGATGACTTGAGGGTGTTCTTTGGCCTTTCCTTAAGCTCCATTCCTCAGTTTTGTATCAAAAAGCATTAACTGAAATTTTAGTTTGTAGGATACCATTACTGGGACTTGGGCCATTATGATTCATTCATATTATACAGTCTCTATTCTCCATGAACTCACAGTCTAATGAAATAGTCTGAAGTAAACCAGCAGTTGGATTTTTTTCATTGCCAGAAGGTATGTGCATTCACCAGAGAGAGGGAGAGGGAGAAAGCATCTCCCAAAGGGGAGAAGCCATACCATAATCCCTTCTCCTCCATTTCTCCATCCTGTTGGGATTTGGGGCACACATGCACATGCATGATCAATTATCCTAGCTCTCATTTTTGTAAAGTGGTACTAAGTGGATATAAGTATAATTTAGAGTCTCACTATGTCCAGTTCTTAGTAAAATTTGCTTTCAGTGAAATGCACACATCTTAATTGTACAACTCAATGAATTTTGACAAGTGCATTCACCATGTAATCTATCCTTCATCAAGGCACAGATTCATAGATCATTGTCATATGCTCAGAAAGTTCTTCAAGCCTCTTTGCAATTGATTCTATCATTCCTACATCTCACCTCTACGCGACCACTCATCTGTATTTGGCCACCATAGATAAGTTTTGCCTGACCTGGACTTTCACATGAATAAACCGTACAAGGTGTACTTTTTTTGTGCTCATCTTCTTTATTTCAGAATATTATTTGTCTGTGAGATTCATCCACATCATGGTATATATTAGTTGTTCACTAGTTTTTCATATTAAGTACTACTCAGTTATGTGAACATTACAATGTCATCAGCTGATAGACATTTATGCAGTTTCCTTTTTTATTATTATGAATAAGAGTGCAATTAACATTCTTGTATAAGACATGTGTGAATATATATTTTCATTTCTATCGGGTAAGTAGTTGATAGTGCAATTATGTATCATAGGTTATAATGATTGACCCTGTTGAAAGGTGGTATTCATTTCTCAAAAGACTCAAAGAAATTTATTTTACTTTATTAGGTACCCACTGTTCACTCTCAACAAGAAGATCCCAATAAGCCCTACTGGATTTTGAGGTTGGTCACTGAACACAATGAAGTGGACTTCTTTGAGGTGAAAAAAGATACAGAGCGAGCAGATGAAATCCGAGCCATGAAGCAAGCCTGGGAGACTGCTGAGCCAGGAAGAGCAATTAAGGTTACCTGGCTTGGAAAAGCCGCCATTTTTTGCTTTTTATTTTTTGGCATGTTCTAAAGGAAGAGTCATATTGGTGAAAGCACACAGTCTTTCCTTTAGGAAGGGCACCTGGAATTTTATCAGACATAGATTAACTACATGTTGAGACCACATTTGGATATATTTAATGTTACTCTCTTGACTTGCAAAAGCAAAGCATGGAATGGGGCCACTTAAATAGACCCAAACTATGAACTATCTATTTTCTATGCAAAAATGTGTTATGACTTTCCTGATGACCCAAGATTTCTTTTACGTAGCCTGTATTATATTTGCATCTGCCCTTAAAAGCAGATGTAAGAAAGCATAAAAGCATTTAATATTCATGGTCCTGCACTTTGAACCGCCTAAGATAAAAAGCATGTGCTGCCCTCTTGTGGAATATGCATGCTTTGGGAGACTCCCTGTAATTGATATGAGAGTCATGGCCCTGGCGAAGCACTGTGACTTACCTAAGTGTCTCCTGTCTGAACTCAGGGTTATTGGGTTGATGGAAAATGTTCAGGAGCTACTGGATGCCCGGTGTATTTGTTTTAAGACTGCTTCTTCATTTATTCTCAAAAATAACTGCCAACATCAAAGATAGTTCAGGATTTGAACTTATTTGATAATTAAGAAGAGCTACCCTGGTTTCAACTGCCCTATTTCCATCTCCCTGTTTCATTTGAGTAATGAGAACATATGGTTGTCTGCACTGGTTGTTGGTCTACAAGAAGTAGAAAAAGCTGGTCATGTTCGTTCTTCAGGCTTCTCAGGCTCGTCTTCGTTACCTTGGCCAGTTCATTAAGAAAATACCTGAGGCCGAGAGCACGTCGGCAACTGAAAGCCAAGCCAAACCAGCAGACGAAGGTCAGTGGATATGGATCCTGTCCTCACCGCACCAGGGCACAGAGCTGGTGCTTCACTTCTTAAAAGATAAGCGGTGGGCCATGCTTGGCACAAAGCAAACATTTCAGAGTCGCTTTCCTTCAAGAGTAGAAAAAGCCATGCAATTTCAGATAACTCTATGAACAATGCTTCAATCTCACTCACTCATTTTTTCATTTAAGTCCTATACCTCCCCTCTCTCTCATTCCACCCCCTACTCCCTACAAGTAGAAAGGATGAATCCAGAGATAAGATGCAACCTAGTTAGCAGTTAGCACTATGGAATTTAAAGGCAGGCCTACTACTGTAAATATGACACTTTTCTAGTAATAAATAATAACTAGAAAAGTCACAATAATAAAGCTAATTATTTTTTCGAGTGATTGCCTCCGTATTGGCACTATGCTTTCTATTAATTATTTATTTAATATATCAGCCCACTGAAGTATATAATATTAGTTCCAATTTATCAATAAAGACGCAGGCCCAGAGAGCTTTGGTTAATATTTCTATGTTCACAAGATGCCCCAAGACAGAGTCAACTTATACATGGGGTCTGCCATGGTCCCAGAGTTTTCTCACAGATTCTAAAGCTCCCTTTATCACCACTTTATCACCACTCTGGGCAGTTCATGGAGGCAAATGACATTCATGCCCCCTATTGTGCTTCCCACGTAGTCGACCGTGGTTCGCATCCCGGACCCGGTGGCTTAAAACTCATGCCGGGCGCGTGTGCGTGTGTGCCCAAGATCCCGAGAGGAGAATGGAGAAGGGATTGCAGCGTGACCATCCCCCCTGGGGGGTGATTTCTCACTTTCTGTCTCTATGTCTCTGTCTGTCTGGCGAGCGCACGCGCCCTATAGCAAAAAACCTCTCCCCCCCAAAAAAAAAATAAATAATGCCATGTAACTTTTTGTATAAACTGTTTGAACAGCAAATATTATCATAATCCTGCTCTCCTAGGATGGCACTATGCAAAGCACTTTAAGCTTATTATCTCACACCTACAGCAACTGTGAGGCAGACATTACTTTACCATTTTACAGATAAACATACCAAAGCTCAGAGAATATCCTAGTACCTTCTGAGTCATTCATTCGTAAAGTGACAAAGTCAAGGTTTGAAATATTTCCAGGACTAGCAGCTGGAGTAATGGCTATGTCACTGGGCTCCCATGTAGTCAACCCAATGGTTCGAGTCCTGGACTCAGTGGCTTAAACTCACGCCGGGCATGTGTGCGTGCATGCCCAAGATCCTGAGAGAAGAATGGAGGAGAAGGGATTGTGATGTGGCCATCCCTCCTGGGGGATGATTTCTTGCTTTCTGTCTCTCTGTCTCTCTCTGTCTTTCTGGCGAGTACACGCACCCTATAACAAAAAACCCTCTCCAAAAAACAAAAATAAAAATATTTCTTTTTGTTTGTTTGTTTTTAAATTCTGCCAGAGAGGCAGATGCCCTCATATGCCCTCACCAGAGAGAGAAAGAGAGGGAGGAACCCCCCTCTATGGGGCATGGTCATGCCGTAGTCCCCTCTCTTCTATTTATCCATCCTGTTAGGATTTGGGGTATACACGCACATGTGCCCAGTGTGTTTTACACACCACCAGGGCCAGGACTCAAACTGCAACTGGCCATGTGGGATCTGGATTGCTTAACTACCAGGCCAGAGGCTGGCCGCAATCTCAGATATTTCTAACCCCTAAAGTATTCACTCCTCTGATGGTTAGAGTCTAGCATAATGATAGGAAGACAAAGGTGAACAGGATCTCATTCTTGTCCACTAGGATATAATTTTTATTTTATTTTGTTTTATTTCATTTTATCGTGGGTCTTTTTGAGAGATTTTTGCTATAGGGTGCCTGCATTTGCCAAAAAATCAGAGAGACAGAAAACAAGAAAACACCCCTATAGGAAGGATGGTCACATCACAATCCCTTCTCCTCCATTCTCAGGATTTGGGCATAAACACAAATGTACCTGGCAAGATTTCAAGCCACAGGGTCCAAGATTCAAACCACAGTTGACCACTTGGGAGTCTAGTGCCTTAACCACTATGCCAGTTGCAAATTTTATTTTATTTTAAAATTATAAATTAAGGTACTTGTAAAAAAAATACACTGGACACTTGTTAAAAACAACAGGAATAATTTCATTCAAGGCCATTGAAATAGGAAGAAAGAGTAAATTCAGCTCCAAATACAAGAGACAGGTGGAGATTAATAACCAATATGCCAGGTTGGACAATTACAAAGAGAAAGTAGGTTAACTGTCGAAGGCCAAGGAAGAATAACTTAATTAGATATGCAAGGAAAAAGGTGCCTGGTTAATAATAAAGGAGAGGGGATTTTGAGTAAACTGACAGCATTCTTTGCTAAAACTGGGATCAACAAGCTAAGGATAAGTTCTAGTTGACAACAGGGTTCAGAGAAGCCTGACTTTGTCACATAGTATACATGCAGTAAAGGCACAAATTTTAACTGTACAGTTCAATCAATGTGTGCATATTCACAGATGCACACTCACTCAGGAACCACCACTCAGATCAAGATATAAAATATCATGTTCCTGGGACCAGCAGTGTTCCAAAGGTCTTCCCGAAGCCCCTTCCCAGTCATTTCCTCCCTCTAGGTAACCTTTCCCACCATCTGTTAATTTTGCCAGTTCTTAAACTTCATCTAGTTAGACTCATGCAATATGTACTCTATACATGTCACTGTTTGGCTGTGTTGTTTATTCTTGTGTCAGAAATTGTCAGTTGTAGTTGATAAGAAATTTGTCTATTTCTTAAGTTAAACTTATTAGAATAAATTTTGACTTTTTCCTTTCTTTTTCTAGACTGTCTTTAGGGTTACATCAATTTTAACAATTTTTTTTAGAGAAATTTTTACTATAGGGTAAGTGTGCTCACCAGCAACACACAGAGAAAGAGAGAGACAGAAAGCAAAAAATAGCCCTCCCCTTAGGGAATGGCCATGCCACAATCCCTTCTTCTCCATTCTCCTCTTGGGACTCTGGGCATGCACACACACGCTCCAGGCATGAGTTTTAAGCCACCAGGTCCGGGACTCAAACCACAGCCAGCCATGTGGGAATCCTGCGATATAATCATTCTGCCATCTGCTTTTGTCTTTTTTTTTTTAAGAATTATTTATTCATTATCATTATTTTCAATTTTGAGCAAAGAGAGACAGAGAGACAGAAAGAGAGAGAGAGAGAGAAAGAGCAAGCCACCAGGACAAGGACTCGAACCATGGTTGGCCATGTAGGAGTCCAGCACCTTTAACCACCATGCCACCTGCCAGCCCTGATCTGCTTGTGTCTTAACAATACATTTAAAGAACCAACTTTTTTTTCTCCTGAATGTCTCCCTTTTATTTCAATGCTTTTCTGTCTTCTTAAGTGCTACCCTATTACTGCCTGTCATTCAAAGCAGAATGTCACATATATTAATGTGACATTTGCTATTAATAGTCATTTGCTATTGGTCAGTAGAGGAATAATATCTGCATAGTACAGAAGTTTGGTAGGTTTTATGCAGGTTTTCATAGGCCTTGGGATCGGGGACAATGAGAGTTAAAAGTCCAGTGTTATGGAAAAATCTCCCAGCGTTACCAGTTAATAAGTCCCTTTCAGCTCTATCTTAAGACCATTTTATACTTATGCCTGTACCACTGGCAACTTCCTCTAGGGCCCACCCTAACAGCAGCTCCAATGGTTCAAAGATCCCAGTTCCACTTACATTATCTCAGCTTTCAAAAGCCTTTATTTGTATGTGAAGTTTTAATATCCTGAGGCAACTTCCAGACATGCTGCCTGCCTGGTTCACTTAAGTCATCTTCGGAGACAGCAGTTCTTGTTTTTGCTACTGTTCTGTGAGAAGTAGCAAAGCTTTTGAGTCATCTGCTCCCAATCTGTGCTCCCATAGGCGAAGTTCTGTTACTTTTGCATGTGATTTCATAGAGCATAAGCTTTTTCAGTAACACACATGTTGTGTTGTAGCAGAAACGCCTACAGTTATTGTAAAAGAGCCAGACATAAGAAGTTCTTCAAACTCAGATACCAAAGATGCCAAAGATGCCCAAACAGGACTAGGAAATATGGTGTGGAAGAGGTGGCAAATAACCAAGACCTTCAAGGATCTGACAAAATCCATGAGCAGTGAAAGTGGAGGTGTGCCAGCGAAGGAAGAGCGTGAGCAAAGCATGCGCAAGGAAAATGTCAGTAAGTATTCCTGCCATTGGAAAGAGTAGCAGATAGTCTGGGGGAAAAAAAAAATTCTGGCCAAGATCGTCACTTCGTGTGTGATAGCTAGGGTTACAAAAGTAGGAAGAATGTATCTTGGATTCACAAGTCTTCATTTTACGTAACGGAATTGGTAATTTGCTCAAGAACCTGATGACTAAATAACTTAACCTAAAGGTAAAAGAGGACCACAAAACAAACAAACAAACAAACAAAACACAGAAAGACAAAAACCCCAGCAGGTCTATTTTTTTCTATGTCTACAAATACCAAAGATAAAATGTCAGCATTCACATATACATTTGTAACCAAGCACAGATTCTTTTTCTTTTAATTTGTGGCATGCTCTGTGATGGGTTTTCTTTTTATGACAAAGCTTAAGTATTTCATTTCTAAAATGTTGGAGGAGAACAATTTTCTGTGGTGCACAAGCCACACTAATTTGATCTATGGGGATTCACATATTTGTTCACTAAAATGAACCTAAATCCCTGATGGAAAGTATTACAGAGAAATAACTTTCCACACTCATGGTTTCCATGAGGAAGGATTACCCCTAAGCAAGTGCTAGATTCTTTCCGTCCCGAAGGGGCTGTGTCTTATTTGATTGGTACATTTGGAAAAAACAGATTGGGCTGCCCACGAAGCTCTCGGCCTGCTGCAATTAGGGACCACCACCTGTGGTGGACTGGAGGGGCTGGCCAGCTCTGAGTGTTTGTGAACCTGGCATTTGCCTCTCACATCAAGCTAAATTCTCCAGTTAAAACCATATGAGTACTGAAATCTTACTGTTTATTTCTCTGCTTGTTCAGACCCAGGCAAATAAGAATATTTTGAAGGAAGCATAGTTCTGTTATCAAAATTGCTAAACCATTCTAAGAATTTTAAAATTCAGAAGTGTTTAAGGCTAAGGCAGGTCCTTGAGTGCCTTCCACAGAGCAGAGGAAAACCCAGAATTCAACGGATGCTTTTCCTATACAAACAGGAGACACTGAAATATTTGAACTGATGTTTTAAAAGTAAGCACCCTTGTAATAGATACTAATGCACATAACAGCAGTATTAAAACTTACTAGGATACCTTTTTTTTAATGTTAACATCTATTTTGTGGAGTGATTTTCCATATATTATCTCACTTGCACCTCCATGAATTAGAAAAAGCATATATTTCTATCTCTGCTTAAAAATGATGGAACTAATAAATGTCTCACCCAAAGGCAGGAAGCAGATGCTATTTTGATAGAACTAAGACTCAAACCCAGTTCTCTGTGTGGACAAACATTTTCACATCCTTAATTAATTTAAATATCTATAAAATTTTTCAAAATATGCAGTTTTTAAAATAATGCAATTTAAAGTTTGATGTAAAGTTTACTTACATGCTAAATAAATGTATCTTTTTAAAGTTATATCTTATTTTTAGTTAACAAATAATTGTATGTATTTATAGATTTCAGTGCAGTGTAATACATGTATATATTGTAGAATGGTCAAACCAAGCTAATTAACATATCCATCCCCTTAATTATTTATCATTTCTTTGTGATGAAAACATTTAAAATCTGTTCCTTTAGATATTTTGAAATACAACTAATTTTTGATTATACTCACCTTGCTGGGCAGTAGATCTCCAGAATTCATTCCTTTCATCTAACTAAAAGTTGTATGTTTTGATAAATATTTCCCACCCATTACCCCACCATTCTGTTCTTTATTTCTATGAATGTGAATGTCTTAGATAATACATAGAAGGGAGATCATGCAGTTACTTTGTCTCGCTGACTTATTTTACTTAAGATAATGCCCTCTAAGTTAATCCATGTTGTTACAAATGGCAGGATTTCCTAATTTTTAAAAAAGGTTACCCATTTATTTCTTCCATGAGAAAGAGAAACACAGAGAGAGAAAAAGAGAGAGAGAGAGGATTCAAGCTTTTTATGGCACGATTCTACTTGATAAAGAATGTATACAAAATGCCTATGGCTAACATACTTAAGGGTAAGGAACTATTAGAAGCTTTCCCACTAAGATCAAGAATCAGCCAAAGACATCCTCTCTCTTCAACTCCTTTTCATTTTCATGTTGGAAGTCCTAGTAAATGCAATAAGACAAGAAAATAAAATAAAAAACCATATTGGTTGGGAAAGAAGAAATAAAACCATTATTATTCACAGATGATATCTACATGACAAATATATCACTCTGAAGAAGGATGTTGATAAAGAGGAAAGTTATGGATGTGTAAAGCAAAGGTTATATGTGATATCTTTGTGTCTTCCTCTTGATTTTTACTATGAACATAAAACTACTCTTAAAAATAGTATTCACGGGACCAGCAGATGGGGTAATGGTTATGTTGCTGGACTCTGACATAGTTGACCACAGCTTAAGTCCCAGACCCAGCAGTTTAAAATTCATGCCGGTACATGTGCGTGCATGCCCAAGATCCCAAGAGGAGAAGAGAGCAGAAAATATTGGAGCGTGGCCATCCCCACTGGGGAATGATCTCTCACTTTCTGTCTCCCTATCTCTGTCTCTCTAGTGAGTACAAGTGCAATAGCAAAAATCTCTCTTAAAAAGTAGTATTCATAAAAGAAAACCAATGGGAATATTTTTATTAATGATTGCAAAGTTGATTATAAAGTTAAAATAGTAACATTATCAAACCATGATACTATCAAGCCATCAAATCATGATTTGACAGTTTCTTTTAAAAAATTAAAAATAATTTCACCACATGACCCAGCAATCCACTCCTATTTGTATAAAATGTTCAAGAAAAACAAATCTTTAGAGATATAGACTAGTTGTTGCCTGGAGCTTTTGGCTAGAAGAGAAAGTAACTGTAAAATAGCACAAGAGATCTTACTTCAATGATAGAAACAATTTAAAATAATTTTTCTCTAATTTTTATATTGAATTCTGAATTTTGATGATGGTCATACAACTTGGTAAATTTAATAAAAAAGCATCACATTAGATACATTTAAGAATGGGTGAATTTTGGGATCAATCAGCAGATGGTGTAATGGTTGTATCACTGGACTCCCACATGGTGACAGCAGTTTGAGTCTTGGACCTGGCAAACTGAAACTCACATCTGGAATGTGTGCGTGAGTGTCCAAAATTCCTAGAGGAAAATGGACGAGAAGGGATTGCAGCATGGCCATCTCCCTGAGGGGTGATTTCTCGCTTTCTCTCTCTCTGTCTCTTTTTGTCTCTAAAGCAAGTGCATGCACCTGATAACAAAAAGTCTCGAAAAAAGAATGGGTGAATGTTATAGTATGTAAATTGTGCATTAAGTTTTTTTTTTTCTTGTTTTGTTTTAGAAAAAATGTAATAACTTAGACTCTAGAGTCTCTTAAATCTATTCTGTTGGGCTCACTATGGGTCTATAGGTAAAATGCTGCTGCTTATTTGATTTTTATTGTTTACTTTTTAATTTTTCTATTTTATTTTGTAATTTTTAATTTACATTTAATTGTACATGGTGCACAAAGTGGCTGTCTACCTTTTGTACATTGCCTATTTCACTAGACTAAAGGTTTCTTGAGGATACCATGTGTTAAAAATGTTTATATTCTAGGGCCAGCAGGTGACATAGGGGTAAGGCAGAAATCCCACATGTCTGACTGCAATTCGAGTCCCAGACTTGGCGGTTTGAAACACACCAGGCATGTGTAAATGTGTGCCCAAAATCCTGAGAGGAGAATGGAGAAGGGATTGCAGTGTGGTCCTCCCCGCTGGGGGGTGATTTCTCATTTTCTCTCTCTCTGTCTCTCTGGCAAGTGCATTTATCTTATGGCAAAAAATCTCTCAAAAAGCAAAGTTTATATTCTAGCCCTCATAGTGCTTAATATAGCTTTCACATATAGCCTTGCCTCTTTAATAATAGATCATTTAACTCATTTTTAGTCAAATTTTGTAACTTAACTAAAACATTTTGTCTGTTCTTTCATTTAACTGTGATTAAAATAACATTTGTTACTCTTTTAAAAAGTACCTTTATTTTGTCATCTCTTCCATTTAACTATAGATGTAGTAACACCAGCTAGAGAATAAATTTAAAATATAACTATATAATTATATCTTGAAAAAATCTCAAATTAGGTAAATCCAAACAATTTTTTTTTTTTTCAGAGAGGTTTTTGCTACAGGGTGCATGTGCTTGCCAGAGAGAGAGAGAGACAAAGAGACAAAAATGAAAAATCACCCCCCGGGGGGATGGCCACTCTGCAATCCCTTCTCCTCCATTCTCCTCTTGGGATCGTGGGCAACATGCACACTCACCCGGCATGAGTTTAAGTCACTGGATCCAGGACTTGAACCATTGTCAACTACATGGGAGTTCAGCGACATAGCCATTACACTAACTGCTGGTCCCCCAAACAATGTTTTTTAACAGAAAATATTATTTTCAATGAGAAGGAACTCCAGACCAATATTTTACCAATTCCTTTTCCCACTCTCTGCCCATACCCTTAGTAAGCACTAATCTATTTTCATTTCTATAGATTTACCCATTCTGGATATTTCCTATAGATAGAATTAGACAGTAAGTGGTCTTTGGTAACTGACTTTTACTTTTTCATTGCTTTTCCAAAATGTTTGCCCTTGATCTATTAAAAAGGATCCAGTATATTGATGGTATATTTTTTAGGAGAGAACTATCTTACTATTCTGGAGACGGCCTCTTTAATTGATTATTAGCAAAGACAGCATTTTAATAAACACTCAATATTTACTTAGTTAATCATTATTGATTAATTTGAATGCCTGAGTCTTTTTTTTTTTTTTTTTTTTAACAGGACCTCGTTCACGATCTCCAACACTTTTGGAATTATCTCCACGACTTATTAGGAAAGAACTAGAATTTGTGGATTTAAATCAATATATACGGTAAATTTTAATAGGCATAATTAATGCAAACAACTGTATTTATAGAACTTTGGATACATTGCCAATAGACAGTTGCTAAGCAACTGAAAATTTAAATTTTCTTTTTAATTTTGCCAGAGGTTGCTTGTACTTTCTAGAGAGAGCGAGAACTAGACAGGTGAGAAAAAACAGTCCTAATGGGGAATGGCCACATGGAAATCCCTTCTCCTCCATTTATCCCTCCTTTTGGGATTTGGGGGCATGCATGTACATGTGGCTGGCATGTTTTTCAAGCTGCCAGGTCTGGGACTTGAACTGCACAGTTGGCCACATGAGATCCAGCTGCCTTAACCTACCACACCACAGGCTGGGCCTGAAATTCTTAGTATATCTTCAGTGTGTCTAATTTTTTTGAAGTATGTGATTTTACATCTCAAATTTAGCAAATGTGTTATTAAGTCAATCATAAAATCATTTAAATGTTTTCATAAAGATTTAAATTTGCAGCCTGATTAATGTGACTTGAGCTACAGAAAATTTTCACCATCTCCACTGCCATAATTTAATTTGATTCAATGTTCCTAAGAACTAGACAATAGGAGTAAGAGAGATAGTTACTCACACATATTTATTTGCTTGAAAACACTGTCAAAATTATTTAGCTACATAAATTCAAAAGTAAAACAGTGGAGTAGTCTACAATTTGGAACATCAATTTCCATAATCACTTTATCAGATGCTAGATCAGAATTTACTGATATTGCCCTATATATAGTTTCCTAAAATATCGGTGACTCAATGAAAGGAACACACATCATTAAAGAAAAATGGTTTACTGTTTCTATCCCTAATGTTTGATTTTACTCAGATCACCACACTGTTGATATCCTGTAAAATTATTTGAGTTCTAAGATAAATTTTATCCCGTGGTTCCCAAATGATTTATGCATCTCTTTTAATAATTTTTTTTATATAAAGGAAAACAAATAATGAGCCTCAGCTGCAAACAGATGAGCTAAATCAGCAGCAGGCAATGCAAAAGGCAGAAGAAATTCACCAGTTTCGAGAGTATAGAACCAGAATCCTTAGCATAAGAGACATTGACCAAGAAGAACGGTGTAAGTTAAGAGATGAAGTCCTCGATATGTATGGGGAAATGAGGGTGAGTCTAAAAATACATATTTGAAACACTTGCTTGGGAGGTGAGAAACCACGTGGGATGTCCAGGTTCTGCTCCCAGCCCTCCCCTCCCTGCCAGCATGCTGAGTGTTATAGCACATGCCTGTAATGCTACCTAACAGGGAGACTAGGGCAAGGGGATTGTGACACAGCGAGACCTTGTCAAAAATACCTCTCTCTCTCTCTCTCCTTTTTTCCTTCTATCTCTGTCTCTATTCCTTTCCCTCTCCCTCACTTCCTCTTTCTCTCTCTCATAAAGAAAAAAAAAGAAAATACAATAAAACTAAAAGTATGCACATGAATCACTACTGATAAATTCTTTGATAAATACAATAAAACTAAAAGTAAGCATATGAGTCCCTGTTGATAAATTCTTTTGTTAAAAGAAATGATAGAATCCTATAATATCCATGTTGAAAGAAGTTGAAAATGTTTCCGCAGTCACACCTTCTCAAAAATATGGCAAATCAATTAAACACATCTTACTTCATTTACTCTCTAAAATCCCTCTAAAATGCAGTAGTGGAAATCTACCCTCAGTGATGGAAATAATGGAAGAGAAGACATCAACAGAGTTATCTTGAATTTGGAAACTAACTGGATGAGGCCAGATTAGGACAGGTAATCTTGAAATAGCAGTGGGAAAGCTCTTAGGGTTTAAAAACGCAATTTGCCCTGCCAAGTACCTCCAGAATCAAAGGGTTAGCAATTTGTGGCACAGGATGTATTAGGAAGTAAAAGTAAAATGGATTAGTTTGGTTAAAGCTATTTATTGAATCTTTTACAGACAGGTGATTCCTCCCACTGCCTAGCAGAATCCTGTGGTAACCAAAAACCCCAGTGCTGTAGTGGCTTAATACAGGGGGTTTTCTGTAAAGGGCCAGATAGTAAATATTTTTGTATTTGCAGACCATAGGGTCTCTTTGCAGAACATTTATTACATATACTCAACTCTCCCATTAAAAACACACAGAAAAAAAAAGTGTGTGGCATAATACCTAAATAAATAAAACCTGATTTAGAAAATAGACAATAATGAGCCAGTTTTTTTTTTTTTTCCCACAAGTCATGGTTTACTAATCCCTGGATTAAAACAATGAAAGAGTATTTCTCAATCCAGCTACATATTCAATGCAGTTCAGTAGAGGGTCCTCCTTATCAAATAAATTAACATGCCCAGGCTGAAGGAGGTTCCACAAGCTGCTGCTACCATGGTGATCATGACAGGGAAGAGAGCATGGTGAGTTGTACACTGGTTGTTACTGTTTCATTCATTTCCTCTCATGTGTCATTGGCCGAAGCAAGTCACATGGTCACAAACAACTTCAATAAATGAAACAAACCTTAGTGATACCTTGATTTTGAACTTCAGCAGTCAAGCCTTGTGACATATGTTTCTGCTGTTTAAGCCACAGAGTTTGTGATACTGTGTACAGAAAGCAATGGTACCACAAACCCAGAGGAGGACCAGATATAGTCAATAAATTGCATTAATGGTTCTTGTAATAACATCTTTAAAATGGAAAATGAGGTCATTTTAATGTAATGACTTCAGACCTGTCATCATGAAAAAAGCCTCAATCTTGATTATGACCTCTACAGTGTCCCTGGTGTGCCCTTTTTTCCTTCCTGGTCTTTCTCTCTAATTTTGCCTCCTTTTTCTCTTTTTATGCCTTTGTCAACCAGGCTTGGCTTTTTCACTAACTTCCAGGCCCATTCTTACCCTGAGCTTTCAACCTTATTTCTGCCTCTTTATAGAATATTCTTCCTCTGGAGAGGGGAATTATTTATATCTTCATTTGTGAGATCTCTCACCGATTATCACTTCACTAGACAGCTCTTTGTTAGCTACCTTTTTAAAATGAGTTCCTTTAAGATTTATGTGATTATCCCTGGCCTTATTGTTCCTTAAGTACTTATCTTGTATGGTTATTGTTATTGATTTAACAATTGATTTAAATGTAAGGATATTATATGTAGCAAATATGCATACATTGTTTTCTCCCTCTGTACTAGAATATAGACCATATTTGAACAGGGATTTGTGATTTACAAAGCCTAGGAGGGATGTCTGCTTGACAAAAGTTTGTTTAATACATGAATCAGTAAATCAATGAATATTAAAATGATATAGATTCAATTCATCATGTAAGCAATAATTTAAATTACAAAATAAAGAATTTTACAGTTACTGTTATTAATACTTTATGTGTTTAATAGACAAGGGAATAGGAAGAAGAAGGGAAAAAAAAAGTACTAACTGGGACAGCTTTAAATCAGATCCATTCATTTAAGTATAAGGTATAAACACCTCATTTTGACTAATAGCACTTTGAAAGAAATATGATCAGTAACATATTTCTTTCCAGAAAGGAGAAAGCATATCCATTCCTCAAAAAAGTACTGACAAATATTAAACTTACTTCATCCAAAACTCTTAAGCTGTACATTTCTCCTTTTTAAATACATCACAGCTATCATCTTGTACTATGGGTTAGTGAATCCAGTTTTAGTGTGGTAAGTACGGTGCTTTTCTTTCATGGAAAGTCTGATTCTGACATTTATCTGTTCCAATATTACAACAAAACCATGCCAGTTACAAAGACATGGAAAACAAAACGAAACAAAAAAACTCTTGAAGATTTCAAGGATAAAGACAAAGAGGCATTTCTAGAAGGTTCTCTTATATCAGTTTTAAAACGTAAACAATCAATGTGGCTACTTGAACATGGTGGAGATGAAGGAGAAGAGAAAAAAATAGCATAGGTGTCTTAGAAGGAGCAGTTAGTGAGGCAGAAGAAATACGAGGAGGATGTGGCTTCCAGGAAGCCACGTGAACTCAGTTGATCCAAGAGGAAAGAGCATGGTTAGTCAGAACAAAACCAAGAAATGATGTTAGATTTAGCTACGTGTAGTTCATTGGTGTCCTTGATAAGCACAGGGTTTTTTGGAGTGGTGACAACAAAAGTCAAACTGACAATAACAAAGAAAACTAATGGGTTGGTTAGTACTATTTGAAAGTTCTACGAGTGCAGAATACATGTGAGGAACTAGTAATTTACTGAACAGAGTTACTATGTGAGAGACATTGGCTAAATATTTTACATAGGTAGTATTTGAACTCATTTAAAACAAATAGTTCCTTTGCCAAAATCTCTACTTACTTCTCTCTCTCTTTCTTTCTTTCTTCCTTTCTTTCTTTCTTTCTTTCTTTCTTTCTTTCTTTTTCTTTCTTTCTTTCTTTCTCTCTCTCTCTCTTTTTAGATTCCCACCCCCCCCCCCCCCACACACACAGGGCATATGTACACTCACTGGAGAAAGACAGAGATGGAGAGAGAGAGGGAAAAGTGAGAGAACTCACTCCCAGGGGGGAGATGGCCACACTGCAATCCCTTCTTCACCATTCTCCCATAGGGTTTTTGGTATTAACTCACAGGCATCCAGCATGTTTTTCAAGCCCTAAGGTCTAGGATTCCAGCCACAGAGTCAGCCATGTGAGATCCAGCTCCTTAACCACACCACCTGCTGCCCTGCCCTTTTTTTTGTTTACCTTCTCCCCCCCCCCCCCATGCTTTCATTTACCAACCTAACTTTCATCTTTGGTAATATTTCAAATAAATTTATAAGCATAAGGGAAGGATTAAAGAAGCTGCAGCTCTCTGTGATTATAAGCATTAAATGGAGGAACTGACTTACTTGGGGTTTGTTTTGGTACAGGACTCCTTAGAGGAAGCCCGCCAGAGGATCCTCAGTACCCGGGAAGAGTACAGAAACAAGTTGCTGGAGGCGGAACGCCTAAGGCTGGAAGAGCTCGCTGCCAAGGAAGCAGCGATGCGCGTGGAGTCGGAAAAGAAGGCGCAGGCTACAGATGCACAGAAAAAAAAGAAAGGAAAGAAAAAGTAAACAAGAGATACCCTATACTACCGGTCCTCTGGAGAAGAAAAAGCAAATTTTAGTGATATATTACTTTGCCTGTTGATGGAATCAGGTCGTAGGCCAATTGAAAATAGTTTTCTTATGTTAGAAATAGTTTCTGAAATAGTTCTGAATTTTAATGTTAACTTACTAGTTTTTCTCAGAAAGCTAGTAGGAAAGCCATTAGAGTTTAAGATGTTCTAATTTCAGTAAAGTTGCCTTAAATATTTAGACAGTAATAAAATCTGCCTCACACTCTGAGCTGCCTGCATTTTTAATTAGTAGTATAACAAGATCATAAATTAGCTGATGGGATTGTCTGAAAAATTCAACAATGAGAAAAATAGCTATTGTTCTTAGCAGAAATTTTGTTTCAAACATTTACGGTTTTAAAATATTAATAACTATGCTTCAGGATTGTGCCAATTTTTTTTTTTTTTTTTTTTTTTTTTGGAGAGGTTTTTGCTAGAAGGCATGTGTACTCGCCAGAAAGACAGAGAGAGACAGAAAGATAGAAAGCAAGAAATCAACCCCAGGGGGGATGGCCATACCTTAGTCCCTTCTCCTCCATTCTCCTCTCGGGATCTTGGGCACGCACGCACACGCACCCGGCATGAGTTTAAACCACTGGGTCTGGGACTCAAACCCCGGTTGACTACGTGGGTGTCCAGTGACATAGCCGTTATATTAACTTCTGGTCCCGATTGTGCCAATTTTTAAAAAATTAAACTTGGATAGCAGACATTCTAGGGAAGTGGGGTGGATAGCAGGGATGGGTTGGAGGGGTTTGGGGAGGAAGTACTTGACAGACGTAAAAATGTCATTTTCCAGAAGAAAAGACATATGTGGTAATAACCTTGATTTGAAGGTAATGTAATGCATGTTTTTGAAAACATATTGTGTGCTATGGAGATGTACAAGAATAAAATGTGGGGACCAGCAGGTGGCATGGTGGTTAACGTGTTGGACACTCCCACAGGGCCGACCATGGTTCGAGGCCTAGACCTGGTGGCTTGCTTTCTCACTTTCCCTCTCTCTCAATCAACTCTGGTCAACTTAAAATAAATGAATAAATAAATAAATTTTTTAAAAAAATAATTAAATGTGAAGAAGGAGAAAAGACATTAACTGTAAATATATACCTGGAATGCTATGTTAAGTATAAATAAAATTCTTCTCCTACAAAGAATTTATAATCTGATAAAATAAATAAATAAATAAATAAATAAATAAATAAATAAAATCTAAACTTTATTAAACATCCTTCATTAGGCAAGAACTATTTTTTTTTTTTTGGAGAGGTTTTTGCTACAGAGAGAGACAGAAAAGACAGAGAGAGACAGAAAGCTGAAAGACAGAGAGAGACAGAAAGCAAGAAATCACCCCCCAGGGGATCACCCCGCCACAATCCCTTTTTCTCTATTCTCCTCTAGGAATCTTGGGCATGCACCCACACATGCCCAGCATGAGTTTAAGCCACCGGTCCAGGACTCAAATCACGGTCAACTATGTGGGAGTTCAGCAATGTAACCATTACGCCATCTACTGGTCCCTATTGGATAAGAACTGTTTTATTTTTTAAAGTTCATTTATTTATTTCTTCAATGAGCGAGTAAGAGACACAGAGAGAACCAACATCCCCAAGAGGCTCCCAATGGCATGATTCATCCCCAGTATTGAGGCAGTCCTAGATCATGAGCACATATGTGTCAAATGGGCACTCAAAGAGGTTCCTAGATTTGAACCACAAACCTTCCCAAGTACGGCAGCCTCACAGAGTTCAGTCCCTCATTGGATAAGAAATATTATATATTCAGCCCTCCTAAGGTCTTAGGACTCTTAATCCTAACAATAAACCATAGTATCCTAGGCACAAAGAATATGATCACGGACATCCCCGTTCAAATGTAGCAGCATCATACTTTTTGTAAGACAGAAAGTAAGTTCTTGTATATCATTTTGAGAAAAAATGCAGTGACGGTTTAACTGAGCCACGTAAGAAGCAAACTTTCTTCACCAGTACTTTTCTAGTTCATGACTATCTCAGATGGAAAATTTTTGAAGTCCTCTCATGTAAAGACCACTTTTTTCTTATTTTTTGAATCTGAAAATATAATTGACTATTTAAAGTAAAAATAAATATAGTGCATTGTGGGTGTTTTAACATAGATGGAATTAAAATATATGACAATAATCAGTCCAAGGACAGAAAGGGGAGGATGAAATTACACTATTGTAATGTTCTTAAACAACACAAAGTGATAGACTATTATTCAAATAAAGGCTGTGATAATGTCTATAAAATGTTGTTAACCTCAAAGGAGCCTTTAAAACATAAAATAAAGGTAACAAGCTATTAGTGAATGAAGTACTAAAAATAACTACGTTTTTCCAAAACAAAGTAGGTGGGGGAAGCAAAAAAAAAAAAGTAAAAGTAGAAAGGAGAGAGCAAGAAGGAAAATTAAAAAAATAAAAAGCAGCAAAATAGTAAACATAACAAAACATTTTAATTGAATAAATAAATAAATAGATAAACTGTTCAACCCCTAACATAAAAATAAAAAGAATTTTATACTAAAATACTATGAATTTTGATACATAAATGCTTGAAGTGACCTGCTAGAAAATATTTGGTGCTTGCACCTGTATTTGGTGTCACTGATAGTACAAAATGTGCAAAGGCAGGCTGACCTACAGGTGGTTTGTAATCATGACTCAAATATTTAAAATGGGTTGCCACTGGCAACACAATTTCTAAAATGGTACTTGATCTGTGATGTTTCCAAAGATAAGAAACATACAGTCCAGCTTTATTGTTCACAATGATTTAGTTCCTGAAATGTTCAGTGAGCATTAAAACTCAAAAAGCGAACAACAACAACAACAACAAAAACGTTTTAATAATACATCTCTTGAAGAGGTAAGTTTGGGATTATTAATTTGCTTTTTAACATTCAAATCATTTAGAAAGTAAGATAATTCTTTGTTGTGTATGACTCTTTCAAAGATTGACTGACTCTGAACTCAGGGAACCTCAAATCTAAGAGGGATTACCTATAATGTTTACTGATTTCGAAGAATGCAGTTGGAGACCAGCAGAGGGAGACGTGAGTTTATGACTGCATAAGCAGAACAGAATGCTCCACTGGTGGCCAGGTGAAGAGTGGTCCATGTCATCATTGAGCACAAGCTCAGGTTAAATATGTTGTTTGAAGAGTGCCACGCATCCCATAGAAGATGAACACAGACTCCCTGTCTCCAAGTCAGGGATCCAGTTTCTAAATACATTGTTGGAAGATTACAATGAAAAGTCAGGTTATCTATTAGCAGAATTACCAGAGCTTATACATTAATTTAGTGCCTCTGATCTTGGGATGTTGATGTGGGAAAGGCGTGCCTACTGAGCCATGAGGAAGTGGTCCTGAGATATTCACAAGGCCCAGCCTGCCTAGCAGCTGGGTCTCAGGGAGCGAGGGTGAGGAAGGAGGAAAGAGGAGAGCTCATTGCCTCACACTGCCTACCACACTGCCTAAAATCCTTGGCTTTCAACCACTGAATGGCAATAGTGCTTCCCCATCATTGGAATATCCAAAACTGTCCCCATGTAAACTGTCCCCCCCTTCATTTAAATGAATCAAAAGCTGTTGATGACTTTTATTAACTTTTTACTGGCTTTTTTTTTTTTTTTTTGAGAGGTTTTTGCTATAGGGCAGGTGTGCTTGCCAGAAAGACAGAGAGACAGAGACAGAAAGCAAGAAATCACCCCCAGCGGGGATGGCCATGCCACAATCCATTCTGCTCCATTCTCTCAGGATCTTGGGCACACACACACACACACACACACACACACACACACACACACCTGGAGTGAGTTTTAAGCCACCAGGTCCAGGACTTAAACCATGGTCAACTACATGGGAGTCCAGCAACATAGTCATTATGCCATTTGCTGGTCCCCACCTTTACACATTTCTGAAGTTAACATTATGAAGAAGCTATTTCAAGCTGTTGCTAAAAAGTTTTTTGTCTAATCAATTACAAAACAGAATCTGTTCATTTTAATTTAGAGAAAATAGTTTCAAACTACAGGTGTGTTTTTATAGATCAGCTTTATTATGTATTGAATGTGCCTAGAAATTTAAGTTAAATATCCTCATTTTCACTTTTTGGCTGGACACAGAAAGCAACATTACCACATGCATTATTTGTTTTCTAACTAAACCTATATAACAAATCACTGTAGTATGCATATGTACATTCCTATAACTGCATAAACAATTCTAACTTTATCCAAATAAAACATTTTGAATTTATTTAGTGAATTATAAAAGTTTATTTATCTAATCTGTGAATTCTTTTCCCATCTGGTATATAATGTAATAACACTCTTTTTTTTCTTCACTGTTAATCAAACTGTCAATTTCCAAGTCACTAACTCTGCTAGCATATGGATGTTTCTTTCATTCCAATGAAAGTGGTTGATATATTCAGACAGATAAAGAAAAAAAAAACTCATTAAAAAAAGGTGATGCTTAACTGTGGAAAACACTCCAAATAAATATGTCACATGGTGAAGGCTTATCAGCTAATATTTAAATGATTAAATAATGCAAATAATTTAGTGAAAACGAGTTAACTTTGTTAACATTGCTATTACATTTTACAGTGTGCAAAAATTTGCATGCTGTTTTCATAACGAAATTTAAAATGGAAAAAATCATGTAAGATACAAGTCGATTAATAACTATTCCATCGATTGATAATTTAATAGAAGATTGTTGCTATTTATTTTTTCTTAAAGAATTCTAAGGTTTACTTATATTTCTTTCTTTTTCTTTTTTGTTAATTTGCTAGAGAGCACTTGTGCTCACTGGAGAGAGATAGAGGGGAAAGTGAGAAAGCAGCCCCCAAGGGAAATGGTCCAATCCCTTCTCCTTCATTGCTCCTTTCGGGATTTGGGGCACACATATACATGTGCTCAAGGTGTTTTTCAAGCTGGTGGGTCCAGATCTCAAACCACATGGTCAATCATGTGGGATTCCACCGCTTTAACCACCACGCCATGCTCTGGCTCATGTTCATGTATTTCTCCGTGAATATTTAGTGAACTTTAACTCAGTTGCTTCTAGAGTAACGTGTGCCCTGAATACACATATTTTAAAAGAAAGTGGGTAGAAAATGGCTTTGGAACATAATAATAAAGTTTTTCTAAGAACCATCATTTCCGTAGCGAATCATCTAAAGCCAGGAAAATACATTTTAGAATAGTCAACTAGTATCCAAAGACTGAGTTCCAGTTTATGTTTATATAGACTCCTTATATTTACAGTTCCTTTTTCATTTATCATCATTTAAATCAACTTATTATTCATGACTATTCCATAAAGACAAAGAGCAAGAAAGCAGGGAAACCTGCAAAAAGTTTGACTTGTGATTTTCAGCCATGATATAGAGTTACTGAAGAAGTTAGCATTCCCAAGGAGATGGTCATACCTCATCTGCAGATTTCAAAAATCCTTAACCTTCAATACTCTGGATGGTTCAAATATGGCTGATAAGCTCTGCTTCTTCAGTTGTACCATGATTGTCACACTGAAAACCATTTTATACTACTTTGCATATGATCTATTTTCTCTGTTAAATAATGAGCTATACTCTCCTAAAGTTTAAGGAATGAACTAGGTCATAATTGTCATGTATTAAGTATTTTTAGTTACCCCCAGAACATAGCACAAAAATCTTATAGAATAGGTTTTCCATAGATTATAGCTGAATTTGCTACATTATTTGGACTATTAGGCTGTTGCTATAATGGGTCTATATTTATATTTATGATCATTTTCAAAAACCTTTCAGATTGGTCTTCAAGTGAAAATATTGAAAAACACAGTTTACAGAGCTTTAAAAAAAAAAGATTCACACTCTTTAGAGACTGTGATAGTACCAGATGGCAGGTTGTCAACAATGGTATTTTGCAGTGTTCACAGAAGTTATGTATCATAGCCTAGTTAAGACAATCTCATTTTCCAAGTAGGGTCTTAATTTATATTCTACTAAGGCAACCAGGGAGTCCTTGACATGGAACCTAATATTCATGTAACTGAAGTGAGAGTATTCCTAATGTAAAACGGTATGTATCATATTCCAATGTGTTTGGCCGGAAGGGTAGCCCTTTGTTTTTTACCTGTGTCCTCCACACAAATACAATATACAATGTTGATTCTGAGAATAAACAATAAGCACTATCATTCAGAAAGGAGAAGACTAGACGATATCCCCATTCTACCTCATAGCAATTCTGAAATCCCTCAGGGTAGGCACTGTGAAGGTCCCCACCAACATACTGGGAAAACTCCTTGAGGGTCTGCTTCCGTACTCTCGGAAGAGCGTTTTTGGTCAATTGATCTCCTTGACATCTGGTTCTATCTTCAGAGAATTTCTTCTTGATTTTTTACCCATTGCTCACATCTGAAGTGACTGAAAATATGTTTGTTGTTGTTGTTTGCAATCCAGTTCCTCAGAATTCATATGAGTCTATTGTATTTAGACATAAATTAATAAGAGGTGAGAGAACAATTCTAACATAATAAAAAGATCAAAGACAGTGAAGAATCACATCAGTAATGGTTTTCATTCTGACCTTCCTATTTAGAAAACCTATTTGTACCTGCAGATTAAGACTCTTCTCCCTTAACAGAGAAGCCAGATGGTCTAGTAGGGAAATCCTATCTTGCCTGATTCCCACTGGGAGATACTCTGCAGCTTGCCTGAAGACATTTATTTTAGCCCACCAGGCAGCACCAGGAGAAACCAGTGGGAACCTCAGAAATACAACACAAACCAGGCAGATGAAAAAACACCACAAACGCTCTGAAAATCCAAATGCATTATAACCAAAACTAACAAAAATAGGCAAGGACCTGAATGCTGAAAGTAAACAGCAAGACAGCCTTCTAAAGTGAAAGAGTTTAATAATACTCAGCGTTTTCTAACATATTAGAGGAAATACATGTCCAGAATACAATTAAAAATAAGCTTTCAGGGGCCAGCAGGTAGTGTGGCATTAAGGCATTGGATTCCCCCATATGGTTCAAATCTTAGACCCGGAAGCTTGAGAATCATGCTGGGTGCATGTGTATGTGTGCTCAAAATCTTGAGAGAAGAATGGAGGAAAAGGGATTAAGGCAGGCCATGCTCCTTGGAAGGTGATTTCTCAACTTTCCTTCTCTGTGTCTCTCTCTGGCAAGCGCATCTTCCTTCTGGAATTAAAAAAAAAAAAAAAAAAAAAAAAAAAAAAAAAAAGTCATACCAAGAACAAAGGAAATCATGGTTTGAATAAGAAAATAAATTCATGCCAACATTGACATAAATCAGCTGTAGAATTCTCTCACAAGTATTTTATGTAGTTATCACAAAAATACTTCATTAGATCAAGTACAAATTTTCTTGAAACAAATAAAAAAATAGCAAAGAAACAAGTTACACAAAATAAATCAAGTGACAATTATGAAACTGAAAATACAGTAGCAGAAAGAAAAAAAGGTGATGTAAGAACTCAGTAGAGTGAAGGTAATAAAGGATAGACTTGTGAATTTAAAGACAGAATAACATAATTTTCTAGAAATGAACAGTAGAAAGAAAACTGAATTAAAAAAATAAGCAGAGTCTCAGGATCTATAAAATAATATCAAAGATCCAGCATTTGTGCAATAAAAGGCCCAGAAAAAAAGGAGAAAGACTGTGACTGAACGCTTGAAGGAATGATGGCTGGAAACCCTCCAGAAAGGACAAAGGATACAAGCCTACACATCTAAGAAACTAAGTGAACAATAAACAAGATAAACACAAAGAAATCGATGCCAAAATGCATAGAGCAAAGTAAAGTTGTGAAACGATCCAGAGAGAAATGATACTTACTTGAATGGGAGCACCTGTTTATTTATCTATCTATTTTTAGAGGTTTCTGCCTTAGAGTGCATGCACTCACCTTAAAGACGGACAGAGACAGTGAGAGGGAAAATAAGAAATCCCTCCCAGGGGGATGGTCTCACTGCAATCCCTTCTTCTCTATTTTCCTCCTGGGATCCTGGGCATACCCAAGTGCACAGTGTGATTTTCAAGCCACTGGGTCCAGGACACGAACCACAGTTGGCCATGTGAGAGTTCAATGACATAAACTCTATGCCATCTGCTGGTCCCATGGCGACTCCAATTTAAATAATAGTAGGTTTTTCATCTGAAACTGTTTAGGCCAAAAGGAGATACACAATTCTTTCAAATAATTAAAGCAAAAAATGGTCAACCCAGAATTCTGTAAATGAAACTATCCTTCATTAATTAAGGAGAAATAAAAACCTTCTCACATGAAGAAGAACAAATAATTCATCATAAATGACCTACCTTAAAAGAAAGGTTGAAGGAAATTCTTCAAATAGAAAGAAATGATAAAAGAAAAGGATTTTGCCACTAGGCTTGGGACACAACCAGGCAGTAGGCCAAGTGGATTTCAACTTCCCCAACCACCAACACCACTGACTGGCTCAAAAGAAGAAATCCTACATCATCATGAAGGAAGAAGGAATAACAGAAAGAACATTTTGCTCATGAATTTAATTAATTGATTGAAAGAAAAGTTATGAGACCAGCAGATGGCATAATGGTTACATGGCTGGACTCACATGTAATCGACTGCTGTTAGAGTCTGGGACGTGTGCATGTGTGCCCAAAACCCCAAGAGGAGAATGAAAGAGAAGGAATGGCAGCATGCCATCCCCCAAGGGATTGATTTCTCATTTCCTGTCTCTCTGTCTCTTCAGCAAGCACATGTGCCCAATAGCAAAAATCTCTATTTAAAAAAAAAAAAAAAAAAAAAAAAAACAAGAAAGAAAAATTGCAACACCATCTTGTATCCAAAATGATAATATCTGAAGGAGGTAAAGAGACTTTAATGGACCTGAGACTCTTGCACTTCTCTTGAAGTGGTAAAATGCTGGTATCATACATTGTGATAAGTTATCTGTACATATTGTAATGTTCATAGTAAATACAACTACAACAAAGACTATGAAACACTAAAAATAAATTGCCATGAAATCTTAAAAGTTGTTTTTCAAATAACCCATAGGAAAGTAAGAAGACACAAACAGTGAAGCAAAAGTTATAGGAAACAAATAGAAAACCAATGATAAGTTGGCATACTTAAGTGCTAACATACCAATAATTATTAAAACATATATCTAAATAGGCCAGCCAAAAGACAGATATATTAGCAGAGTGAAACACAATCCAATTGTACAGTTTACAAGAAACTCACTTTAAATGAAAAAATATGTAAATACATGAAGATAAAAATATTACACAAATATTAACTTTTTTTTTTTTTTAGAGGTTTTCGCTGTAGGGCGCATCCCCTCGCCAGACAGACAGAGAGAAACATAGAGACAGAAAGTGAGAAATCAAGCCCCAGGGGGGACGGCCACACCGTAATCCCTTCTCCTCCATTTTCCTCTTGGGATCTTGGGCATGCATGCACACGCGCCCGGCGTGAGTCTTAAGCCACCGGGTCCGGGACTCAAACTGCGGTCGACTCCATGGGAGTCCAACGACATAGCCATTATGCTAACTGCTGGTCCCCCAAATATTAACTTTTAAAATGTGTAAGTGTGGGGCTAGCAGGTGGCATGGTGATTAAGGTGTTGGACTACCACATAGTTAACCATGATTTAAGTCATGGACCTGGTGGCTTGAAAAATCACACCCAGCAGGTGTGTATTCATGCCCAAAATTCCAGGAGGAGAATGGAGGAGAAAGGATTGTGGCGTGGCCATTCATCCTGGGGTGTGATTTCTAACTTTCCCTCTATCTCTCTCTGTTTCTCTTTCTCTTTCTCTCTCTGGTGAGGGCACACAACCTCTGGCAATTAACAAGAGTAAAAAGCAGTAACAATAAAAATAAGAAAAGAATAGAGAATTTCAGTAAAACAATAAAATGTTTCTTCAGAAAAGTGAATAAAATTAATACACTTTTAGCAAAAGTTTATTTTGCTAAATAAACGTGACTCATCACAATGTACTGGTCTCAGCATTTTACCACTTTGAGTGAAGCACAGCAGCCTCACTTCTGTTACAGTCTCTTTATCTCCTTCAAATATTATCATCTTGGATACAAGATGGTGTTATAACTTTTTCTTTTTTTCTTTCTTTAATAGATATTTTTGCTATCAGGCACATGTACTTGCTGGAGTGACAGAAAGCAAGAAATCACCCCCTGGGAGGAATGGCCATGTCTCAATCCCTTCTCCTGTGACAAAAATGACAAAAAGTGACAAAAGTGAGACACAATTAATAGTATTAGGAATGAAATAGAGAATATTACACAAATTCTGGAACCATTGACAAAAGACAAGGGAATTCTATACTATAAAGGGAATATTTTTTTTAATTTCTTTTTACAATTTTTAATACATTCAATCACATTATTTAGCTTACAAGGTGATCATTTTAATATGTGAACATTTCTTCCTGGTCAAGTTGATCAAAATATAACAACACTACCTCCCTGTCTCAACAATGCTCTCTTCATATCCCTCCTTCCAATGTTTTTCCCCAGGCCCCACTCCTCCACACACACCACATCTGGCATTCACATCCACCTCTTGTGTTTGTACATCCTTTAGCCTGTCCATTTCAGTTATAGAGTGCGGTCGTTCGGTATATATTAAATGGGGACATACAATATATTGCTCATATCTGCACAATTTATTGACTAATTTCTCGAAAAATTCACTATCACTGAACTCCGCCAAGTTGAACAGATAACCTGAATCACTGAGTAATATGAAATAAATTTAATGCATACATTAAAATTTGAGAAAAAGGAAATCTCCTGGGGTCCAATGACTTCACTGGAAAATTCTTCCAAACACTTAATACAAAATTAATATCGATTTTGCATAATCTCTTCAGATAACAGAGATAAAGGAACACTTCTCAATTCATTTGATCATATCAAAAGCAAACAGTACAACAGAAGAAAATGAAAGAGCAGCATCTCTCATGAAGCTACACTCAAAAACTTCTACAAAATAATAGCAAACCAAACCCACATATAACCACATATAAAAATTAATAATACTCTACAGACAAGTAGGAATTATTTCAAGTAGGCAAAGCTGATTTAGCACTTGAAAATCAATCAATATATAATCCACCATATTAAAAGAACAAAGAAAAAAACACATGACCCTATGAAATGATGTAGGGAAAAATTTTGACAAAATTCAACACATGTTTATGATAAAAATTCTCAGCAACAAAGAAATAGAGAAAATGGAGGGGTTGCCCTTAACTTGTTAATCAGCATCTCCAAAAGCCAATAGCTGACATCATACTCAATGTTGAAAGACTGAGCACTTTCCATCCAGATCAGGAACAACGCAAGGATGTCAGCTCTTATTCTACAAGCTGCAAATTCTAGCCACTGCAATGAAAGAGAAATAAATAAAAGGAACACAGATCAGGATACATACACATGTGCATACACACTCTCATACACCGTAAATGATCACTCAATAATAAAAAAGATGAACTATTGTTACGTTCAACCCTCAGGTAAATCTCTAGGAAAAAAAACAAAAGAAGGTTGTGGGACCACCAGTTGACTTAATGGCTATGTCGCTGGACTCCCATGTAATTGACTGTGGTATGAGTCCCGGACTCAGTGGTTTAAACTCATGCCAGGCACGTGTGCGTGTGTGCCTAAGGTCCTGAAAGGAGAATGGAAAAGAAGATATTGCAGCATGGCCATCCCTCCTGGGGGATGATTTCTTGCTTTCTGTCTCTCTCTGTCATTCTGGCAAGCGCACATGCCCTATAGCAAAAACCTCTCAAAAAAAAAATAAATAAATAAAGGTTGTATACTATATTATTTAATTCGTGTAACATTGTTGAAATTTTAGAAATGGAGGACAGATTAGTTACCAGGATTTGGAATGGCTTAGTTACAAAAGGCAACACAGCTAGCCTTGTGGTGATGGACACGCTCACTATCTTGACTGTACCGTGGTAGTGAATATGTAGACTACGTAGATGATACTATTGTATAAAGCACACACACACAAACACGCACACACACACACATAATACAAGTTGTATTGCTTGTAATGCAAGTTAAACAACAGAAATCTGAATAAGATTGGTGGATTGTATCAATGTCTATAGTCTAGTTGTGTGACCGACCTGTACAATTGAAGGCTGCTACCTCTGTTCTTGAAGGGCTTGGGGTTGGTTTAAAGCTACACTTGTCAGCTGTATTTTGTTTCCTTCTTTCCTTGGTATCAATGGGGTTACAGCAACGACAGTTTGATGCCAACAGCATCAGTTGCTCTCACAGTGAATAATGCAATGCATGAGTAAGAACTCAGTACCTGTGACAATAGTGACGATAAATAATGACAATAAAATACATCTGGAATGGTGAAAGTTCTCTTAAAGTCTTAAAAGAAGTACTGATTACAGCTTAGGGAATCTCAATCCACATTCCTATATTCCAAACATCAAGGGGTTTAAATGTATTTTCAATTATTTGAAGTCAGTATATTAATCCTGACTTTCGAAGAGAAGTATAACTACTTCATTGGTGCTCCTTTCTGAGTGACTTTCCCATCTATTCTATTTTAATTTGGCTGGAATTGTGTGTGTTAAAAGAGAGTGAAGACAAGTCAATCATGAGATAACTCGATGTTACATTAAAAAATCTGTTGTGACGCAAAATGATTCCCAGCCTTGGATGCAGGGCTGAGTAACTAAGTACTTAGAATAATGCTAATCTGCCAGGACCTGAAACCTAAGAAGTCCTAGAGTTTGTTTTCTTGCTTTGTTTTGTTTTATTATCAATTTTCCAGAGAGTGCTTGTGTTCACCAGAGAGAGAGAGAGAAAGAGAAAGTAAGAAAGCACTCCCTACTAGGCACGGTCATGCCACAATCCCTTCTCCATTTTTTCCCTCCTTTTGGGGTTTCAGGCAACACACATACACCTGCATGTCTCTCATGTTCAGGATGCAAACCATGTCATCAGCCATGTGGGATCCAGCCGCCTTAACCACCATGCCATGGGCTGGCCCAGGGGGAAATTTTGATGTTGCAAATTAATTCACTTAAATTTCCAGTAAAATTAAAGTTGAATGTATAATTTTTAAATGAATAAAACAGGGAATAAAAGATACAACTTTAGGGTTTTGAGTGGTGGTGCAGTGGTAAAATGTAAGGCTCTGTATGGTTGATCTATGTGAGAAGGTTCCAGTTTCACATTCAGAAATCTCCCTGAGTGTACTAGACATACATGTGCCCATGATAGAGGGTGTCTGAGGCTCGGGGGTGGATTGTATTGTCGAGATCTTGTTGGGAGTTCTCTCTTTCTCCTTTTATCTCTTGCTGGAAGAAAAAAATAAACCTTTTAAAAAGCTACACAGTTACAAGTCTGCAATGATTCAACATCTTTTCCTCAGTTTTCTCATATTATTCCCCTTTTAATTTTTACCTCCTATCCACTCTCTTCCTTTCTGTTGCTAGGGGACATTCACTGTCTTTTTCCTTTCTTTTTTATCCTTAGGTTTCTGTCATAGGGTGCATGCTCACTGGAGAGGAGAGACAGAGATTCAGAGATTGGAAAAGTGAGAAATCACCTCCCCCAGGAGAGATGGCCATGCCACAATCCCTTCTCCTTCCTTCTCCTCTTGGAATTTTGGGCAGGCATACACACATGACTGGTGTGATTTTTAAACCCTCAGTCTGAGACTCAAACTGCAGTCAGCCATGTGGGAATTCAACACCTTAACCACTATACCACCTACTGGCCCCTATATGTATTTTCTAGTATTTCAAGAAAAAGGTCTGTTTGTTCCATACTCTTTGAGTTCTTTCTTTCTTTTTAAGAATTATTTATTTAATTTTATTCTTTTTTTATTTAATTTATTTATATGACCAGAAAGAGACAGAGGGGAGAAGGAGGAATGAAAAAGAAAACTACCAGGTCCAGGATTTGAACAACAGTAAGCCATGTGGGAGTCCAGCACCTCAACCACTATGCCGTCTGGTGGCCTGGAGTCCTTTCTTGAGTAGGCTACACTCCACTGAAGACTGCTGTCACTGGGTGGTTAATCTATTGATAATTCTAGTTTAGTGTTATCTTGCTTTGCTTTAACACTTTAATTTGCTATGAGGTCCCGGTCATCTCTGTTGTGGCAGTGGATAGAGGTTTGCTATTACATTTCCTGGTTTCTATACCCAGCCCTTTTTACCAGTGTTTCCAGAAGGCAGGTAAGCAGCAACCTTGAAAGGGTTTGCACAATAAAATATTCTCATTGTTAAGTCTCTTCTCCTCTAAAAAACTAAAAGCAAAAAGCAACATGATAAAGAAAGAAGAATTAATAAATGATAAGTATTTATATCCTATAGGAAGAAAAAATATATCCCATAAGTCATTTAAAATTACGGTACTCAAAATGAGAAGGCCTACTCTACCTTAAAGTCTAAAACTAGAGAAGAATCTTTGTCAGGAAGTAGCAAGAGTGTGGAAATTGAATCAGAATTAAACCCAGAAATCTACAGGCATGCCATTTTAACATTTTTTGAATTTACACATTCATTCAAATTCTTTAATAAATGGCAGTGGTATGGGATATAGGAAAATAAATCTAATGGGTTGTTGAAAAAGTCACAAACTATTTTTCTATATTTTTCCATGCAAGAATACATCATGACTTTTCTGATGACCCAATATTCCAAAAGCTCAGGAGACCTTATAGATTTATTTAATTTTTAAGAAAGATAAAATATATCCGTCTTTAGAATGGGCAACATAGATGTATGCAAAGATATAAATAATAGCTGCAATGTGTGGGTTAACTACTGTGTCTGGCAGGTGGCTGCTACTTTAATTATCACAACCACCTTGTGATGCAGGATAATTATTATCCCTGATATTCAGGGTTTTAAAAAGTGAGGCTGAGGAGTAGGAGGCTATGTTGCCTGAAGTTTTGTAGTTAAAATGTTATGGAATAGGATATGAACTAGTGCATTGTGTGTCACGATGCTATAACCAATAAATAGTATGCTATATATAAGCCCAGGATAATCACCGTTAATGTGGTCATTCTGACATCCAGATCATTTCTTACCGAAGTGGGATCATATTTATATAACATTCAGCAACTAACTTTTTTCATTCAGCAGTCATTGGTAACTTTGAACATCTATACATACACTTCTTTAATATATTCACGTTTAGCTTAATAACCTCAGTTTATTCCTAAAACTGTGTCACTATGTATAAGTAATTAAATTGAAAAAATATGTACATTTTAATGAGTAAAGTTATTTCTTTCACCCTAACGTAAGGTGCCAACACTATTTTCATAGAGAAAAATAGACAATAAAACCAAATTTGGGGGGCCAGCAGGTGGTATGGTGGTTAGGGCTCTGGATTCCCTGTGGTTGACTAAGGTTCAAATCCCAGACCCTGCAGTTTGAAATTCATGCCTGACATGTGTGCGTGTGTAGCCAGACTCCTAGAAGGAGAGTGGGGAGGGATTGCGGTGTGGCCATCCCACCTGGGGTGGGGGGTGATTTCTTGCTTTCTGTCTTTCTATCTCTCTCTGTCTGGTGAGCATACATTCCCTATAGCGAAAACCTCTCAAAACACACAAGTTTTCTATACATGATAAAAACTAATCTGAAGAAAAATAAAGACTGGTTTTCATAAATGAAATAAATGTAATAATGTAATGGAAGTTTAATGTACTCAATAGGGAGGAAGAGATAGCTAATGGTCTGGTGGAGGAGTGGTCAAGGGAGCCATTCTTAGGAAGAGCAAGATCAGTTAATGTCCTTAGGAAGCTAGAGCAACATTATTAGGAAAGTGGAGAAAACAAGAATCACAAATCAACTTTCAATCATTCTTAGAAAGATGGAACAAGGGTCAATAATCTTTCTTAGGACAATAAAATAAGGGTAAGGAACTGTTCTTAGGATGGTAGAGCAAGGGTCAGTAATTGCCTTTCAATATTCCATTCAATTCTGAATGTTGGTTCAGCCAGACATTCAGTGCAAGGACTAAGTAGAAAAAGATAGAATCTTTAATCCTTTCTTCCTCATCAACCTTTTTTGATCACAGTCATCTTTTGATCCATGTTCTTAGTTTTTCTGTCTTACTTTTTCTTATGCAATATTTACTTTATCTTCTTCAAGCCATTTGGGAACTCATGATTACCTTTAATTCAAGGCATACTTAAAAATAAAGTTACAGCACAGGAACTGTAGAACAGAGAAAAAATTAAACACAAGAGTAGGTTGAAACATTTAGAAATAGCAGTGTATATGCATAAAAGAACCAAGTAATAAAAGTTGCTACCTTTTTAAAATCCCTTTTGCACTCTGCCTACATGAAACATCTTGATTCAAACAAACATGATAGCAATTCTAATCTGTCCTTCATCTGCTCGCATAGAAATTGTGCTGTGTAAATCTTTGAGTGTGCTCTTGTCTAAAATAATGAAATCAAATATAATGTTTAGATCACATTTATTTTGTGTGTTTTTAGGTATAAGCATTGTTACTTAGGGGGGAAAAAAAAGGTATTTGGGCCAGCTGATAGACAGCATGGTGGTTAAGGTGTCTGGATCCCACATGACCTACCACAGTGTTCTTATAATTTACATTTTCTACAATCATGTATGTAAATGGTCCCTGTTTCCCTATAATTTCACTGGAACTGAAGAATCAACCATTTGAAAAATTTCTGTAGTTCTGATGGGTGAAACTTTTCACTGGTTATCGCTAAATGTCAAATTCATTGTCAGTTTGGTTATCTCTTACATAAATGTTCTACAAATATCATTTCTCCACTTTTTTCTACTGGCTTGGTTTTTTGCTACACATTTGGTGGAGCTCATGTGGACATTGGAGATACTATCAATTGGTAATATAACTTGAAATTAAATTTTTCTTCTTTTTCTTTATGGCAGATAATATTTTTTTTTGTTTACATAGGTTTTACCCACCATTAGTTTATCTTAAAGAGTAGCCTATATGTATTTTTTTTCTATTGGGGTTTTATATTTAGATCTATCCAAAAATAATTCTATTAGGGTATGTATGATAGACTTCTCTGATGCTCACCAATATCTGATTCTCCTCTTCTGTCTAAGTAGCCAGAAGATATATCTCAGTCTCTAGGCAGATAAAAAGGGCTTTGGGGTTAGTTGTAACAAAGAGAACAGATGTAATACGTGTGTGTCACTTCCATGCTAGAGCAATAAACAGCCTCTTTGTGATTTCACACCCTTTGCTTCTCCATTGGCAGTAAATGTGGGAGTTACACATTGCAATGTCAGAGCCATGGATCCAAGCAGTGCAAGGTCTCTAAGTCACACTAGAGGACAATAGCCTTGGAGTGTCATCTGATACAATGGATTTTGCATGGGTGAGCAATAAACACTACTCTCACTCACCAAGAACTTACAGGTGTTTTACGACATTTATGTCAGTAACATAAACTTACTATACCCTAGCTAATGTAGAATATGACTTAAAAATGAAGACATTAGATATCTAGGTAGATAGAATTTTCTTTCCAATGAATAAATAGATAAAGCCAAACAAATAACATTAATAAATATTATAAATTTAAGGTTGAATAAAGTGAGGACACAATGGAATATATAACGGATAATTTCATCAATGTAAAATTTGAAAGCAAAGCTATGACAGAAATGTGATAGAAATTATGGTAGTGGTTATCTTTAGAAAGATGAATATTTGTCAGTAACAGTAGAAGAGATTGTAGGATGATAGTATTAATCTATCTTTTAGTAGAAAAAATTTTTTTAAAGTTTAGTTATTTCTTCATGAGTAAGTTAGAAAGATAGAATGATAGAGAGTGAGGGGACCAGCAGTTAGCATAAGGGCTATGTCACTGGACTCCCATGTAGTCGACAACAGTTCGAGTCCCAGACCCGGTGTCTTGGACTCACGACAGGTGCATGTGCATGCGTGCCCAAGATCCCGGGAAGAGAATGGAGGAGAAGGGATGCGGCGTGGCCATCCCCCCTGGAGGGTGATTTCCTGCTTTCTGTCTCTCTTTATCTCTTTGTCTTTCTGGCACGCGCACATGCCCTATAGCAAAAATCTCTCCAAAAAAAAAAAAAAAGAGAGAGAGAGAGAGAGTGAGAGAGACAGAGAGAAAGCAAGAGAGAGACAGAGAGGCAGACAGATAGATGCCTCAACAGGGTCTTGATGCCACAGCCAGCCCAGATCATTGGCACACACATACCTGAGTCTGCACAGAGGGAGATGAACCAACAACCTTCCCGTGTAGGCCAGTCTCATAGAACATAACCTTATACTTCTGCGCCACCACCCGGCCCCATATGGTATTTTTGATGGTTATGTGAGTGTCAACATGGCTTTAAAACAGTATGTATATAGTGTTATATACATGTTATATCCTACAAGATAATTTCTTCACTCAGAGTGTGCTGTAGATATGCTGATACATAGGTTCATTTTTCCAAAATTTTAGTTTGCCAAAATTTTTAAATATGTCACGGCTTCTTTCTGACATTGATATTATAAAGCAATGCAAATAAAATTCACTTTCCTACTTTTTCCTTCACTGTGCTCTTTCACATTCTACAACAAACTGGCGCTCCTCTAGTACAAAACTATTTCCCTTATTCTTAGAAACAGTAGTACAAATACATTTATATTTCTGTGCCACTATTACCCCAACTTAATTTAGTTTATTTATTTTTTTTCTTTTTGATATTTGTTGTAGGGTGTGTGTGCTTGCTGGAGAGAGGCAGAGAGAGAGAAATGAGAAATCAGCCCCTTGAAGTTGCCACATTGCAATCCCTTCTCCTCCATTCTCCTCCCAGGATCTTGGGCATGTATGCACACACATGTACCTGACAAAATTTCAAGCTGCTGGGACTGGGTTTCAAACTGCACAGTTGGCCATGTGAGATCCAGCTGCCCTAACCTCCATGCCACCCGCTGGCCCTACCCCTAAAATAGTCTTAATTATGATTTTTAACCCAAATGACTGACCTCCATTTCTCACAGATACCTTTGGGATGTATAATCTAAGATGTATAATTGAAGTTTCCTCAAAGGAAACTCTGGGCAGATGGTAAAATTCCTATAGCATTTTGAGGCGATTATTTAATTGACTTTTGGCATCGTTTTTGCTGACAAGAAGTCTGATGTCAGTGTAATTGTGATTCTTTTCTATGCAATGTTGTAATGTGATTTTTTTCTCTCTCTCTGGCTGCTTTTATGATATTATCCTTATCCTTGTTTTGCGATTTCACTCCAGTGTGTTCAGGTGTGAATTTGTTTCTATCACCCTAACAGCACTCAGTATGTACTTTTAATCTAAGAAATTATATCTCTGCTTGGTTCTGGAAATTTCTCAGCTGATATTTCTTCTTCAAATAGAGATATCTCGGGCATTCTCTCAAGTGTCTGCTTTTGGAATTCCTATGAGATACATGTTGAAGTACCTCTTTTTACTCACCATAACAGTTCTCTGCTTCATATATTTGATTTCTTTATCTTGCCAGGACAAGTTCCATGTAAATTACTTGCTACTACTGCACTTAATGGTCCTTCAACTACGTCTAGTTGAAATTTATCCTCTATCGAGTGTATTTCTTTGACCATTTTTTTCATTTCCAAAATTTAAAATAGGTCCTTTTAGTTTGTTGCATATGCTTGTATGAGAGAGAAAGAGAGAGAGAGAGAAGTCACTCCCCTGGGGGGATGGCCATGCCACAATCACATCTCCATTCTCCTCTACAGATTTTGGGCACATACGTACCTGCCCCCAATATGGTTTTTGAGCTGCTGAGTCTGGGACTTGAACCACTCAATTGGCCAGTCAGATCCAATGCCTTAACCTCCACACCACCTGCTGACTCCAAATGGCTCGTTTTTATATCCACCTTTTTTTTTTTTTAAGTGTTTTTTAATATTTATTTATTTATTTATTTTTGCCACAGGGTGCATGCATTCGTTGGAGAAGAGAGAGACTGGAGACTGTGAGAAGGAAAGGGCGAAATCACCCCCTAGGAGGGATGGCCACACTAATCCCTTCTCCTCCATTTTCCTCCTGAAATTTTGAGCACACATGTACATGTACCCAACATAATTTTCTTTTTTTTGAGAGGTTTTTGCTATAGGGCACGTGCACTCACCAGAAAGACAGAGAGAGACAGATAGAGACAAATCACCCCCAGGGGGTATGTCCACACTGCAATCCTTTCTCTTCCATTCTCCTCTCAGGAACTTGGGCACGCACGCACACACGCCCGGTGTGAGTTTAAGCCACTGGGTCGGGGACTCGAACCGTGGTCGACTACATGGGAGTCCAGAGACATAGCCATTATGCCAACTGCTGGTCCCCTTAACATGGTTTTCAAGCTGCTTATTTAGGACTCAAACCAGGTTGGCCACATGGAAGTCCAGAATCTCATCCACTATGCCACCTGCTGGCCCCTCCACTTATTATTATTATTATTATTATTATTATTATTATTTAGAGAGAGAGAGACTTTTGTTATAAGGTACATGTGCTCACCAGAGAGACAGAGAGAGGAAAACTGAGAGATCATGCCCCAGGAAGGATGACCGCACTGCAATCCCTTCTCTTCCATTCTCCTTTTGTAATTTCGGTAACCCATGCATATGTGCCAAGCATGAGTTTTAAGCCACCAAGTTCAGGACTCAAACCATGGTCGGCCATATGGGAGTCCAGTGCCTTAACCACCATGCCACCTTCCAGCCCCTCCACCTATTATTTTGATGCTTTCAAATTTCACAGTTTCTTGTTCTGCATCTTTTCATTTCCTGTTTTGTTGTTCTCGTTTACCATTTCTGGTTGAATATGTGATCCTGCATGCACAGGGACAAGCTGAGTGGCCTTCAGTTTATTCTCTAATTTGTCTGTGTCGTGGGTAAAATGAGGATAATAGCGCCTACTTTTCAGTGCTATTGTTCTGATCAGATGGTATAATACATGTGCAGTCCTTAGAACAATGTCTGGGTATTAAACATTATTCTGTTTTAATCCTATTCAGAGTTTCTGTTACACTTATAATAAATAGTTGAGTTCTTATGTGATTTTGTTGGCTATCTTTCTTAGTAGCATTTTCCATTGTATACAGTACAACTTTAGTCTTTTTTTTTTTCCTTTTTTTTTTTTTTTTTTTGGAGAGGTTTTCGCTAAGGGCGCATGCGCTCGCCAGAAAGACAGAGAAAGACAGAGAGATAGAAAGCGAGATATCACCCCCCAAGGGGGATGGCCACGCCGCAATCCCTTCTCCTCCATTCTCCTCTTGGGATCTTGGGCACACACGCACACGTGCCCAGCGTGAGTTTAAGCCACCGGGTCAGGGACTTGAACTGTGGTCCACTACGTGGGAGTCTAGCAACATAGCCATTACACTAACTGCTGGTCCCACAACTTTAGTCTTTAGGTTTAACTTGATACAAATGCTCTCTCTCTCTCGCTCTCTCTCTCTGCCTTCACTAGTCCCCATGTGGCAGGTTTTTCTGTTTCCTTGCAACTGCCCCAGGTCTTAATCTACCAGTCTAGTGTTCCTATCAAGCAAGTTCACCAGAGACATGGAAGGTTCTGTGCTTGTAACTGGCAGGGCTCTTCTAGCAGGTACTGGTTGTACAATCATAGTCTTCTTCCCCCCACGCAGTATAAACAAGTCACAGCCCTGACAAGGAGCAGGTTCATTTCTCGGCATCCTTTTATGGGAGGGAGCATTCCACCCAGCTTCTAATTTTGCACAATGACTCTAGCTTGGGTTCCTGTAGGATGTGTCTAGTCTCTATCACTCTGCAGAAGTCAGATGCCTATGTCTGTTCCTGGAAGCCATATGTCCACAGATTCTGTTCTAGTTTTTACTGTGTGTTTCTGATCTGTTTCATTTTGCAGAAACTATGACGCTTGAGTGGGTCACATTTATTTTTTTTCATTTAAAAAGGAAATTTTTATCTTTCATTTCTAACTATTCATTTGTAGGAACAAGATGGTGGTGAGGAAAGGTGAGAGATTTCAGCTTAATGCAGCTAAAAAGTGCATGCTAAACATCACTTCCACTACAAAATACTCTGAAGCTTATGACTAAGGACTTCTGTGTCAAAAAACAAATTCACACTAAGCAAAGAAATGTTTCACTTTGTGATGCTAAAAATTACAATAAGATTCCACAACTGCATACTAGAGTTACACTAACAGTGTTATATACAAATGAGCATAGTCGACAAGCTTGATTCCAGTCACGTTCATTGCTTGTTTTTTGTAGGGCTTGGTTACCTGAGGTGGACAGTTAACATGATCTTTCACTAAAAGTTACTGAGCTTTTTTTTTTTTATAAACAAAACATGCTAACAGGTATAATAGTCTACAATCAACTTTGTATGTTATTTGAAATGCTCATAGTTACGCATCCCCCATATTTTGCATGTATTTGTAATTTCAAAGCACAAATAAAAAATTTTTTAAAAAAATCTTTTCTCACCTTTACTGAGTACTGAAAAAACTTGAAAAAAGAGATGGAAATCAGGCAGGTAGGGCTTGTGGCAGTAGTTTTTAGAAAGAACACCGAATTAAAAAGCATGAGTAGATACCCATAATCCAGTGACCTGAGATATCTAACTCTCATTGAGTTTGCCAACTAAGTCTCAGGCCTTCTTGTTTCAAAGGTAGAGTGCACCCTGGATGCACAGAGAATGTGGGCATCCTGAAGACAGGATGAGTTGAGTTCTTGTGTGATTTTGTTGGCTATCTTTAGCCTGAACCTGTACACACTTACCACTGAACACAGAGCCTAACCTTCCCGGTGCACGTTCATTCTTGCAAACTCGCCCATCAGCTCTATCCATCCTCCCCAAGGGAAGAGAGCA
Organism: Tupaia tana; assembly: GCA_026018925.1. Lineage (NCBI taxonomy): Eukaryota > Metazoa > Chordata > Mammalia > Scandentia > Tupaiidae > Tupaia > Tupaia tana. Next base: position 88,937,111 of record JAKSZU010000002.1, read on the forward strand.
CGAGGGGCAGAAACCAGGTGATTGGGTTGCGTTTCCTCAGAGTCAGACTCTTGGACAGAATTTACAAACAAATGATTTATGCGGGAGCTGGTTCCAGGCAGCACTGGCAGGGGAGTGAGAAAGTGAGACACAGAACAAGAAAGCAGCTGATAGAGAACACCATTGTGCAACCCCTTACCGTGGGCAAGTTGACTCCATGCTGCCACGAGCACCTGAGTCACTGTACAAAGCCTGTCTGGAGTTGTTCTTCACTGAGGCACTTACGTACTTAGAGTTCGGGTAATGGTTTGCCCCCAAAGAGTCCTCCTCTTCTTTTTATTTATTAATTTATTTATTTGCTTTTACCCATAGGGCACATGCACTTGCCAAGAGAGAAAGTCAGAGATAGTCAGAGGGAAAGTGAGAAATCACCCCCCATGATATAATACACGTGCAGTCCTTAGAACAATGTCTGGGTATGAAACATAATTCTGTTTTAATCTTATTCAGAGTTTCTTTACTGATAGTAAATAGTTGAGTTCTTATGTGATTTTGTTGGCTATCTTTCTTAGTAGCATTTTCCCTTGTATACAATACAACTTTAGTCTTTAGGTTTAACTTGATACGAATGCTGTCTCTCTCTCTCTGCCTTCACTAGTCCCCATCTGGCAGGTTTTTCTGGCCATGCTGCAGTCCCTTCTCTTCTATTCTCCTTCTGAGATTTTGGGCATCACATACAACATGTCTGGTGTGATTTTCAAGCCACCAGGTCTGGGACTCAAACTGTAGTTGACCATGTAGAAGTCTGGTGCCTTAACCACCACACGACCTGCTGGCCCCAAGGTCATGTTTTTTGTTTTTTGTTTTTTGTTTTTTTAAATTGGATCCTGGGACCAGCAGAAGGCATAATGGTTAGGTTGTTGGACTCTCACATAGTCGAATACTGTTCGAGTTCTGGACCTGGTGGCTTAAACCTCACACTGGGTGTGTGTACATGTGTGCTCAAAATCCTTAGAGGAGACTAAAGGAGAAGGGATTTTGGCATGGCCATGCCCTCCAGAGGGGAGTAGGGCGATTTCTCACTTTTTGTCTCTCGGTCTCTCTTGTCTCTCCAGTGAGCAGTCGTGCCTTATAGCAAAAACTCCCTAAAAAAATTTAAATAAAGATAATAAAATTGGATAGCTTCTAAAAAATCATGAGTTGTGACTTGATTTATTGTCAGAGTGTTAAATGGAAGCTTACTTTCTTCATGATGTCCCAGGTTGGGCAGAATCTTTGGGTGCAATCATGTCATTAGGGCGAGGTTACCCTCATTGAGTTCTGGTGTGTATCTAAGCAGAGGGAATGAGGCAGGTAAAAGCCACATGAATACAGCCCACATTCAGCTCTGTTAAAAGTTTTGCCTTCTGCCATTTTATGATGCTTCTGGACATTGCAGTCTGCAGAATCATGTTTTGTGAGTAAGTAAACCTCTATTTACTTTAGAAATCACTCAGTCTCAGGTATTTCTATTAACAAGGCAAATAATGGACTAAGACTCTACTAAGCTCTTTCCATCACTGGAGGAGACCCTCCCTTGGAGACCATAACTTTCCTGAATGGCGTCCCTTTTGGGATAGCAGTCTCCGTGGCTTGAGACTCACAGTTGCTTTCAGGGAAAAGCAGGAGCACTGAGTGGAAGTGGTGACTGCTGCCAGGATATTAGTGGGACTCAAACAATGGTCAGCTGTCTGGAAGTCCAGCACCTTAACCACCATGCCACCTGCCAGTCCCAGTATAATAAGATCTTGATAATGACTTGTTCAGGATCTAGAAATTTCTGTGGCTCAGGACTTTGGGACCAACTTAGCTAGGTGATTCTAGTTTAGGGATTCTTTAGGTTGCAGTGAAGATGTTGGCAGGGGTTGGACTCATTTGAAAGCTTGACTGGGGCCAGATAATCCATTTTCAATACAGCTCACTCAAAAGGGTATTAGCAGAAGCCTTATCACATGAACCTCTTCAGAGGGTTATATGAGTGTCCATACAACACGGCTTCTGCCTCCCCTCAGCTCAAATGATCCAAAATAGAGAAAGTAAGCAGAAAGCCAAAAACCTTTTTATGAGCTCATCTTAAAAATCTCATTAATCATTTATTCTATTTGATAGAAGCAAATTACTAAGATCAAAATCACACTCAAAGTTATGGGAATTAGGCTCTATTTAAAGGGAGGAATACAAAAGAATGTATCAATATATTTTAAAACTACATGGGTACCAAGCAACTTTATATTCTAAAGTGAGGTGCTAGACCTCCTTTGCAACTTTTATTGTTTATGGAAGGTGGCAAGATCCAAAGAATTTATCTGAAGTTTTTGCGTTTCCCAGCATAACAAAAGGGATGGGTGCCAGCCCTGCCCATTAAACCCAAGTTATACTGGAGATTTAAGGAGATTCTTGGGAGTTCAACCTATGTGTCCTGGTATATGGAGAATATAAGGACCAAATTCTGAATACACTTGAAAAGTCAGAAGGGGAGAGTCATGGGCACAAGCCTCAGGTAGCAGAATGAAATGCGCTGAGCCTCACGTGAAGCTAGCTTCTCCTCCCTGAAGTAGGGGAAAGAACTGAGTTGTTCGGAAGTGTGAACATTTTGGTGGAGTGGACTTGGCATGATCTAGACTCACCCATGGGAAATGCCTGGAGTGACTATGACCCATACTGAGTCAGGTCAGGCTGTTATAACAAATTACCATAGACTGGTGGCTTTAATAACTTGCACGTATTTCTAGAAGTCCTAGATCAAGGTGCCAGCAGACATGCTGTCTGACGAGGGCCCACTTCCTGCTTTGCAGTGGCCACCTTCTCATTGTATCCTCGATGGAGAACATGGAGTGTGAGGAAGAGAGCTCTCTTGAGTCTCCGACACCCCCACTTCCTGTTTTGTTATTTATTTATTTTCAATCATATGTTTTATTTCTTCCAGCCTTACTGAGCTATAATTGACAAAAATTATATATATGTATTTAAGGTATACAACATGATGCTTTTATATATGTTGTCAAGTGATTGCCACAATTAAGCTAATTACCATATCCATCACCTCACATAGTTTATCTTTTTAAAAATCTGTGCTATGAATACTTAAGCTTACTCTCTTAGTAAATTTTAATTATGTAATATATTAGGTTATATAATAATTAATTAACTGTAGTCACTATGCTGTAAATTAGGATTCTATAACTTACTTATCTTAAAACTGAAAGTTTGTACCCTCTACCCAGCATCTCCCCATTCTTCCACCTCTCAGTCCCTTGTTATCTCCCTTCTTTTCTGTTTCTATTAGTTTCACTTTTTCGATTCCTGGTATGATGGAGATCAGTTGTTTGTTGTCTTGTGTCTGTGCTATTTCACTCACCATAATATCTTCTGGGCTCATCCATATCATCAAAAATGTCATGTATTACTTCTTATCTAAGACTAACTAATATTTGATAAATAAATAAATATAACATTTTCTTTATTCATCCATCTCTCTCTCTTTAAGGGCTTCATCTTCATGACCTAATTACCTCCCTAAGGCCTCATTTCCTAACTCTAATCATATTGGGAATGTAGCTTTCTATTGTGTTGTGGGGAAAGTTATGAAGTATTTTTGCACAGAAAAATACATCATGACTTTCCCAACAACCTAATACATATGAATTCTGGGATGACAGAAGCATTTATTCCATGACAGATTTCCAAGAGAGGAGAACCATGAGTCCAGGCCTGAGCTGGGAGTCACACCTGACTGTCAGATAACAGGGAACAGACCTTTCCCACTTCTAGGGAACAGCAGGTCAAGGACCTCCAATGGCTTACAATGAACCTTCCATAAAAGAACCTGGAACATCTAGTGGGGTCAAAGAACACCAGCACTAGATGACAACCATGCCAACCTCTACCTTTCATGCTTTCCCCATGCTCATCTATCCCCTGAACCCAATCCAGATAATAAAAATAAGTAAATAAATTTTAAAAACCCACAAATAGTAGCTAACAAGTGAGGAAAGATGTAGAGCCAAGATGGAGGGAGAAGGCCAACCATGCTCAACCTCCCCTATCTCCCAGACCTGAGCTAGGCTCAAGCTAGGGGAAGGAGTAAGCTTCCACTTGTATGACCATTCATAGTTTGTATTATGACAGTGGGTAGGAATTACGTTGCTATGAGTCTGGACAAGGATTTTCAATGTGAAGTTAAAGAATATGATATTTATTAGTATTTAAGACCTCATGCTCCTTACTTCCTACAAGGTGGAGAAGTATAATATATTTTCCCCAGAGCATCAGCCTTTATCTAACAACTCCAGTGCATTAAATAAACCAGTTGTATCTGGATAACTGTTGAAAAAAATGACTTTTTATAATTATAAAGCAGACATTCTGAATTGAATAATATGATACGTTGTTTTCCCACAACCTCCATGGAGCAGGGCAATGTATCTTATGATGGAAAGTCTGTGTTGGTAATTCTATTTTGAATATGGACAATCTAAGCATGAGGAAGGACATCATCTCAGTTGTTTGTGAAAATCAGTCAGCTGTGAGCCTGGAGATAAAGTTTCTGAGGGCCAACCTAGTCCTACCTGTGCCTGCTTTCCCTCATAGACATGACTTCACCTCTTGACTCCTCCCTAGAGTTACACTTGCTCAGAAAGACTCTATCTGTCCCCACATTTCACTGTATGGATTTCATACCAATTTGCAATCTGACTGAACTTTATTCTGTCCTTAATTTTTCTCTGTTGATTTCTCTACTGCTTGCACCTACTTTGGAAGCCAGTCCACTCCCACATAGATGAGGAAATAGAAACTTCCCAGAAACGGTTTGAAAAAGACACTATTTCTGGCCTCGAGGAGTTATTCCAGTGGGGAGACCTTGGATTTGCCTAGCCTCCTTGAATGTATATTCTTGTTTCTGTCTCTGATGGATCCGTGTCCTGCCTCCTCTCAGCACAGGGCAGGTTGGTCCTCTGCTTCAACCACCCAGGGCACTTGGAGTTCCATATCCTCCATGTGCTCAGCAAGGGCTTCTGTAGGACTGGCTCTCTGAAACTCAGGCTACACCACCACCCTCTTCCTGTTTAGTTACATGATTTCAAATTCTTTCTTTCTCTTCCTCCCCTCTGTCCTGCCACCCTCCAAAGGGAGAAGTCTGTAAGACCAGTACCGGCAACAAACACAAATTGTTTCAAGGCCTTTTCCCATCAGTGTTAGCGGCCTAACCTATGCCCTTCTGCCTGTCCATCTCTAGTGTGGAGACTGCCTTTGCTGTATGGTCTGCCTCTAGTTACTCATTGATTCATTAATCAAAGTAGGTTAGCATATTTGTTATAAAGGAGCATTTGTATGGTTTTTCCCTTCCCAGCCTTCATTCATTCACTCACTCACTCACTCACTCATTCATTCGTCAAGCATTACTAAGCTCTTGCTATGCGTTAAGCTACATCCAACAAACTGAGCAGATGAAGACTGGAGCAGTGGTTCTCATCCTTGATTAGTCACTGCAGTCATCGTAGTCACCTGAGCACCTTAAAACAATGATAACAACTCATCAGGAAAGTCATGACATATTTCTCTATGCCAAAAAAAAAATACATCATGACTTTTCTGATGACCTAAAATAATAATAATAATAATAATAATAATAATAATATGGACACCCTGGACCCACCTTCAGAAACTTTAAATGAATTCATCTGGGAAAGATCCTGGGCCTGAGTGATTTTTTTTTTTTTTTTATCACCTTTTTTTTTTTTTTTTTTTTTTTTTTTTTCGAAAAGCTCTCCAGGTGATCCTAAAGTGCAATTAGGACTGAGAGTCTTGAGAAGACAAGGGCATAAATAGACCAAAATGTAAAGACAAGAAAGCCCTAAATGCTTCAGAGAGAGCACTCTGCAAAAGCATCTCCTCAGCCCACGTCCTTGGCAGGCATGGCACTGCTGGCCTTTCTGTCTCTGTTTAGCCCTATTCCCTCAGCCTGACCACACATTTAGCCACACGTCCGGTGACAGATGTGTCAGACCTGACTCAGACCAAACATGTCAGATCACTAACCTTTTCCCAGCTGAACGATGACGACACTCCCATGCTCTGGTGAAGATTCACAGTGGTGTGGGGGACTGGGCACTGCTCTAGCTCACGCAGGCTCGAGGGTCATAAAACACTGAAAAAGATTAGAGGCAAGTCCGAACACCTCTAAAATCTATGGGTATGTGAGGCAACCGTTCACACTTTAAGGGAGGCCACTACAGTTCTACAGCATTAAACCTATTAATAAACAGTTTGTCAAGATTTTGTAATGGAGTAAAGGGAGGAGAGAAAGAAGTTTAGGACATGTCTGTATTCAGTGTGCCTGCTTATATAATACGAGGCAGAGTTAACAGTAAGAGGAGGCCGGCCCATCGAGGTTAAGGCAGCTGATTCCCACAGGCCAACTGCATGGTTTGAATCCCAGAACCAATAGCTTGAACAACATGCTGGGCATGTGTACATGTATGCTCAAAACCCTGGGAGGAGGAAGGAAAAGAAGGGATTGTGACGATTGTGACCAGCGAAGGAGTGCTCTCTCACTTTCCCAATGTTTCTGTCTGTATCCAGCAAGTCCATGAACCCTACAGCCAAAATAAAAGAAAAGAAAAAAAAAAGAAATGGAAAGGGACTAGCCCAGTCACAGTGGCACAATAGTAGTGTAAGGTTTTGCAGTGTTGGAGGCCATAAGGATAACCAGGATTAGTACTCCTGGTCCACCTGCCCATGATCCTGGCTGGCTGGGAAGGCTGGAGGCTGGGAACTAAGCAGAGAATTGCAGCCCAAGAGCCTGTCGAGGGTGCTTCTCTCTCTCACTCTCTCTCATTAGATAAATAAGCCTTAAAAAATAAAGAGCAAGAGAAAGTTGCAAACCATGCTCCTTCACATCCCTGAAGGCACTGAGGAACTTTGTTGGCCCCTTCCAGGCTCTTTCTGCTCCATGTGACTGAGGCCTGCCCTTGACCCTGCAGGTAGGTAGGTGTCCAGGCTTCAGGAATGGATTGAAGCCAGGTGGGGAAACTGCTGAGACTCATCCGTTCCTGCTATGGAAACCGTGTACTGGCTTATGCTCCAAGGAGTGCTTTGCGCTGCGGAGTTAGGGTTCATTTCTTGTCTCTCTCTGCAGAAAATTCCCTCCTCACCATGGCACAGTGAGAAATAATGTCCCTAAAAGCAGAGAAAACCCCAGGGAAGATGTCAGCGAAAGCGCCATTTCTGTGTGTCTCCAGCAGGGGGCTCCGATGACTCGCGTGCGGGCTGAGCAGCTCCAGCAGGATATTATGCAATGATGAAGGCGCAGGCTCCAGGGCCCGGGATGCTGACGCAGGCCTGAGTCGGGAAAAGAAGGGCACATCTGGGGCCCAAGTGGCCCATTTCCCCTGAGGGGAGGACGGGCGCCCAGGAATCTTCATCCTTCCCTTGAAACCCAGGAAATTGCTCGGTTGTCAGTTGTTTTTCTGGTTGACTTGCTGCTGCGTTCAGCAGGCAGCTGCCTATGAACCATGACACTAGCTTGGTGGTCCTGTTTGTTTTGCAAGAGAGACTGCCCTGATTTTTTTTTTTTTAGGACTACATAAATAACAGTTATTATAGGCACCCTTTCCTGAAGAGCCCCCATGCACTGTCACAATGCTAGGTGCTCGAGGTGCATTGTGTATGTTCTGCTCTGCAAGTTGGTTCTGACCTTCCACCCTGCAGCAGGAGGTCCTCCTGGTGGCTAATAGCAGACCTCAGGCTCTGTAAATGAGTCCTCTAAAAAGAGAGGAAAGAAGACAGGAAGGCAGGAAAGGAGACAAGTCAGCAGTCCAGTCCCAAATTCATTCTACCCATTGAAGAGAGGCAGCTTGTCTTTAGAGAATGAACAGGAAAATGAATATCGTCTGATTTTCTTAGATCAGTTTCATCTTGCTGCTATTTTGATCTTTAAGGCATTTGTTTTGTTTTCGATTTCCTTCAAATGATCTATTTTTATATCATTGTGTACCGAAAGATTTTGTTAAAAGGAAGAGAAAAGATATATTACGAAGTTCTTTCTGATAGGGAAATAGGGTTGATTTTTAATCCCTTTTCTCTCTTAGAAGGCAAATCACAATATTATTATTTTAAATATATAAAAGGTCAAAGCCAGGCTTGCTTCCTCAAAGACATTGTTAACTGTAGAAAATCTGGAAAAATATAGATCCAGAAAAAAGAGCATGAAATGCATTTATAATTCCTTAAGCTAGAGATAATGATTATCATTTAATTCAGTATATCAAGTTACAGCTTTTTTTAAACATTATATATGCTGTGCTTTACAATGTTATACTATTACGCAAATTGATTTGAGATCTATTATTTTCCTCACTTATCGCGATACTTTTAATAGTCTTATACCACATTAGGATGTTTCGATGAACTCTCTGTATGACAGTGGGCCATAAAATTATAATGGAGACATCTTTTTGCCTAGTGACTTCATAGCCATGGTGATGTCGTAGTGTAATGCCTGACTCACCTGTTGCTGCTGCTTACACAAACCTGCTGAGCTGCCAGGCATAAAAAAGTACAGCACATACAATTACGGACAATATGAAATACTCAGCAAGGGTAATAATCAACTCTGCCCCTGGCCTATTACTTACCGTATCACACTTCTTATTGTTGTTTTAGAGTATGCTCCTTCTACTCACAAAACGTTTCCTGTCAAGCAGGACACTATGTCGTGCCAGTGGCTGCCTTGTGCATCTCATGTCTCCCCTGTCTCTTGATTGCATTATCATCTCCTGTGTTCAATTTAATCTCGCATTGTCTTGTTCATCGTGCCCCTTCACCTGGATACGATATAAAGGTAAAGATGGTACAACTAACAATCCTGACTCCACATAGGCCTAGGCCTCTGTGTGTTAATGTCTTTGTTTTTAGCATAAATAAATAAATAAATAAATAAATAGTTTAAAAAGAAAAAAATTGTTTAAATAGAACCAAGTTTTTAGAATAAAGATATAAAGTAGGGGGTCCGTTTTATAGAGTTATATAATGTTTTTGTGTTTTAAGCTAAGTGTTATTACAAAAGAGTTAACAACAACAACAAAAAAAAAAACAGCGTCTTCGGCACAATTGGTAGTGCACTGAACAATAGTACCAGAAGCCACATGGCTGACTGCGGGTTTGAATCCTCAGCCCAGGTTACCTAAAACACAACAAGTGTGCATGCATGCATATCCAAGATCCTAATGAACTGGAGACCTGGAAAAAGACATTGCAATGTGATCATTCCCGGTCAAAGGTGTTTCTCTTTCTCTCTCATCCTCGTGTACGTACTACCATAAGTAAAATAAAAGAACTCTTAAATAAAGAGTTTAAAAATTTAAAAAGTTTATAAAGTAAAACAGTTACAGTAAGCCAAGATTAATTTATTATTAAAGCAAGAAACAATGATTAGTTCAGTAGAGTTCATGTGTGCAGTGTTTGTAAGGACTGCAGGAGGACACAGTAATCTAGCCATCACATGTACTCAGCAATCGCTCACTGGCTCACCCAGAGCTACTTCCAGTCCGGCAAGTTCTATGCATGATCCCAAAAAGGTATTCTATATTTTTTATTTTAATTTTTACTTATTTATTTATTTTTTTGCCATAGGGTGTGTGCACTCGCACACAGAGAGAGATGGGAGGGAGTGAGAAATCACCCCCTAGGGGTGATCTATTCTTCTCTATTTTCCTTTCAGGATTTGGGGCACACACGCACACAGACCTGGTGTGGTTTTCAAGCCACCAGATCTGGGACTCAAACTGCGTGGTTGGCCGTGGGGAAATCCAAGAACCTAAACAACACACCTCCTGCTGGCCCTTATATATTTATCTTGTATACCAATGTTTTTTTTGTTTATTTTTTCCATGATCGAGAAAGAAAGAAAAAGAAAGACTGTACTTCCAATAGGGTCTTTATATTCTAAATCATGGGTAAGCTTGTGCCTAGAATACTCGGGAGGTCTCTGGACTTGAACTGGGAACCTTCTCGTGTAGGATTGCCTCTCAGAGCATCACATTTCACTGCTGCACCACTGTCTGGCCCCTATGTCACATATTTATGGTACCTTTTCTATGTTCGGATATTTTAGATACACAAATACTTACCACAGTGTTCTAGTTGCCTGCAATAGTCATACTATAATATGTGATACAGGTTTATAACCTAGGAGCAATAGGATGATGTTTGCACAATGATGAAAGACACATTTCTCAGAACGTATCTGTGTTTTTAAGTAACTCATGCCTGTAGTTACATAGTATTCCTTATTATGTGTCCTATAAATGTAGCATAACGCATTAAGTTAATCTAATAAAGACAGACATTAGAGATGTTTCCATTATCTTTACTATTTTGCTATTGTAAACTTCACAAGGATAATTCTTTAAACATTTGCATTTCCTTAGGAGAAATTCCTAGAAGAGAAATAGAAGAGCTGTAGATATTTTAAGATACTAAGTGTGTCAGAAAATCTCTTCAAGAAGCACTATGCCAATCTGTATTTTCCCCAACAGTTGTGAGCCAATACCAGCAGAGTTTCTTTTGTATGTGTTGCCAATTTTATGAGTTACAAATAGTATTTCATTGTTGTTTTCATTTGCATTCCAATGTCCTTTTCTCTTGAATTTCTCAGATTCCCTGTAAAGTTCTTTCCAAATGGTTTAGATTCTGACATAGGCAAACAAAGATAAGAGTGAATAGAAGGTCAGCAAGTGGTGTGGAGGTTAAGGCAGCTGGATTACACATGGCTCACTGGGTGGTTTGAGTCCTGGACTCAGTGCCTTGAAAGACATGCTAGGCGTGTGTGTGTGTGTGTGTGTGTGTGCGCGCGCTTGTCCCAAATCCTGAGAGGCCATCTCCCCTAGGAGGTGATTTCTCATTTTCCCTCTGTTTTTGTTCTCTCTTACAAAAGCACATAACCTATAGCATATTAAAAAAACAAAAAAACAAACAAACAAACAAATAAAAACCGAGTAGAAACCAAGGAAGAAAGGGAAATATAGAGGTAGACTGTAGATTGTGGCATTAAAGATATCTGAGACTTGATAAAAAAAAGTTCCTTGCATAGACATGCTTTCACAGGCGCTCTGGATCTGCAATGGGCTGAATATTTCTGTTCTTAAAAATTCATGTTTTGAAACCTAATCTCCCATGTGATAGTATTAGGAGGTGGGTACTTTGGAGGTGATTGGGTCATCAAGGTGTAGTCCCTTAATGCCCTTCTAGAAAAGGCCCTGGAAGCTTCCTGGCCTTCTATGTGAGGGCAGAGTGAGAAGGTGGTTATATGCGAATCACAAAGTGTGCCTCACCCAGGTTCTGCCAGCCTGTTCATCTTAGACCACCCAGCTTCCAGATCTGTGAGAAATGAATTCATTGTTTTTATAAGCCATCCAGTCTGTGGTATTTTCTTTTAGCAGCCTGAATAAGTACATGACCAAGAAAATTAGAGAAAGGATGTTCGTGAGGATCTAGGTTGAAATTATGTTTATATTTAATTAATCAACCATGATGCCTTAAAGACCTACCATGCTCAGAAAGTCCAGACACAAGAATTCTGGTGATATTTGTTCCCTAACACAAGGTGTGATGGTAGCACGTAGAAAGAGGATGACTTTTAAGAATTCTTTCTTTACAGTCTGATTCAAACCCCGGCCATGGGTTGTATGTACTGATGTGTACACATCATCGTGTGCATGTCCTCCCAGTGTCATCTCTCCTTATTTTAGTGAATGTAAAAATGGCAGAAACCTGTGCTGGGAAAGAGAGAGAATTAGGAGACATTGTGCTTTGGGGAAGCAAATCAATTTATTGAACGGCAATTTGCCAAAAGCTTAATTTGCAAAATTTTAAAGATGTTTAGAAAAACTTAGTTGCAGCCTTGCCCTGAGGCTTCCCTCCAAGATTAGCACAGACTATGTTGTTGCAGAGTGATGGTCAAGTTCAGAGGCAGGGGCAAAAATGAAACTAACATTTATTTTAAAAAGAAAAAGAAAAAAAGAAACTTCACTGAGTCAGGAAAGTAAGCTATTCATTAAGTTAATTTTAATAAGCTGGTTTTTCAGGCTGGTCCTATGGCCAAGTGGTTAAGGGAATCAGTTTCCACATGGCCAACAGCGATTCGAATGTTGGCCCTGAGAGTTTGAAAAACATGTCAGGTGCACATATATCTACGCCCAAATTCTTACAGGCTGGAGAAATGCAGGAGAAGGGATTGCAACCTGACCATGACCCACTGTGAAGTGCTTTCTCACTTCCCCTTTTCTCTCTGGCAACAACAACAAAAAGTATATTGGCAAAAGCATGGAGAACAAATGTGAATACTAGAGTTAGAGCGAGAAGGACATGGGCAATGCGGGTACAAGAAGGAGGGAATCAAGGGAAATGAAAGAAAGGCAAAACATTTAATGAATGCAAAACTGAGGAGCTGTCTGTTGATGGTGTGTATGGGAATACCTTTGACTAGACTAGCAGGCAGTGTATTCACACTGGGAAAGTTCATTTCGTATGCTGTAAAGATGTACAGGGATTCAATGTAATAAAAAAAAGAAGAGGAAAAAGGCATGTAGAATATTTTCAGACTTTTGTATACTATGTAATAATTGGTTAAAAATCATTTAAAATATGCATATTAACAAATAGATTAAAAGGTTAAATACAAAAAATTCTAAAGCTCTAATTACTTTTACTTGATCTTATATATGTTTGTGAGAAAAAAATATAAATATACATTTTTTTTTTTTTTTGGAGAGGTTTTCGCTATAGGGCGCGTGTGCTCACCAGACAGACAGAGAGAGACATAGAGACAGAAAGTGAGAAATCACCCCCCAGGGGGGATGGCCACGCCGCAATCCCTTCTCCTCCATTCTCCTCTCGAGATCTTGGGCACGCACGCACATGCGCCTGGATAAATATACATTTCTAAATTATCCATAAATCTCAAAAGAGATTAAAAAAACTTATGAAAAATTAATCTTGTTAAAATTTCTATACTACACAAAGTGATATACAAATTCAACATATTTCCTATCAAAATACCAGTGGCATTTCTTACATATTAATAAATAAAAAAATGCTAAAATGTATTAAAATCACAAATAGCCAAAGTAATCCTGAGGAAAAAAACAAAGTTAGAGGTATCACATTACCTGATTTAAATTATACTACAAAACTATAGTGGTTAAAACAATATGATACTGGCATAAAAACAGGTAGATAAACAAATGGAAGGAAATAGAGAGCCTAGAAATAAACCCAAGCTTATGTGGCCCACTAACTTTTAACAAGGACCTCAAGAAAACATGTGGCAAAGAATAACCTATTCTATAAATGGTACTGGAAAACTAGTATCCACTTGGAAAAGAATAAAAGTGAACCTTGCACAAAACAAACAAATCAAATAAAAATGGATAACAACATAAATGTGAGATCTGGAACCAAAAACTCCTGGAAGAAAACAAAAGGCAAAAGTGTCTAGACATTGATCTTGGCAATGATTTTTATGGACAGCAAATTAAAAGCACGGGGGGAAAAAAAGAACATTGATAGGACTACATCAAAGAAAAACATTTCTGCACACAAAATAATAAACAATCAACAAAACAAAAGAGTAGTTTATGGATTAAGAAAAAATATTTACAAACCATGTATTTGGTAAGAGGTTAATATCCAAAATATATGAGGAATTCACAATATTTAACGTAGGGGAAAAAAGACAGAAGAAGAGAAGAACATAATTAAAACATTAGCAAAGGACCTGAATAAATATTTTTTTGAAGAAGACACAAAAATGGCCATATGAAAAGTTGCTCATTATCATTAATCATCAGAAATACAAAAATCAAAACTATAACTAAATATCACCTTATATCTCCTAGGATGGATATTATCAAAAAAAATGTTTAAGAAAAAAAATCAAATATAAAAAAAAGATAGTAAATGAGTGTTGGTGAGGGCATGGAGAAAGGGGAACCTTGTCATTATTGGTAAGAATGTAAGTTGATGCAGCTATTATAGAAAACAGTATGGAAGTTCATCAAAAAAAAAATATATATATGTCTACATACAGCCCAACAATCCCTTTAGTAGTATATACCCAAAGGAAATTAAATCAACTCCTCATAGAGATATCTGCACTCCCATTTTATTATAACATTATTAAATATTTTCAAGATACAGAAACAATTCAATGGATGACTAAATAAAGAAACTGTAAAGTGAAAATAAATAAATAAACAAATTGGCTTTCCACAATTTGGCCCAGAGTCCTACTTTGGCATCTTTTTCTGGAAATATCTCTTTTTCCTTTTCTAGTACTTCTCACCCAAACTTGTACTTCACATAGACCTTAAGAGTGGGTCATCCATAAGTGCATACGATCTCAACATTCACCACTTTCTATGGATGTAAAGACTCAACAGTTGGCTAGCTAAGCATTTATGTGGAATCTTTGAGGACCTGTACCAATACGTAATGCTATACTCAAAGTCTACAGGATGACAATACTTTAGAAATGACTTCTCTGCCTATTCCAGCCTGCTCTCCAGCTGCATCCATGGTCATAGAAACTCAGTGAACCCCACTGTGGGACAAAGGGCACCCACACTCATTGCCATTCATCCCCTTTCCCACAGCTCTTTTGTACCCATTTGATCACCACCTGCTGAGCAAAAATTAACAACTGCTGCTTCCTCACTTGCTCTGCCCCAAGAAGTTGCCAGCCATTTGATCCTCTGCTACTGATGGCATTATATTGTTCCAAGGCTGGCAGGTAGGAACTCCAGGAGAGACAAAGAGATCAGCAGATATCAAACACACAGAATGGCTTTCTGCATTTTCTCTTGAATTTATCTCAAATAGAAGTACATCATCTCAACCTGATTGCACCTGTCACCATTCTTACTGACTTTAATCCTCCCTAGAGTCTGGCATCAACCAAAGCTGTAAGAATACCAAAGAATCTTCTACTATTATATTGTAGCTTAGAATCATGTTATTTATCTCTGTATCTACATATCCATATCTATACCTACTAATCTATCTACATATACATGTGTGTATGGTGTCTTAGTTCCCCCTTCTACAAGACGAGGCCACTGCACTCCCTGAGGCTGAGGTCCCTTTTAATCTGCTGATCAGAGGTATAGAAAAAGAAAATTATATTAGTTAACTTTGGTGAAGAAAAATTTTGAAATCATGCAGTTTTTTTTTTAATAATACACATTTCCCAAGAACATTTTGAAAACCTCGTGTGTGTGTGTGTGTGTGTGTGTGTATGTAGAGTGAATTGAGGCAGAATATAACATAATAAATAAATATTAAGCCATTTATGTTCCCTTTTCATTTGGTCTTCATTTTGCCCAATAGCAGGAACAATTTCATGCTTTACAAAAGGCAGCGTCACCTCTGATCTACAAACCATTTTATTTCAAAAACATCTTACTGTTACAATTTTGCCTACTGCTTGGTTTGGAAAAAACCTTTCCATATTTCACTCACTGCAGAGTAATCCAATTTTCTTGTAATACCCATCTGGTGCTTATATCCATCTCTTGAAATGCAGGGGCTATTAGATTTAGATCCGAAATATTCCATGTAGAATGGAACAGAGATTCACGTCACTGACAATGAGAGAGAGAGAGAGTGAGAGAGAGATACAGAGAAGATAATAAAATCTCTGAGACTGAATGAATTCTCTTAGAGACATTTGGAAGGTTAACACCATATCTTCTTGTAATGGCTAGTTTTGGGTGTCAACTTGACTGGACTAAAAAAATACCTTAAAAAAAGCATCATTCTGGGTGTATCTTTAGGGATATTTCCAGAAGAGATTAGCATGTGAGTCTGAGAGACTAGTAGACTAGATGTGAAAGATCCACCCTCGCTGGGGGCAGGAATGATTCAGTCATTAAGGCAGGCTGTCCAGGGAGAATAAATACAGAAAATGATGGGTTGCTTTGAAACAGAGCAAGATAGCCTTCTTCTGTTGCTTCAGACATTGCAACTGAAGGCTCCAAGATTCAAGTTACATCATCAGCTTTCCTGCCTCTCAGGCCTTGTATTGATCCATGCTATCAGATCCAAGGATGTCCAGTTAGCATATGACTTCCTGTAGGAATCAACAGCTATCATAATCACATCAAGTGATTTTCCCAGTAAATTTCTTTCTTTTTTTTTTTAAGAATCATTTTATTGATTTATTTTAATTTGACCAGAGAGAGAGGGATGGAGGAAGAGAGAGAGAGGCCGAGAGAGAGAGAGAGAGAGAATGGGAAAGCAAGCTGCCAGGTCCTGGACTCAAACTAAGGTCAGCCGTGTGGAAGTCCAGCACTCTTAACCACCATGCCACCTTCTGGCCCCTTAAATCCCCTCTTTTACGTCTATACATATCTTATTGATTCTGTCTCCCTAGAGCAACCTTACTATACCCCTTCCTAACTCATTCATTACCAGACTAATTCTGAGGTTCTGGGTAACTGTCACCTTCACCCTGAGGCAACAGAGCCCCTGACCCACCCTGATACAGGTCACATGGTTAGTTTCTGTCTAGAATCACCAGAACAGTTGGATTGGTTAACTGTGTCATTTAAGAATGCCCACCTCATCCTTCACTCCTTTGCTTGTTGGCACTCGGATCCCCCCTGGGGGGTGATTCATTTTTTCTCTCTGTCTGTCTGGCGAAGAGCAAAAACCTCTCCAAAAAAAGAAAAAAAAAAAAAAAAAAAGAATAAATCTTTGTGGGCCCAGTAGTGAAATAAAGCTTAAAGAATAATAGTTGAGAATGGTGACATAGTGCTTTAAGTTCAAAAATGGTTCTGTAAGATAGCTATCAGAGTCCTGTCTAAGAGCAGGTTTCTGTGTAGCAAAAACAGCTCATGGATAGTAACTATCAGTAGTGCAGGAAAAAGAGAAAGGCTGGAAATACCACACTTACCCAAGTTCTTGGCATTTGGACCAGGGCCCAGCCTCCTCCTCTATACAAGCACCTTATGCTTATGCCTTCAAGAAATTCAATATATGTGCTAAAGTCCAGCTTACTCAAACCGTAATTATTTTGCATTAATATTCTAGTCTTTTTAAGTGAAGGACTACATGAGTTTGTATTTGAAAATCAAACATTTTTCTTTCAAGTCTGGTGCACACATTGCCTGAGGCGAATGCCAGCCTCCCAGCAAGAGCTTATGAATTATGCGTCTACAGAAGAACGATCATCACATTATTGAACTACGGCATTATTGAGTCAGAAAGAAGCTTCGAGATCTCTTAGTCTAGCTTGAGAGCTAATACAGGGATTCTTTACACATCCCTATCAGTGTTCATAAAGCCTCCATCTATAGATTCACCCAGTCCTGGGCTGTCTAAATCCTGGAGAAAAGCCCATTGTGCTGCCCAATAGTCCTGCTTATGAGAAAAGTTTTTTTTGTTATTTTCAGTCAAAATATACCTTTGTCTAACTTTGGGTGACTTGATTCCCTCTGGTGACCCAAAGACCCTGAGCTCCCTTCCACATCCAGGTCCTTAGATTAGAAGTCAGCAGTAAAATCCAAAGAGCAGGGGAGGGTCAGTTTCTGAAGTCCTCAATTTGCTTCTTTCCTCTACTGCTAGGCAAAAGTATGACCTGTGCTTAAATTCAATTAGCCTTTTCCTAGGTGTTTTATATACTCTCCTCTGTTCTTGTGAGTTCCTTTCATAATGATCTGCATCTGTACTTTTTAAATGGAATTTCTTTTGATTTTTGTTTTTTAATTTGTCTGAGAGCATGTGCACTTACTGGAGAGAGAGAGACAAAGACAGAGAGAGAGAGAAAGAGACAAGGAAAGTGAGACAGCACTCCCCAAGCCCCATGAGAGAAAATCACACCACAATCTCTTCTCCTCCGTCTATTCCTCCTTTCAGGATTTTGGACATGCTCAAACATGTGCCGGGTGTGTTTCTCAAGCTACTGGGTGTGACACGCAAACTCATAATCAACCACATGGGATTTAGCTCGTGTGATCACCAGGCCACCAACTGGCCCCTAAGTGGGAGTGTTTTTAACCAATTGAAATCCATTCATTTTTAATGGAGAGATGTGGTTTAATGTTTTTTTTTTTTTATTTTGGAAATTTAAGAGTCAATATAATGCAATAAGGAAAATCCCTGTTCTTATCACTCAGCTCTAACTATACCAACTCGTGAGTATCTTATTCTATCTTTATCTTCACCCAGTTTCTCTCCTCCCTGGATGGTTTGAAACAAATCCCAGATACCAATGATGTCATCCATAATGATTCACTGTTTATCTAAATTTAAGAATTTTAACCTTTTCACAGCCACAGTACCACTATCATTCCCACCAAAGTTAAAAATAATTTCTAAATATCTTAAACTATACAATGCTCACCTTTCTCCAACATCCTGTCCTTGCTCTCTTTCTCTCTCTCTCGCTTTCTCTTTCAGTCTGTCTCTCTCTCTTTCTCTGTTTACTTGTTTGGGTCATATTGCAAATAAGGTCCTACCATTACCACTGGTTAATTTTTTAGTTAAGTCTTTTTTGTATCTATCGTTGTCCCTGTCTAACTCATTTTTAATTTGTTTTTCCAATCTTGTTAAGGAAACTAAGTTACTTGCCCTGAAGAGTTTTCTAAAGTTTGCATTTTTCTGTTTATCATCATTGAATTGTTTGATGTTCTTCTTTATTACTTAGTAGAATAAATTATTAGCTATATCTGGATGTTAAGCAGATTCCAATTCCAATTCAGTGCTACTTTTTAGGAGATGGTGCGTACTTTTATTTGGGGACACACTATCTGGTTGCCTATTTTTGTGGTGTTCATTAACACTGGTCACTTTCATCTAAATTGCTTAATTCAATAAATACTAGGGGTGTGTTTCTATCTGAGTTGCCTCTTCAGCTCTTTTTTTTTCCTTAAGATTTTTGCTATAGTGCTTAGTGTTTGCTGAGGAGAGGTAGAAACAGAGAAAGCGAGAAATCACACCTCGGAGGGATAGCTAGGCCTCGATTCCTTCCTCACTATTCTCCTCTCAGGATTTTGGACATGCACATAACACTGTGTTTTTCAAGCCGTCAGGTCTGGGACTGAAACCGCAGACCCAGACATGAAGGATTCAGTACCTTAATCACCACACCACCTGCTGCCCACCTCTTCAGCTCTTTTGACACAAATTTATAGTCTTTAACAGCTTCCTTCCTTTCTGGTATGAAAAAAACTTAGAATTCTCTCATGTATTTCCTAATCTATATCTGGGATCAAATTTCTCTAAGGAGGACACTTTCATTTTAATGGGAAAATAGTATTTAAGGATCATAGTCTGGGTGCTAAAAGTGCTTGTTGCTATTATGTTAATCATAGTTTCTAGGTCTTTAGAGATAAACATACATCATAAGTTTACACTGATACTTCCACTTTGAGTTTTTTTCTCCTCTATTCATATCTATATCTCTATATCTATATCTACATCTATATAGACACACACACACACACACACACACACACACACACAGGGTCATGCTGTAGTCCCTTCTCATATATAAAGATACATATATTTTTTTTCATACACACACACACACACACACACACACACATATAGAGAGAGAGTAGAGGGAGAGTCCAGATGAACTGTACTAGACACTACTATATATATATAGTCCAGAACATATATATACATGTGTATATCTTTCTCTGAAACTGAAAAACATTCATTTTCAGCACTAATTGACTTTGTTTTATAATGTATACACAGCAGTCCCAGATTAATGATACCTATAGTAGTTCCTACAGTATTGATCTTAAGATTTTTTACAGATTTTTTTGTTGTTGTCCGTTAAGGATGAACAGACAATGTATTTTTTTTAATTTTTAGAGAGATTTTTGCTATAGGGCACGTGTGCTGACTGGAGAGACAAAAGAGACAGAGAGTCAAAAAGCAAGAAATTAGCCCCCAGAGGGAACGGCCACACTCAGGATTTTGGAAATGCATGTGCACATGCCCAGTGTGAGTTTAAGCCACTTGGTCTAGGACTCAAACCTCAGTCGACTACTTGGGAGTCCAGTGACATAACTATTACAGCATCCACTGGTCTTGACAATTAATGTATTTAAAAGTCACTTAATTAGCTTATTTCTATGTGGCAATGCCATTGGCCAGGTGCACAGTTAATATCATTTCTTCCATTTTTTCTTGCAGTTATAAGGAATTGCATTTTTAAATATTGGGTTGCTGGAAAAGTCTTGACGCACTTTTGCATAGAAAAAAAGAAAAAAAATGTACCATGACTTTTCTGACAACTCAATATTCTATTTTATAATCATGCAAGTATTTATATGGTTTAAAAGGACAAATGTATAAACAAGATACATTCAGAACACTCGAACATCTATGCCTTTTCCTCCTTGCTCTACAAGGAGCTTTTTAAAAATCAGTATGGCTTGACCTTGCAATTTTTAATTAGCAAATATATTTATACTTATCCTAATCCCTCGCCCCCAGCAAACTTTTCTTAAATAAAAGGTAGCATGCTTTGCAAACTTTTCTACTCATTGCTTTATTCACCTTGTTTTGTATCTTGGAAGTTACTTAGTGGAATATCAAAAAATATTTGTCACTTGTTTTTATAATTCCTTGGTGTGAGTAGTGAGTATACCATAGTTTATAGTTTCCTAGTCAGTGCCCAATTGATTCATTTCTGGGGTGTTTTTAGTCCTTTGTTCTTGCAAATTAATATACGATAGACAGCCTTGTGAATTTGCATTATTTTGCTTTGATTTGTCGCCTTTATTTGTCTTTGTTGTCACCTGCATATCTTTGCAATGATGCCTTAGAAGTGAAACTACTAGATCAAAGGGTAAATGCATATGCAAGTTTTCAAAATATTGTCAAATATTGTAGCACTGCAAAATGCTGTCTGCATAGGTCTTGTATCACTTTGCATTCCCAGTAGCCCTGAAAGGCATGAAACTTTTTCAGGGTAAACTCATTCTTCTTTGTGCACATTCAGTAAATAGATCTTCTATATTTATAGCTATCAATAAAATTCTTTTTTTGCCATTAATAAAATTCCTGAACAGGCATCAACTGTGTAAGAAACTTTGGCACTTACCAGGAGACTTCCCTCCAGGTTAACATTGATTGAGCAACTTGAATTTATCTAAGTGGACATGTCATTTTTTTTCCACCTGTAATTATAAAATTATATTCTATGAGTATAAAAATTAAAATTCACTGTGCTTTTATTTCTGAAAGACAGTTCAGTGTACTAGTTAAGACAATCATCTCTGAACTCAGGGTACTTGGGTTTGTAAACTGTTTCCATCACTAAAAGACTGTGTGACTCTGAAGCAATACATCATTTAAATCTCTCTGCCCTTATTTCCTCATTAGCAATATGAGGATTTTAACAGTATCTATTGGGATGACTATAAAATATAATATATATAAAGTACCTAAAATAGCACCTAGCAAGTAGTAAGCCTTCCAAAAATATTACTTATTAAATGAAAACAACTGACTTGATGACCGTGTTCAAAATAATGTCTTTAATTGACAATGTCTTGTTCACTGTATCACCATTTTTTTCCCTTATTACTTAAAAGGTGACATTTTTTTTGTTGTTGTTAAGGATTTTTATTTTTCCTGGGACTTATACACATTTATACATTCAGTCCCTGAAATCTGTTTATGGTTTCTGGAAATGTTATCAGTTAGGATTAAGTTCCACTGCATATAACAGACACCCCAAAATACTACAATCCTAATCAAAATAGAAGTGATTTTTTTTTCCCCTTCAAGTAAAGAAGTTCAGAGGCAGACAGTTCAGCGTTAGAACCATGGAACTATCACAAATGCAGGCTCTGTCTTTGCCTTTCACTATTTCCAGTACGTGATTTCCTTCTTTAGTGTACAGCATGGTCTGGGATGGTTTCTAGAGACTATTCATCATGTGACTTCAGGACACAATGAGAGTAGTCATCCCAGCTAACCGGGAAGTTAGAATAATGCTTGCTGTTATATATCCTTGACCAGAATGTAGCCACACAGCCATATTAGGCTGTAAAGGAGACTGGGAAATGCACACTTTATCGTTGGATGTACTGCTCCCACCCCTGGCCCCAATGAAGTTGGAATTCTGTTACTGTATTTTAAAAAGGAGACTGGCTAATGGGGTAAGCAACTAGATATATCTGCCCAATATTCTTATATCTTCTGACACTTTTATTCTCCATGTTTCATCACATTTCGGCAACGATGCTGGCCTCTCATTATGCTTTTTTATACAAAGCAGTGGTTAAACTTCTCCAGTCTGTAAGATCAACAGAAGAAACTTGGTGACCCTAGCATCGTAGTAGATATTGGAGTTAGAAAGATGAATGAAATCGTGCCGCACTTCAGTCATTTTGGAAAACATCATCCCTCATGGATATGTAAAAATCGATACTTCTTTACGCAGTGACCCTTCCTTATTCTTTCTTGGTCAAAATCCTTCTGAAAATAGATTGCAAGCTCTCTCTTGCTGTGTTAGGTTCTTACTGCTTTTGTTTAAGGTCTTCGAGAAGTACAATTAGAATATTTTGTGAATCTCATTCCTTTTGAGCTATCTTTATGTTTTTAAGCCTCCAGTCATAGAAATGTGCCTGTTTTTCTCCCTGAAGATTTGAGCATGTGTGTTCTGTGTTATTCTCTGTGTTTCCATCCCAGCTTATTAGGAACTCTAATATGATACGGTTACTTTCTCCCAGCATTCTTTACCACTCACTTCACTGCACATTTCTTCCCAGTTGTTCAGACTAACAATTTTTTTTTTTCTCTCCCTGGTGATACTTGAGTCTAATAATGAAGTTAACCAATTACTTAGAAGACCTGTATTTCCCAGAAAGAGTCTTCCTGTCAACATTCAGGTGATCAGATATAAAATTCTGCATGGACTATGATTCAGATAAACTGTCTACACAAACGCACACAGGGAAAACCTCCACCATGTGCACGAGGGACATAAATCAGACCATGTGATCATTATGGGATATTGTATTAGTGATAGAGGGCACGGTGACCCAAAAATGAGCTTGGCAAGCTCCTAGGTACTTCTCATAGAATGATTTCCACATCCCGCTTTGCACATGAGGAGTGGAACACATTTACTTGGGTGTGGAGAAGCTGGAGCACGTCCAAGGACTGGCACAGCGACTTGGGCAGGGCTCCACACTTCTCGGGACAGTCCTAGGCCTCTCCCCCTGTTCGAGTACAGCTGTGACAAGGAGACTCAGAGCCTGGTTCTGCTCTGTGGGAAGAACTTCCGTGTCCCTGAGCTCTTCGTAGCAAGCAAGGGAACCTCTCTGATACCACAAAAGCTTGGCTCCTGCAAAGAGGAGGTGGCTTTCTGTTTCCCATGTGAAGGGTATGAGATAAACACACAGAGTAAACCGTAAGAGAACAGGTGGTACATTTCCTGGCTACATTATCTAGTGATAGAATCCTGAGTTGACCAGGGCAAGGGGCTCATCCACAGCGATCCATACTTGCACAAAGCCTAGTCGATGTATGGGACGAGGGTCATGCAGTGACCAGAGGATAACCTGGGACTTGCCTCTCACTCCAGACCTTGTGCTCTGTAACACAGCAGAGTTTTCTATCTATTTAGGTTGTAATGTTCGTTATATCCTGTAAGGAGTCATAATATGTGTCATTAAATCTTCCAAATATGAGGTTTTCGTTCGCAAGAGGGCATATGTGCTTGACAGAGGAGAGAGACAGAGCGCAAGGGAAAGTTGGAAAGCACCCCCATGGAGGATGGAGGATTGTGGTCATGCCACAGTTGCTTCCCCATGTCTCCTTTTAGGATTTTGGGCAGGCACCTACACGTGCCTAGCATGTTTTCAAACCACTGAGTTGGCACTCAAACCACACATATGGCCATGTGGGATCTAGTCCCCTTAACCACTATGCCACTGGCTGATCCTTGAATATGTGTTTATGTGTTAACTAATGACATAGGAAAGGTCTTGGAGGACATCAAAGAACTGTGGCTGGACATTCCTAAGTATTCAGGTCTGGGAATCAGAGACATGAACAGTTTGCAACAAACCCAGCAGAAAGGATTATTAGGGCACATGTGTTAAGCTGTATTGCTCATGTGTGCCAGGAGTGCTGCAAACAGCCCTCGGCATGATAGGACAGTTGAAGTGAAAGGATCTATTCAACGAGAAACTCAAAACCTTAGTTAATCTGCAGTATTTCCGACTAGCTACACACATTATAAATTCCTATTTCAAGCTTATTTTCACCAACAGGGTTTCATTTACTTCTACAGACTCATTTTCCCCATTGAGTAATTCTAAGGTATAGACATGTCCTTGCCAAAAAATGTACTTATACAGGAAAAATATAGAAGCTGATCAGAAACCTCTTTGATTATCTGACTTATGCATCATCTCTAAGAAGTGCTAAGCAGGGGCCAGCAGGTGGCATGGTGGTTAAGGCACTGGGTTCCCACACGGCCCACCAGGGTTTGAGTCCCACACAGCAGCTTGAACATCACTCCAGGCATGTGTGTGTGCATGCTCAAGATCCTGAAAGGAGGATGGCATAGTCATCCCCACTGGGGAATGATTTCCCACTTTCTCTGTCTGTCTCTCTCTAGTGAGCATATATACCCTATGGCAAAAACCTTGAGAGAGAGAGAGAAGTGCTAAGCAGAGATTCAGGATGAGAGTAGAGAAAACCAACTTGTTTATCTATGTCTAAGTCACGGTGGTTATTCTGCACACAGTTATGAACTTCTGGAATTGGAAAAGCCAATTAGCAAGTTAGCAGGAAGGTCAGAAAAGATGCACATTTTCTGGGTCCATAATCTAGCCAAGGAGGAGACCAGCTGTACCCTAAATAATTTTTATGGAGTCCAAACCATACAGGATAAAAAGCAAATGCATGTTTAGATATAACATACTTGTCAAAGTAATTGGGCTTCTATTACATTTTCTCTGTGACCTTAATTACCTCGCATACATTTCTCTTCCCACTAGCTCACATGATATTTATGGAAGCAAATGACTCACAGTTTTCTGTGAATGCTCACTGAACCACTCAAAAGGCATATCTCTGAGAAGTCCAGGGAGCACTATCCTAAAGACATTTCTTATCTCCTGGGTCCCAGGAAGACCTCCTTCTCTTAAAGCACTGCTCAGGTTAGAAAGGGGTCTTTTCTGTCACTTTGGTTTGCAAAAAATCTCCTTTATGGTAAGCCAAAAAAGAAAAGAAAAGAAGTTGGAATTCTTCTGTACAGACTGCTTCAGGAGGGTCACAAAGTTTCTTCTATCATTTCTCCCCAGCCTTCCCATGTCTGTCCATTTCAGCAGAGTCCATTCTATCAACACATAGAAAGTCCATGATCACGTTAAAATACTGAATAAGAAAAACTCAGAACAGAACGCACTTACATATTAGTTGAGCTAATGATAATATGTAGCCAGGACGAGTCTTTTTTTTTTTTTTCCAGTTTGTAGTTTAAACCAGATCACATCTCTTCCTATTTTATGCCTCTCCCAAAATTATTTTTTGAGTTCCCACATTTTGTTGTTGTTGTTGAGAAAAATATCCAGCTTAACTTTATGCAGGCTTCCTGAATAACTTGTCCAATAACACTATGGACTTACTCATTGCCAAGTGTCCTCTCTGTGCAAGAATGGCAGGGGCCAGTTGGAGAGAGAGACAACGAGGAAGTCTGGTCAATGTACAAGTGATGCTAACGGCAGTCTCTGCTGCCGGCAACTGGATCTGCGAATCTGAACTAGCCCTTCCTGCCTGACACTGGAAGGCTTTGGATTATACCAAAGTCACCACAGCAATTTACCCCATTTCTTATGAGTTGCTCCTTGGGAGACCTGCTACCCACTTTGGCCAACTGATCTTTAACTCAACTTAAAGATACTAGCTGTCCTAACTTGAAGTACAATGCCAGACCTCTCAGGTCCTGCTTCCCTAATGCCCCAGAGATTTTTTCACAAGGATGCACCATCTTTTTGGGGATCAAGGAGAGAAGCCTTCAAGTGACTGGAGGTCCTGGTCTCGTCTTCCCCCAGGATAGTCAGTGTCTCTTCCACCTATCCAGGAGCTTTGGATCAACCCATGTAGATGAAAGAATACCTGCCCCAAGGACCTTCAATATAGAATGCAGCATGCTTATCAAGGGATCTACTCTACTCAACCACTAGTGACATCCGTCATGATTTTGCTTTGCACAAATTTCTAGAAGTGATGCGTGGAAATTTCCTTGGATTGTGCCTTTGCTTAAGCCCCTGTTATTGTGTGCACATGTGTGTGTGCATGTGTGTGTGTGGTGTGTGTGTGTGTGTGACCTTGGGAAAATCACTTAATTTCTAATTGGAGTAAACTAGAAGTGGTATAACTTCTTTGTTTAATAGATTAGAAGTTTTCAGAGCTATCCTTTAGCCTTGGAATCATATCCTCAGGTGTTTCTGAACCATCACTATTTTCTAAAACCAAGTTTCAATATATGTCAATAAATCAATTCCATTTAAATCTAATATAATTTGGTAATTTCTCAGGCATGCTGGGTTGAAATTCAGAGATAGTTAAGGTCACTTACCTTTTTCTACTTCCTCATCTGGAAAAAGTCATGGCAAACTTCAATGTGATATAATTGAAGGTAGCATCTCAGAGGAGAGACAGGATACTTTACAGCTTTACATTTATGTCCCCATATTGGCAAATGTTTCAAGATTCATTCATAGAACCAGTTTCCTCTCCAGACAAACAAGGCTATCCTTGGGATCAACAGGTAGTGTAATGGTTACGTTGCTGGACTCCCACGTAGTTGAGCATGGTTTGATTCCCAGACTCGACCGTTTAAAAATCACACCAGGCACATGTGTGTGCATGTCTAAAATCCTGAGAGGAGACGGGAGGAGAAGGGATTGTGGTGTTGCCATCCACCTGAGGGTGTGTGTGTGTGTGTGGGGGGGGGGGGGGGTTCTCACTTTCTCTCTCTCTGTCTCTCCAGCAAGTGCATGTACCTTATAGCAAAAAAGTCACTATATGTGTGTGTGTGTGTGTGTGTATATATATATATATATATATCTCCAAAATAACAGGGACATACTCAGCTTACCTTTCCAGTGTCTTGATCTACACAACCTTCTCATCTCACCAGTTGCCACTTTTTATGTTTTTTCTAGACGATTGATAGCCCAGGTCTTCAGGACCCATTGGCAGTGAATCCAGAGTAAAGAGACCTGGACCTTCCTGCTCATTTTCTGTATGACCTTGCAATTCACCTGACCTCTCTGAGCTTTAGTTTCCTCATTAGTTAAATGTCACTCTCAATAGTCAAAATATGAAATCAGTCTAAGTGTTCATCAATAATCAAATGAATAAAAATAAACACATGTACACAATGGAATACTATTTAGCCATTATTAAGAATTAAGTCCTTTTGGGACCGCCAGTTGGGGTAATGGCTATGTGGCTGAACTCCCATGTAGTCGACCGCAGTTCAAGTCCCGAACCTGGTGGTTAAAACTCATGCTGGGCATGTGTGCATGTATGCCCAAGATTCTGAGAGGAGAATGGAGGAGAAAGGATTGAGGTGTGGCCATCTCTCCTGGGGGGTGATTTCTCGCTTTCTGTCTCTCTCTCTCTCTCTGTCTTTCTGGTGAGTGCCAGTGCCCTATACCAAAAACCTCTCCAAAAAAAAAAAAAAAAAGAGGAAGAATTAAGTCCTTTCATTTGAAGTTGAATAGATCAAAGGATTTTAAGTGAAACAAACAAAACACAAAGAAATATCACGTGTTCTCACTTATTTGTGGAAATAGAAAGAAAAAGTACCTCATAAAAGTAGAGAGTTGAGGGGCCAGTAGGTGGCATGGTGCTTAAGGTGCTAGACTCCACATGGTCGACTGCGGTTTGAGTCCCAGACCTGACGTCTTGAAACTCACACCAGGTGCAAGTGTGTGTGTTCCCAAAAACTCCCAAGAAGAGAATGGAGGAGAAGGGATTGCTGTGTGGTCATCTCTCTGGGGGGTGATTTCTCACTTTCTGTCTGTCTCCCCAGCAAGTGCATGCTCCCTATAGCAAAAATCTCTCTTAAAAAAAAAAGAGAGAGTTGTAGAATGGCTACTAAAGGATGGGAAAAATAGAGAGATGCTGATTAATGGAAACAAAATTACAGATAGATGAGAGAAAAAAATTCTAGTATTATAAAATATAGTAGGATGCATAGAGTTAACAATTTATTATAGATCTCAGAGTAACTAAAACAAAGGATTTTGAATGATCCCAACCCAAAGTAATGAAAAATGGTTAAAATGATAGATATGCTAATTAACTTGATTTAGTTAATATACATTGTGTTCTTGTATTGAAAGATCACATCCTGGCTCACAAATATGTGCGATTATTACATGTCAATAAAAAAAGTTACAAAGAAAGAAATTACTGTCTATGCTTCTCCCACTTTTGCAATTCTATGACCTACAAATTCTAACCACTTAGACTCATAGACTTTCCCTATTCCTTTAGCGTGGCTCTATCAGTCCTCATAAGTAACTCTCAGACAGCCATAGCCTTGAGCATTTCTACAATGTACATACAGTTCAAGGAGCCCAAGCACATTGGGCTTGCTGCCATTCATTATAACCTGTTACAGTGATCTCTGAGCATAATGGTTCGTCTTTCGCTCTAAAAATAAACATGAGATATTGCAGAGCCACAGGGTAAAAACCTGGATACAAGGATAGAACTGTGCAGAAAGTCAGCCAAACAAGATTTGGCTACCAGTTCCAGTTTGGAAAGGGAAGAGATACAGAGGTAGAGCATTGACGGGATGGGAAGGTGTGGTGTTATCTGTTGAAGATATTTCGTTCAACGGGTTGGGGAGAAATGTTCACATATCGAAATGGTCTCATTGTAAGCCAAACAATATGATTGAAAGTATATACAAAAAATAATAATAATAATAAATAATGTGAAAAAATAAAAAAAGTGACTGAATATGAAAGATTTACTGTTAAGCAAAACAAACCAGAATATGAAAGAGAGGCATTTTGTCCCCACTCAATATATACTGAATGTCTGTACTGTATGGCAGAAACGGAAATATTAGAAGATATAAAAGCAAGAAGAGAAATTGTGGATATTAGAGACAGTGTCGGGGGAGATGGTGGAGGGAAAGGAGGGAATCAAGAGGGAAAAGAAAACAGCAAAACATTTAAGGGACACAAAAATGGAAAATTGTTTGTTGTTGATAATGTGTATGGCAATATCTTTAACTGAACTAATATACAGTATATTCATGTTGGAAAATTCATTTTGCATACTGTAATGATATACAGTGATTGTATATAAAAAATAGTTAATCAGAAACAAATAAATAATACAGATGACCTCTAGAAATGTCAAGGTCTTGACTTTCAAGGTTTTTATTTGATATACAGAAGAAATATGACAATTCTAGTTAATTTGACAAGAGACCAGAATCCCTCACATGCAGGCATGTTCCTTTACAAATAGGCTTTGTTTTTTAGTTTCCTCTGCAGTTCTATATGAAGATTGATAAATAGATTTTACTTATTTTATTAATAAAATGTAATATGGATATCTTGGAAAAAAAAAAAAAAAAGAAAAGGACTGCTAAGTGCCCTCAGTTTAGTTACTTGTCTTCTGTGCCTTCTCACCACCTATAAAGTGACCAGGACATGTATTCATCACCTACCTCACAGAATTACTGTGAAGTACTGAAACTCAGAATCTGACCCACCAGACCAGAGTCACACTTCCTTAGTCCCCGTCCTCAAGGTGCCATAAATAATCTCATCTCCAGAAAACCTTTTACTCCAGCTAAGGAGTTCTGACATCATGTAATGCTTTGAAATCCTATTCTTATCTTGGCTTGCCTTTGTACACACACATACACATATATACACAGAGAGAGAGAGAGAGAGATGTTAATTACCTTGATTTAATTATTATATTTTATACCTTATAATAATCATATACATATATATGATACATACATATGTGTGTGTGTGTATGTATGTATATAAAACTTAGTACCTATCTGTGCTTTGCCCACTTGAGCTTACAGTAAAAAACATAAATTATTTTGAATATGAGTCAAATTATTCTTAGCATCTTCTCATCTTTTTATATGCTATTTTCTCCTCCTAAAGAGTCCGTTTTTCTATGCACAGTTATCCAAGCAAAATCCAAACATTTGGTGGACATCAGCGTATGTTCTGAGGTTTTATGTTTTTATAACTCAGAATGCTTTTCACTCCTACTTCATAGTGGTTATTTCTGAGTATAATATTCTTGCAATAGAATGCCCCTGGGGATCATTGGGCTAGGTCTTACACATTTTTATATGGTCCCAAAGCAGCTAGTATAGCACAATCACGTGCAGAACTCAATAAATACTCAATACATATTTGATAAACATTTAATGAAAACAGACCCAAGTGCCCCGAAATCATTTCTTGGCTCTGTAGCTTACTTAATTTTGACTTGCAATTTGGTTTAGATGGGACAGAGGGTATTTCAGGCTTACTGAAAGTGTCTTTATATACCTGATGTAATTAAATCCATAGCCCCATCTGCCCCAGATTCCTTGCTATTTCTGAGCAGGTCTGTTGCACTGAATGTAAAAGTCTTTATAATAAGACGAGACATTTTGGTAACCCCTGGGGAAATAAAAGTACTTCTTGAAGGTTATTTTCTATTAAAAATGTGCAGTGATTAGATAAATTTCATTCTATTTCTCTAAAATCATAATATTGACGCATGACATACAGAGTTTTTATTGTATGCCACATTATCAGGTAAATTATCTCATTTAAACTTCCTAACAACTGTGTTGTAAAAATTATTTTTTATAGTTTGTTTCTGCTGAGAGAGAGAGAGAGACACAGAGAGAGAGACAGAAAATCCCACAGGGTTCTTATTCCACGATCCAGTCTAGCTCTAGCCAGCGAGGATCACAGGAGGGGTGCAGGAAGACCTCGAGCCAAAAACATGGGACCTTCCCTTACGGTTTCAGCATTGTGGAGTGTTGCATTACTTCAGCACTGCTGCAGCTGGCCAGGAGAAACCATTTTTATCTCCATTTTGCAGGTGAGGAATGTGTCATCAAAAGGAAGCAAATAAGTTTCTCAAGGTTATACAACTAGCAAATGATAGAATGATTTGGCCACAACCAGAGCTTTCTCAGTTCTCAGGGTTTTCCTAAAGCTCAGGAAAAGCACATCACTGTGAGTTTTTGCCAGAGATTTCCTATGCATGACTCAGGAATTACCATAAGTTTAAAACAAAACAAAACAAAACAAAGAAAGGATGTCTGCCATCAGCATCAGCAGCAGTAAGGGAGGAAAAACAAATCACGTAGTCCTCCATTAGATTGTTCTGCCCCAAGGAGGGACAGGGACCCTGGTTTTCTGTATGTCTCCTTGAAGCACTTGAACTAAAGGGAATTGAGGACAATACTACGCTGAATTCACCTCTCAGGACAGGCACCAAAGAGCCCATTAGTAAAGTTCCTTTTGTCATAATCAGCTGTCCAAGGGGCAGTGGCTAGTCAAACCAAGTACAGAAGAACAGAGAGAAAGGGGGCAGCAGGAACATTGACTAGCAATGGGACACGTAGGATTCAGTGTTGCAGGAAGTAGGCCCCTTCTTCCCAATCATGGTGCAATTCTTACGAAAGAAAAATAGGAATTTTTTTATCAATGGAAAGGACTGGGAATTCCCATCAATGAACAGGCCGTGCATGTGGCATACAAAACAACAAATGGTTGAATCTTCCACTGAAAGATGTCAATGTCATGAGAACAGGTACGCAATCATAGCATGAAAAGGAATGTGTCATCAAAAGGAAGCAAATAAGTTTCTCAAGGTTATACAACTAGCAAATGATAGAACGATTTGATAGAACCCAGTCCTGCCGTGTTCTATCTCCTACCTTAGCCCTGGTCAGCTGAAAGTTGAATGCAGTGGGTCTATTATCCAAGCAGCTCTAAGGAAGATCACTTTATTACAATTGATTTTTCTTTTACCATTACCTAACAGCTTTACCTCTTCTTATCTGTAAGAGATATAGCCTTTTGCATATTTCATGCATTTTACAGACATTGGCATCACTGTGCAGTTACCTGTTCACACTTCCTTTCTTAACTCCAGTTCCTTGGCTGGCATCTCTTTTTTCTAACAACACAGACAAGGCACACAGTACTGATCTGGCTGCAGCACAGCACCCTTCTGAAATCCTGAAAGACGGTTACCTCATCCTGCACTGTACAGTAAATTTTAGAATAGCCTTAGCAAAAAGAGTCCATGAGGTGTTTTATAAGAAAAGGAACTGTAAAAAGAGTGTTCCTTTGATTCTTCTCTTGCTATAATGCGGTCAGGTCATATTTTATTGGTGCTCATTACCAAGGCAGGGAGTGATAAGTGGGGAAACCATGGAAACCAGGATGGCCTAATTGATGTTGCTCTGAAACACCAGGGACTCACACTGTGGAACCCTATCCACGATCCATGAAGGCAAATCTTGGACTCTTATCAGAGGTGTCTTTCACATGAGCAGTCTAGGTACCAGCTCACTGGGAGAGTGAGAGGCATACAAGCCTGCAGGTTTATCCAAGAAATGATGAAAAAAAAATACAGCAAATTGGACATCATCCTCTATCAGTTTTATTCAAATTAACCCTTTGAGTTATAAAGCATTTTAAATATTTCTAAATATTTAAAACACGTGCATTCCTTCTCACACATTCTCTCTCTCTCCCTCTTTTTTCTTTTTCCCTCATTTAAATCCAATTTTTCACCTTAAGTTCTAAAACTTCAAATAAGAACATGTAAACTCAGTGCAAGTAATGTCAAGAAAAATGTTAGATTTCAATATTCACACCTAGTAAAAACAAATAAATCTCAGTAGGTCATTAAATTTTGTTACGTCCACAACTGTTTGAACACAGGAACCCACACTTCCATGTTAGAAAGAGCTGCTGAGACATGCTAGATGAATGATTTTCCTTTTGTTTTAAATCTTAGAAGTTAGTTTATTTCTTAACTAGTATGTGAGGTCAAAGTATAACATTAAATAAACATAAACATAAATGATAGCTTTAAATTTTTTATTATGCTGTTTATCAGAATAAATGATGCAGGCTTTCTGCCTTGTAAGTAAATGAGAGTAGGAATTTTCAGAATTATCAACATTTATCAAAAATTATCAAATATTTATTGACTTTGTTTGGAGTGCTTATTCAGGTGATGGTATCTCTGTGAGATGACAGAGGTATCTAGCATTGTGGAATCTTGCCTAGTGACCAAGTATACTGAAAATTTGGATTCTATTTTGTCATGCTATCTTCTAAGATTAACCAATCTTCTATGAATGCAGAAAATTGAAGTTGCAAGATGATTTTTTGACAATATTATCCCTGTTATATGGCTGAAGTTTAAGTTGATCACTTAAACCATGGTTGTATAAACACATCTAAAATGGAATGAGCCATAGCTTTTTTATTTCTTGCATTTTAGTAATGTCTGTCTTTGAAAATACTTACAAAATAAATACATGCTAAGTGCAGATAACTTTTTTTTTTGAGGTTTTTGCTATAGGGCGTGTGCGCTCGCCAGACAGACAGAGAGACATAAAGAGAGAAATCACCCCCCAGGGGGGATGGCCACGCTGCAATGCCTTCTCCTCCATTCTCCTCTCAGGATCTTGAGCATGCACACACACGCGCCTGGCGTGAGTTTTTTTTTTTTTTTTTTTCTTTTTTTGGAGAGGTTTTTGTTATAGGGCGCGTGCGCTCGCCAGACAGACAGAGAGAGATAGAAAGCAGGAAATCACCCCCCAGGGGGGATGGCCACGCCGCAATCCCTTCTCCTCCATTCTCCTCTCGGGATCTTGGGCACGCACGCACACGTGCCCGGCGTGAGTTTAAGCCGCCGGGTCCGGGACTCGAACTGCGGTCGACTACGTGGGAGTCCAGCGACATAGCCATTACGCTAACTGCTGGTCCCTTTTTTTTTTTTTTTTTAATTCTTTTTTTGCCTGGCGTGAGTTTTAAGCCACCGGTTCCGGGACGCGAACCGCGGTCGACTACGTGGGAGTCCAGCGACATAGACATGACGCTAACTGCTGGTCCCAAATGCAGATAACTTTTAAAAATAGAAAACAATCACAGAAAAGAAACAAGAGTTATGAAATCCAGCCCTGGTACATAATTGTTATCTTTTACATTTTACTGTCTACTCTTTTCTGTGTTTTTGTTTATATAATCTTTTACAGAAATGATATTGAACTCTCAGAACTGGCATTTAATTACTTGATTCTATAGTGTGAATATTTTCTCTTATCAGCATCTCCTATAACACTTTAAATAACTAAATAGAACATTTAGTAGACACTTAACAGAACTTTTATAATCCCTCACTTAAAGAACTTTTCTATTTATTTAAATTGCCTCTTTTATAACTAGGCTGAGAACGTCCTTTTATACTGAACGTTGACCTCATCTTTATTTACTAAGGGTAGACCCCTAAAACTGCTAGGTCATAGAGTATGGAGATTATGAAGGCCTAGCAAATGTATTGTCAAATATACTTGTAAAAGTTTATTTTAATTATCTTACTCCTCAGCAATGTATGGAACTGTTCAATGTCCTACACCCTAGTCAGCCTTGAGAATTATGAATCTTTTTTATCTCTACCCTTTTGATACATGTAATTTTACTTTGCACTTATTTGTTATGAATAATCTTTAACTTTTTTCATAAGATTAATGGTTTTTTAAATTATCTATATGAATTACTCATTCCTTTTGCATTTTAAAATATGCAGGTGTCTATCTTTTCATTATAGACTTGGAAGATTTTTCCATTCATGCAAAGCATTTTCCACAATTTGTCATTTGGACTTGAATTCGGTTAATCTTGTAACACTGAGCTCAGAAATCCTCAACTTTGGTAGTTTGCATAGATTCGTTTGCATTTAATTTTCAAATTTGTTTTAAATTTATTTGGAACGTAGTAAATGTCAGTGCTGGATAAGCAAGTGGCATGGTGGCTAAGGTGCTGGATCCCCACGTGGCAGTGGTTCAAGTCCCAGACCTGGTGGCTTGTTTTCTCACTTTCCTTCTCTCTCTCTCTTTCTTATCAACTTACAAACAATAACCATAATAAAATTAAATAATTATTTTTAAAAATAAAGGTATAAAGGCTGAAATATTTAGGATAGTTTGAATTTAATGCTCTTAGAGTTTTAATAAACCTCTCTGCTTGTCAAATTTTCCCTAATTATTTCTGCATTCAATAATAAATTTACCAACAGTGATTGTAATGTCAATATAGAGATATAATTGAAGTTCAATAGGAGACTCCTATAAGCAACTTTTTTGTATTTTTGCTACAGTGATATGAAAAGTTTAAAAATCAAAGATCTTTAATGAACTTTCAAAGCTGAAAAATCAGTCTTCAAGTCAGGAAACAAATAATTCTAAGCTATTTCTTCTCCCAAAACTGTACCTAAACCAAGAGACAGGGGGTAGAGAAAGTTGTAAAATTCTATCACTACCTTTCAGGGTGCTGAGTATTTTTCAAGACTACAGACAATATATTTTGCCAAAGAAGAGAGAAATTAGCAGGTCTTGGGCTTTTCCTGGGACTAAACTAAGTGGATTTTTGAACCAGTTACTCTCAGTTACTTTAGGTGCATGAAAACTGCTCTCAGGCTTTATTAAATTGCTGGTTAATATACAGGAACTAAATTAGGTCTGTAATTTCAGATGCCCTTTTTTAATGACTCATTTTTCTGTCAATAAAATGGACAACAGAGAACAGCACAGTTCCTTTGCCAAACTCTGAGCTGCCCTGTTGAGTCACGTGACACAGTCGAGTGTTGCCAGATACAGGCTGTCACTCTCTACTGGAGTTTTCGTGGAAATAAGATTAGAGAAATGTGGCTTCTGCAAATCCAGGGAAATTTTCAACAGACATGAAGGATGGTATCAATCATTCACCAGACGATCTTACATAGGGGGATTTTCATTGATCATGCCGACTTATTTGTGTATTAAAAGATAAAGCATGCTTCTTTTTCTGGTAAAAGTTGTCCCTTTTGGTATAAGGCTTCCTTTACTGACCTCAGAACTTCCGAAAAGATTAAGATAGCGTATCTCCCTTCCATTCCCAAGAAGAGAGAAACACATCTGCTAATGCCATAAAATAGAGAAGTTAAGTTTAACTGCTAACTGAGGTCACATAAAGAACTTGCAAAATGTGCTCATCACAATAGAAAAATTCTAATAATCCTTTTATAATCCTTTTCAAAGGGAAAAAAATGAATAACCTTCACCTTTATTCTGACATTTTCCTTCATTGATGCCAATCTAGTCATTTATTGTTTAATGGACTTAGATAGACTATTCTCATGAATATTTTGACATTTAAAGACAGACAACAAAGGCACAGACATAAGCTTGCTGAAAGAATCACATAAGTGATACACAGAATAAAAGCTGCCTTGGCGGTAAGATACTTTTAAACACACGCACACACCCCTCCACTTTTAGATGAGAAAAATGAAGACGTGCAAAGAAAACTATAGAGGTCAAGTGTGATTGTGCTAATTGTCACTAAGATATAAATTATAGGTACATTTTAAAGTGTTATTGAAAAGCTTACATTTTAATTAATGTAATTAGTAATTAAATTAAAATTAGAATAAGTTAAGCATGCTTTTTAAAACTGATGATGGCTGTTTCAGTAAAGGAACAAAAATGACTTGAAATCATATGACAGGATGCTCATTCTCATTCAAAGGAAGAGAATGAAAAATAAAACATTACTCTAACATTTTGCAAGGATAAAACTGGCAGTGATAAAAAATGTTAGCATGCTCATTTACCAGTCTGGGAAAACTGGCATTCTGATTCATTGTTAATGGAAATGTAAGATGGTCAAATATCCATAGAGAATAATTTGGCCATATCCATTAAAATCATAGATGCACCTACCATTTGACCCAGCAAGTTCTAATTTAGGAATTTATTTCATTGATATACTCACACTGGTGCAAAATGTATTTGAACAAAACTGTTAATTGAAGCATTGCTGGTAATAACAAAAAAATCAGAAATAAATGTACACCAATAGAATTGCTAAATATGTATCTTTAAATTAAAGATATTTATAATGAGGGACCACTAGATGGAGTAATGGTTATGTCACTGGACTCCTATGGGGTTGGCTACAGTTCAAGTCCCAGACCTAGCAGCTTAAAACTCATTCCAGGCACACGTGTGTGCGTGCCTAAGATCCTGAGAAGAGAATGATGAAAGCATTGCAGCATGGCCATCTCCCATGTGGAGTGATTTCACTCTCTCTGTCTCTCCTGGTGAGCACATGCATCCCATTGCAAAAATATCTCTAAAAATGTACAATGAAATGCATAACATTTAAGAATGATAAGGCAGGCAAATATGTAGAAGTTCATACTGAGCTTAATTATAAAATAAAAATGCAGAATTAATGGGACCAGCAGATGCCATACTTGTTACATTGCTGGACTCATACCTAGTTGTCCACAGTTCAAGTCCCAGGCCCAGCAGCTTAAAACTCATGCTGGGAGCATGCGCATGCATGCTCAAGATCCCAAGAGGAGAATGAGGTAAAAGAAATTACAGTGTGGTCATCCCCCTGGAGCTGATTTCTTGCTTCCTGCCTATTTTCTTTCTGGTGAACACACATGCCCTATACCAAAAATAAATAAATAAATAACTCTCTAAAAATAAATGTACAGATATATAATTCTATTTGCACACGTATGTTTCTTACTATAAAGACTAACTTTTATTTTTAAGAAAGAAATTTTGCTATAAGGCACATACTCTCACTGGAGACACAGAGAGCAAAACAGAAAGAAAAAGTGAGAAATCGTCCCCCCTCCCCCCAGGGAGGACAGCCATGCTGCAATTCCTTCTCCTCCTTCTCCTCCCAGGATTTTGGTCACACAAGCAGACACTCCCAGCATGAGTCTCAGCCTGCCAGTTCTAGGACTCAAACCAAGGTCAGCCATGTGGCAGTCCAGCACCATAACCACCATGCCACCTGCTGGCACCTATATAGACTATACACACACACACACACACACACACACACATATATGTATAAAATAAGAAAACATTTTAATTTATATCATGTGCAGGTATTTTACAGAATGAAAATAAAAGGATAAATAATAATGTAATTCAAGCAAGAAAGAGGAGAGTAGAAAAGTCTAGAAAAAGAAGGAAAGAACATAACATAGTCCTCTGTGTGCAATGAACTCAACTTGATGAATAAAATGCTTACTATGTGAAAGGCACTGGGTCTTTATTGATCATTATCTCTCTATTTTAATAGGATTTTAGAGTGTACAAGCATTTTCCCAGAATTGGTGCCAAGAGCTCTATATTCTAAAACTTGGACCCATGCTGACTCATCGTTAATCATGCAAATGTTGTTTTATCTTTTTATACTTTTATGTCTTCCTCTTTGCACAATAATTATGAGACTTCCATCCCTTTTTCAAATCCAATGCACTACTGAAAGATAAGCTATATAATTGTAAGCACAGTCTTGAAAGATTTTTTTTTAAGCAAGCATGGTTCATGATTCTAAAAATTATTTTCTAAGTTGGAATCTGTAGAAAAATAATATAATATTTTAATGTTCATTTTGATTCAAAGAATTAATTTCTTACATTTTCTCTGATTAAAGTTAATATATTTTAGCTACTTCTCTTCTTATTTGAATTTTTGTTGACAGGCTACAAAAACAGTGTTTATTTA
Source organism: Tupaia tana (assembly GCA_026018925.1). NCBI lineage: Eukaryota > Metazoa > Chordata > Mammalia > Scandentia > Tupaiidae > Tupaia > Tupaia tana. The sequence continues at coordinate 88,975,992 of JAKSZU010000002.1, forward strand.
ATGTAGTTAGTATTCAACCTTTAGACCAATGCTGTTCTGTCCCATGCAACTACTGTGTGCCTGATACCCACTCCTGAGTTTCCCTAGGCACTCTGTCTTCTTATAGCTCCACTGCACTTTTCTTTCAGATTCCCACCAAACCAGGTTCTCACTTACACTGCTGCTACTTCTGCTGAGACGAGAAGCTGCTGTCAGCTCTGATTAGATTCGACTTCTCACTATAAGCATATTGTAGAATGTACTTCCATAATAAAATTTAGTCTGAAATAGACTGTGTGCTAAAGGTCAAACTACCACAGCTTTTGGCTTCCTCCTGATTCTAAGTTAAATGTTCCAGTTCATGAATCTCCTCTTTTATATGTGTTAGTAGAGTGGCATAACCTTGGCGGAAAAGAGTTCTTATTACCTACCTACCTGCTCCATTGTCTTTCGCTGACTTAATCTTTGCTTTTCTAACAAGGTCATTGTTTCTCCTTCCTTACCAGCACCTCCTCTGATTCTTCTCTTGTATTGCACAAGGAGACTTCAGAGAGTTCATTAAAAAAAAAAAAAAATGCAGTGAGTACATGTTTAATTTGGTGCAAAATTTTTTTCAAATCCATGCACAATTTTTTAAAATATTTATTTCTTATGAATTTTCTGAAGACCCCTTTTACATGCTATTCTCCTTCTTCTTAGTTAAAATATAAGGCAAGTAACTTGAAAGCCACCCAGCCAAGTATAAGTACGATGATATTCTGGCATGACAGCTTCTTCCCAGAAAGGTAAGAGTATAAGCTAAATCATTTGTACCAGCTACCTTTGGGATTTGAAAACTAGCCTTGTAATAGCAAAGGGCATCAGAGACAGCATAACAGGAAGACCATATAGGACATGACCTTTAATCCATCCCTCTTATATCCTGAGAATCTCTTCTTTGCATCTACAAAAGCCAATGATGAGATGGGTGGGTTAAGAGTTATGGGGCAGGGCCATGGACACCTTTCATTTCTATAGATCCTATATAAGAACAGTGAATACTGTATGTCACATAGAACCTTCCTCAGTCCAGGTCCTTATGGACTTAGTAAATAGTAACAGTCACTTTCATCAGGAATATATAAAATGATGGCATAAGTAGCCCTGTCTGAGTACCCTGATAATTTGGGGACCAAAAGCAAAAAGGACTATAAATTTTTTTTCCCCAAGACCCAAGCAACAGGAAGAGAAAACTAGGGGACCTTTTGGAGAGACTGGGAGCCCCATGGAGAGACAGTGGTTCTGGGAAGCTACAGTAACCCTGTTTACCTGCTTCAGGTACAAATACATACAGTTGTACAACACAATACATGTGGGTTGAGGGAGACCACTGTGGGAAATTTAATCTTTCCATTGTAAAGAAGGGGCAAAGAGGTAGCAATTTAGAAGTGAACATTGAAGGACAAGTAGTTAGTGTAATGGCTATGTCGCTGGACTCCCACATGGTCGACCACGGTTCGCGTCCTGGACCCGGTGGCTTAAAACTCACACTGGGTGCGAGTGTGTGCATACCCAAGATCCCGAGAGGAGAACGAAGGAGAAGGGATTGCAGCATGGCCATCCCCCCTGGGGGGTGATTTCTCACTCTCTGTCTCTCTGTCTCTCTTTCTGTCTGGCGAGCGCACACTCACTATAGCAAAAACCTCTCCAAGAAAGAAAAAAAAGGAAGTTAACATTGATGAGATATTTTAAAAATCATTTGCAGGCCAGCCAGATACTATGGTGATTAAAGTGGCTGGATTCCACATGGCCGATTATGTGGCTCAAGTCCTAGACCCTGTGGCTTGAAAAATGCACTGAGTGCATGTGTGTGCATGACAAAAACCCCAAGAGGAGAATGAAGAAAGGATTGGAGTGTGTAGTTTCCCCCCCCCAGGGGGGTGCTTTCTCATTTTCTGTCTCTCTCTCTCTCAGTCTCTGTCTCTCTGGTGAGCACAAGCATCCTTTAGCAAATTAGAAAAAAAAAATCACTTGCTATTTGAAATTCTGTATAACTATTCAGCCATAAAAAAAAAAAAAACAAACAAACAAACAAAAAAAAAAAACAAAAAAAAACAAAACCCTGGCTTTTGACAGAAAGTGGAAGAATATGGAAGATTTACTGCTGAGTGAAGCAAGCCAGGCTATGAAGGAGAGACATTGTATGTCCCCACTTAATATATACCGAGTGTCCGTACTCTATAACTGCAACTGACAGGCTAAAGGATGTACAAACACAAGAGATGGGTGTGAATGCCAGATGTGGTATGTGTGAGGGAGTGGAGCCTGGGGAAAAACATTTGGAGGAGGGATACGGAGACAGCATTGTTGAGACAGGGAGGTAGTATTGTTATATTTTGATCAATTGGACCGGGGAGAAATGTTCACATATTGAAATGATCACCTTGTAAGCCAAATAATGTGACTGAATGTACTATAAAAATGTAAATAAAAAAAAAGAAATTTTGTATAACAGAACAACAGCAAAGAAACAGCAACACACTTAAGATGCATGCTTCAGCAAGCTGACAATCACCGCCCAGGCATGACTGTCTGCACCCCATAGTAGGAGGCTACAGCAGACACCTGCAGCCCTGGCAGCTCAGAGATGGGAGGTTCTTTCACAGCTAGTCTTAGAAGAACTGAAGAGAAGCCAGTGATCAGCTGTCTTATGGTGGTGATCAAGGGTGACAAGAGCTGTTACTAACCATGATTTTTTTAATGCTGATCTGGTTTTCAGTCTCACCTAACACACTTCAGGCTCACATAGAAGTATCTTTCTTTCCAGACTCAGAGTATAGTCTTTTCAGACTTCATTCATATCATTTTAACCTTCTTTTGTTCTTGCACACTTTGATGTCTAGCAAAGCTTTCCTTCTAAAGCACATGCCCCAGCTGTGCACCCAAAACATCCTCTGTCTCAGTCTTATCATCATGATCGAAACAAGATTTTTATTTCCCTGAATTGGCTCTATCTTAAAACCTTCCTTGCCCTTCTGATTTCAATTGTCTGCAATCTATTAAGAACACTTGAAAAGACTTCACCATCCCAAGATTACTTTGTCATGATATTTCCTTTCTTAAAATCCTGCAGTTGCTTTTTATTGCTTCTAAATGCACTTAAAATCTAAGACTGTAGACTTTATTGCCTTCTAATTACTGGACTTTCTATTCTCCCACATTTTATTTTGACCCAACTGCAGTATTTTCTATTAATTTACCATTCTGCTGCAACCTGAGAGTTTTATTGGTCATCCTTTCTCTCATACCCTATCATATATGCTACATTTTTTTCATTTGAATGTGCTTGTTCTGCTCTTTACCCAATACTGTCTTTAAAAATCTTCAGTATTATGGCTTTTACTCAAGATTTGTGTGTAATTAGTTTTTTCCAAAACAGCAAATCCTAAATCTCCTTTCTTCTCAATTACTGAGGATGCCAACTTTATAAACATTGAGAATGATGAAGATAATAATGATGATGATAACTTGGATAAATAAAATAGTAACAGTAGCTTACATTTGGGCAGAAAATTACAACTTTTAGGGCAATTTTATACACTGTCTTTTATTATTTTTATCATGTAGCTGGAAAAAACTATATCCTAAATTTTTGCCTTCCTCACATCTATGTTTCATATAGTACTTTGAACACATATGTGAAAGAAACTGTGATGGATATACAAGAATCTTTATTACATGATTTTTTTTAAATGTCATTTTCAGTTCCGGCTTCACTGGGGATCATTCTACTTTGGCAAGTCCTCCTGTCTCAGGATCTGTCACCTGTGACTTGCACTGGCTGAGGGAGCACAGGGAGGACTCAGGGATACCCTGGAAGCTAGGAAATGGTGTGAGTGCTTTTGATCCTGGCCTTTATTTCTCAGAGTTAAAACAGTGAGTGCAGGACCTGGCAAGATCAGGACTCACCAAGGGGAAGTGGAAGAGTGTGCTGCTCTGGAGGAGGCTCCCACCCTGATTCTCTCACACACATCCTAACCTTGCAAATCTGCACACTACGGTGCCCAACTTGCATTGCATCCTATAGTTAAATCTCTCCAGCCCAGCCCAGCACAAGTTACATCTGGTCCTGAGAAGTTGGGAGAGGAATCAAACACTTGAAGCTGGCTACAATAACCTTCTCTGATTGGAAGACAGAGGCTTCTATCAGGAGAGGAAGAGCTTCCTCTTCCTCTCGACCATACAGAATTTGCTCCGTAAATAAATAAATAAATATTAGACAAGCATGTTCTTCATCAGATGACTAGAAACCAGTACAGAGGCACAAGAAATATGAAGGAAAAAAATCCTTCCCCCACAAAAGAACCACAACAACTTCTCATCAACTGCATGTAGCACAGAAGAATTTACATAAATGTCAAGAAAATAATTCAAAATATTCATAGTGACAAAACTAAATGAGATGCAAGAGAAAACAGATCACCAACTCCAGGAAATGAGGAAGTCCTTCCATGACTTGAAGGAGGAACCCCATAAAGAGATAGACACCATAAAAAGTAATCAAACAGAACTTTTAGAGATAAAGACTATACTGAAGAAAACTGAAAGTATTAATAGTAGATTAGACCATGCAGACCATGCAGAAGATTGAATCTCTAATTTAAAAGAAAAACCTTGTAGACAAAAATAATGAAGAAAATAACCCAAAAAATGAGGATAGCATATAGAAAATATTAGATACTATTAAATGCACAAATATCTGAATAATTGGTGTTCCATATGGTGAAGAATCTAATAAGGATGTAGAAAATACATTCCATGAAATATCTACAGAAAACTTTTTATACTAAGAGAAACATTAGGACATCCAGATATAAGAAATACAAAGGACCCCAAATAGACTCAGCCTAAGAAAAGCCTTCTCCACAGCATGTCATGGCCAGACTTGTCAAAATCATAGACAAGATGAGATTCCAAAAATGGGAGGAGAGACATCAAGTTAAATATAAATGTTACCCCCATTAGGCTAATATCAGACCTTTCAACTCGAGCAATGAAAAAATAGGAAGATATGTTTAAAATTCTAATCAAGATGTCAGTCCTGCCCAAATTAACATACATTAATGAACTGAAACATACCTTGTTCAATTACCTGAAACATTCTTCACAGAAATAAAAAGAACAATTATAAACTGTATTTGGAATCGAAAAAAATCTCATATTGTCAAGGCAAGTTTGTATCAACTAATAAACTAGGAAGCATCTTACTACCTAACTATAAAGTATACTATAAAGCAGTGATAATTAAAACAGTATGGTATTGACAATGAAAAAATGGGAAGATACATTTAAAATTCTAACCAATATGTCAGTCCTACCCAAATTAATATAATTAATTAACTGAAACATACCTTGTTCAATTACTTGAAACATTCTTCACAGAAATAAAAAGAACAATTATAAACCTTATTGGGAATCAAAAAAGATTTAATATTGTCAAGGCAAGTCTGTATCAACTAATAAACTAGGAAGCATCTAACTACCTAACTTAAAAGTATACTATAAAGCAGTGATAATTAAAACAGTATGGTATTGACACAAAAATAGATACATAGACTAATGGAAAAGAATAGAGAAATTTCAAATCATACAGTCAACTGGTCTTTGATAAATGATGTAAAACAATGAAGTGGAGAAAAGAAAATCTCTTTGGCAAATTATGTTGGGAGAATTGGATAGCTACCTGTAGAAAAATGAAACTAGATCCCTATTTCTCAGCATTAACTAGAATAACTCATAATGGATAAAAGACTTAAATATAAAGCCTTTAACTACAAAACTATTGGTAGAAAACATAGGAGAAACTTTTGAAGACACTGAAGTAAGCAAAGATTTCCTAAATAAGACCCTTAATGCACAGGAAATAGTCCCTAAAGTAGACATGTGGGATTATATCAAGCTAAAAAGTGTTCTGATAGCAAAAGAAATTATAACTACAGTGAAAAGACAACCTTCAGAATGGGAGAACATTTTTGCAAATTATCCTTCAAATAAGGGATTGATATCTAGAATATATAAGAAACTCAAGCAGCTCACCCATAAAAAATTAAAAAATACAATTTAAAAATTAGCAAATGAATTGAATAGACAACTTTCCAAGGAAGACTTATGAATGACCAAGAGCCATATGAAAAAAAAAGTCTCTCATCTTAAGGGCAATGCAAATTAAAACTACAATGAGATATCATTTAACCCCAGTTAGAATGGCCAGGATCAAAAGAGTAAAGAATGATAAACACCGGTAACATTGTGTTAAAAAGGGAATTCTCTTACACTGTTGGAGGGAATGTAAATTAGTCCAACTTCTGTGGAAAACAATGCAGAGGTTACCCCAAAACTTGCAACTAGAACTCCCTTATGACCCAGCAATCCCACATGTTGGTACCTACCAAAAGGATAAGAAAACACTCAGTTGGAAAGACATCTGCACAGCCATGCTTATTGCACCATTATATATCATTGCTAAAACAGAAAACCAACCTAAGTGTCCAAAAACCAATGATTGAGTTGAAAAACTGTGACATATATACAATATGTAATATTACACAGCTATAAGAAAGAATGAGATCCTATTGTTCAACTCAAAAATGGATGAATATAGAATATTTAATGTTGAACAAAGTAAGCCAAACTTTAAAAGATATACATTGTGTATCCCCACTCAATTTGTACTATGTGAACTTTATAGCAGTGGCTGAAAGATCTGAAGGTGCGATGATGGACAGGATTGGTATGGATGCTAGTGACAGAAAGCAGGGGCAATAGTTGGTAGAGACTGGGTGTTAGATAGTGGGTAAGCAAAAAAAAACATAGAAAAATTATAAATAATAAATTTTTTTAAAAGAGAAAAACAAATCAAAACCTTTTTTGTACTGACTGAAATAGTTTACGATAGCGCATATTCATTAATGTATCTGTCATCAAAGAGCACTTTCTCTAAAAGAAAGTTCTGACTAGTGCACAAAATGTTTTCAATCTTTAGCAAAATTGTAGTATTGCTACTGAAATTTATTTTTTCAATGTGTTTAGAATGAACTGAGTAAAGATTTTATTAAAAAATAAAAAGCTAAAAGATAATTTCAATAAAGAATACTATACCTGGGAAGGCTTTCCTTTCCTTCATGTGGAAAGGACAAAATCATTCCCATAATTCTCAGATGAACAAAAAAATGAAAGAATTCACCAACTGTAGACCAGCTTATCAAGAAGTACTGAAAGTAGTACTATATCAAGAAAACAAAGAAATAAGAAAACAAAAACAAGCAAGAAAATGGCAGGGTTAAGTTAACATATATCAATAATAATGTTGAATTTTAATGGATTAAATTCTCCAGTTAAAAGACACAGATTGCCTGAATGGGGAAAAATAAACCAACCAGGAGCCTTCTATATGCTGCCTACAAGAAATATGCCTCAGGGATAAAGACATAGAGTGAAAGTAAAAGGCCAAAAAAAGATATTCCCAGCAAATGTCAATTTCAAGAAGGCTGGAGTTGCAGTACTGATATTAGACGAAATAGACTTTAAGACAAAAATTGTGAGATAGGACAAAAAAGGGCACTATATAGTACTAAAAGGGCTAATTCACCAAGAACATACACCATGTATAAATAGCCATGTACCCACCCTGGAGCATCCAAATACATGAGGAAAGACTACTACATCTAAAAGGAGAGACAGACTGATCTCAACACCCCACTGTCTCCTTTTGGACAGATCATTTAGACAAAAAAAAAAAGAAAATATATACAGGATTTAGATGCAACCATGAATTGAATGGACTTGACAAATATCTATAGGACTTTCCACTCCACAACCACAAAATATATGTTTTTCTCACCCCCTCATAGGACATTTTTGAAGATAGACCATGTGACAGGATACAAAACAAGCCTTTACATATTCAGATGTATAGAAACTGTACCCAGAATTTTCTCTGAACATAATAGAATCATACTTGAACTACAGAAAGAACCTCAAAAATACACAAACACATGGAAACTAAACAATATACTCTTGAATGATTTCACAACCACTGAAGAAATTGGGAAGAAATCAAAAGATTCATGGAAACTAATGACAATAGCATACAAGTTTTTTTGTTTTTGTATTTGTTTTGTATTAAAGAATTATTTATTTAATATTATTTATTCATTCATTTATTTTAATTTGACCAGAGAGAGACTGAGAAAGAGAGAGAGGAAGAAAGAGAGTGAGCAAGAGAGAGAAAGTGAGAAAGAAACCACCAGATCCAGGCCTCAAACCATGGTTGGCCATGCGGGAGTGTCCAGTGCCTTAACTATCATACCACCTGCTGGTCCCCACACAAGTTTTTATAACCTATAGGACACAGTGAAAACAGTCATAAGAAGGAAGTTCATAGCAATTAGTACACACATGAAAAAATATTTAAAGGTGGCAAATATATAAACTGACAACGCACTTCAGGGAACTGGATAAACTGGATAAACATAAGAAAAAAAGGAAAATGAGAGGAGTGTGGTTAGTTGAGGGGGGAAGTGGAATCAAGGTGTAAAAATGCAATACATTTAACAGCCACAAAATTGAACAATTATCTGCTGATGATAATGTGTTTGGTAATATCGTTGACTGGACTAATATACAGTGTAATCAAGTTGAGAACAGTCGTTTGCATCCTATAGAGATGTACAGTGATTAAATGTAAAAAATAAGAAAATAATTTTTTTGAATGAAATAATAAATAAATAAAACCCCCCATTAGTCTATGTTCTCACCTTCCAACATGGGAGAATATATAATTTGCCGCTCACTGCCCTCTACAAGGAGAGTTTTGAGGATTAATGATAACAATTATAAGAGGATTCATATCACAAGGTCGAGAGAAGTGACATCCGAGAGAATCAGGGCCACAGGAATAACCCGATGGAGCACATTTCTCTGTCTCTCCCTCTTTCCATTCCAGTTTATGGATGTAAAATGAGCAGAGCGAAAGAGTAAATATCCAGAACCCTAGAATCTTTCTCCTAAAAATTAAGATAGGTACTAGCCACTAGTTAAGCTGAGCAGCAGCTTTGGCAGAGCTATCTTTCAATAACATTCTATTAACTGTGAGTACAATGTAGGCCCCTGAGGCAGCTTCCAAATAAATGCTCATTTCCACAGGCATTCAGAATGATTACCTTGGGGAAGAATGCCCTATAAACGAAAAATCATGGTTTTGCATTACTACATCAGCTCTGAGACATACATATTTTGCTCTATTTTCTTATTTATTGTGAAATGACAATGTTAAGGGTATTGTTTTTTTTCTAAACTGCTAGGGTTTTTTCTGCTACCTTCATTCCATAAGATATGTCATCTGCTACCTTATGGAACGTCTCTTTTGGAGAACAGAACATCGCAGACCTGCCAGTTATCACCCCTTCTGGCATTTCTACTGTACTCTTCCCCTTTTCATGTTTTTAGCCTTTCCTGAAAGTACTCTTTTTTTTAAGGGCAATGTACCTAGACCTAAGGAATATTTAAATAACTACAATAGGTGCTTATGATTGGAGAAAAGTGACCAATATAGTAGCGAAAAATAAAGGGGAAAAGATAATCAATATGAAGCAAGCATAGACATGGTCCTTGATACGATACTAGGTATTTTACTTATATTTACATGGTGCTAAACATTTTATTTTGAAAAATTTGAAAGACTAGTATATTAAACATTCATATATTTTGTACCTATATTCAATGATTATTAATATTGTGTCCTATTTATGTGAGTGCAATCGCTCTCTGTCTCTCTCTATATAGAGATAGATAGTTATATATTTAGTCATCTGCCATCTACAGTCATTAAAATCATCAAAATATTGGCTTCCATTCTTATAATTCAACTCAGAGAAAACTTATTGTTTTTCTTAAGATTCTTGTAACTTCCTCCATGACTTATATTCTCATGGATACTTGTATTTCCACCTTCTGACCTTTTTTTTTTATTATTATTATTTTATTGAGAGAGGTTTTTGCTATAGGGCATGTGTGCTTGCCAAAGAGACAGAAAGCAAGAAATCATCCCCCAGGAGGGATGGCTATGCCTCAATCCCTTCTCCGTTCTCTTCTCGGGATCTTGGGCACGCACGCACGTATACGTGCCCGGCGTGAGTTTAAGCCACCGGGTTCGGGGCTGGAACCACGGTCGACTACACGGGAGTCCAACGACATAGCTATTACACCAACTGCTGGTCCCATTCTGGCCCTCTTCAATCAGTGTTTTCTGTTCTCCAATGGCCCAAATCCTTACTATCCATACATGCAAGAGACATTGTATGGGTAGCAGACTTCATTGAAAGCATACAGAGATGTTAAAGAAAAGGCTTACTTGGCTTTTAACCAAAAATTTAGAATTGAATGTTAGGTATTTTGATTGTTAAACATTACTTGTTTTACCCCTATGTTTCCAGCCTCACCCACCCCAGCTTCTCTGTATTCTTCCTCTTATAAACAAGAAGATGAACTACCATGGTATATTCTTATAGAAATCAATTTAGCACTCCCCATTCTTACACTAAACTCAGTTTGCCTCCCTGTGTGAACCCAGACTCAGTCAAAGTTTTAAAATTACCCCTGGAAGCCAAAGAGATTGATGAAGCATTTTGCTTCCAGTTTGGACCTAGTCATTCTGAAGAGAACTGGGGGAGTGAATGAGTGGAGTTCTTATCACTCCATAACCTGGATCAGGCCCAAGAAAATGGATCAATTTGCCTAAAGCCCTACAATAAGTTTAGAGCTAGGCCAATATCTCTTTGAGTTTCCATGGTAGCAAATCACTAAGTCATTCAGCAGGAGTGGTAAAAGGCTGAAAACCTTACTAAGGATGATGTAAATGTTGGATTTCAAATATACAGTAACTGATTTGGGGCTAATCAAAAGAATGGCTTTTGCATATACAACGATAATAAGAGGAAGGTCAACTTTTTATACAGATATTCAAGAGTAAATTTAGATATTTGAAAAGTGGCATCAAATGTAATGAATTATTTTTTGCTTTTGAAAAAATCAATACAGGTTTTTTTTTTTTGGAGAGGTTTTTTGCTATAGGGCGCATGCGCTCGCCGGACAGACAGAGAGAGACAGAGAGACAGAAAGCGAGAAATCACCCCCCAGGGGGGATGGTCACGCCACAATCCCTTCTCCTCCATTCTCCTCTCGGGATCTTGGGCACGCACGTACACGCGCCCGGCGTGAGTTGTAAGCCACCGGGTCCGAGACGCGAACCGCGGTCGACTACGTGGGAGTCCAGCGACATAGCCATTACGCTAACTGCCGGTTCCCCAATACAGGTTTTTATGAGAATACAGGGACACCAAATATCCCAAGCCAGACCAAAACCTGATTCCACATAAGAGGAAAAAAGTTATTCAAGATAGGATAATTTACAATGGTTATTTTAATTTCGTAAATATTTTTAGAATGGTTTATGAGATTAGTTATTTTACAAACAGATTCTTTTCTTTATCACTAAGACTATAATTCAAGGAGAGAAAGCAAATCTTTAGGTAATAGCTAAGCATGTTTTAAAATTTGTGTGCCTATCTCAGGAAAGGTTTTATAGATGTTAAATATTAAGTGCATTTTATTCCAGCGATGCTGCCAAAATGTTCTCCCAAATAGACATTGTAAAAAAGAAAAAAAAAACTTTCCCAAGGCAGCCAGCTACTCCAACTTTTCCCTTGAAACTGTCCAGCTTTGGGGCATCAGACCACGAGGAACTCAGTTCTTTTCATACACTTTTAGGACTTTGAAATTGAGAGCAATGTCTTTCTATATTCTGTTTTGGAATGGAAAAAGGCATGTGAAGTTTTCCAATAGACTGCTCTACTAGCTTGCCACACAGCTCACAAAACACTCAACGAGGGCCCTGCAGCTGTCCTCACAGCCCTACAGGAGCCCCTTTGAGAGGATGCCATCTTTGCTACTCTGCAGCCTGTCGATACCAAGTGTCTTCCTCTTCTTCCTTGCTAAGTCCTCAGATCTCTGTTTTCTCCACTCACTCACTGTTCCCTAGCTTCAAAAGAACTCTCTGCCCTGTGAACAGCCAATGTCAGGCTTACTAGAAGTTTCTCTACGAAAAACTGACACTGAGTAGACCAGCAATTGGCGTACTGGCTTTGTCAATGGACTCCCGTGTAGTTGACTGCTGTTTGAGTCCCAGACCCAGTGCCTTAAACTCATGCTGGGTCCATGTGCGTACGTGCCCAAGATCCCCAGAGGAGAATGGAGGAGAAGGGATTGAGACATGGCCATCCTCCCCTGGGATAATTTCTCACTTTCTGTTTTTCTGTCTCTGTCTTTCTGGTGAGCGCATGTGGCCTATAGCAAAAACCTTTCAAAAAAATAAGAAAAGAAAGGCTGACACTGTTTCAAGAGAAACAACTCTAACAAGGAGTGGCAATAAGAGACATTTAAAATGTTGGTCTTTCAAAGATCCATTCTCTTCTACCAAGATCAAGTCTCCTCCTTTTCTCTTCATTGAGGACAGACCTACATGATTTTTATCTACTTCTAGATTCTGGAATTACATAGGACATTGGAAATGGCAGTGAGAAAGTGGTGACCGAGTCTAGGTGCAGCCAAAGAAGGTTTTGAATAACTGGGGGAAGATGTAGGAAAGAGTTGGTAGCTTTTCTAAATGGAATTTCAGGAAAGGAAGTAAAAGTTGGCAGATGTAGCATAAAGCTGGAGAGAGACTGGTTTGAGGTTGGCATCATAATTCAGATAGTTCCAGGGAACCACAGACAAGTCATTTTTTGTTCTTACAGAAGGTTATATATATTTTAATACCTTTATAAGAGTACAAGCTAAAACAAATTATAAACATTTCCAAAAAATATAAAAGGAACAGGGGCCAGCAGGTGTTGTGGTGATTAAGGGCCCTGGACTCCCACATGGTTGATTGTTGTTCGAGTACCAGACCTGGCAACTTGCTTTCTCTCTCTCTCACAATGTTCCCCATGGTCAAATTAAAATAAATAAATACATAAATAAAAAGTTAAATAAAAATAATTCTTTTAAAAATATATAAAAAGAACTCATTAGCCTGATAACAAGATAAAGTTTCTTTTCTTTTTGCTTTTAAAGTTTTCGCCATAGAGCATGTGTCCTCACAAGAAAGAGAGAGAGACACACACAGGGAGAAAGGGAAAGTGAGAAATCACCCTCTACGAGGGATGGCCATGCCTCAATCCCTTCTCCTTCCTTCTCCTTTTAGGATTTTGGACACTCACTCACATGTCCAGCATGATTTTCAAGCTGCCAGATCCAGGATTCAAACTGCAGTGAGCCATGTGGGAATCCAGCACTTTAACCACCACACCACCTTCTGGCCCCTCCAATTTCTTTTAATACACTTGATTATCAAATTATAATTTTTATGAAATAAATATTTTATAATTTTATAATGTCTGGAATGAACTAGACATTACTTAAGTGTTTTGACTCCATTTTATAGATGAGAAAACTAAATGTAAAGAAACGAAAAAATGTAAAGAAACAATAGCTTTCCCAGATTTGCAAATTTACATAATTAGGTAGTGTTGGATTAGCAAATTTGTATAACTTACTCAAGACCCTACATGCTGAAGCAGAACTCCAAAAGACTGTCAATCCTTTTTTTTCAGTTTTTTTTTTTTTTTTTTTTTTTTTTTTTTTTTAATATGGTGCATGTGCTCTCTAGAGAGACAGAGAGTGAGAAATTATCCTCTTGGGAGGATGGCCATACTGCAATCCCTTCTCCTCTGGTCTCCTCTGTGGATTTGGGGCATGCATAAACACACAATATGAATTTCTCTCTTTTTTCTTTTTAAGAGAGAATTTTGCTATTGGGTATGTATGATCACCAAAAACACAGAGATAGACAGAGAGACAGAAAGTGAGAAATCACCCCCTAGGGGGGATGGCCATGTTCCAATCCTTTCTCCTCCAATGTCCTCTAGGGATTTGGGGCACACATGCACATGCACCCAGCATGAGTTTTAAGTCACCAGGTCTGGGACTTAAACCGCAGTCAACTATGTGAGAGTCCAGTGATGTAACCATTACACCATCTGCTGGTCCCCACAGTGTGAATTTCAATCCACTGGGTCCAAGAGTAGAACAGCAGGTGAACATAGTGGATTGAAATTCACACTGTGGGGACCTGAAATTCACACTGTCCAGTGCCCTAACCACTATGCAACCTGCTGGTTCTCAAGTATTACAATCTTAATATCCTATCTGTGGCTCTACAAGATTCTCCAAAATCAATTCCTGGTTAATTTCATCTATTAGGAGAGCCAAATAAAAATGTCAATGTTCACCAAGATAGGATAGTAGAGTATTACTGATCCTAGGAAACTAGAAAGCCAGCCAGCTGTCCTTCCATAGCAGTTGGGTACATTTGACTGAATGGGATTTGGAAATGATGCGGAGAAAAAATGAAAGGGAGAGAGAGCATTGAAAACCTACCTGATTGTGCAAATGCTCACTTTAAGGAGGTCCCATTATGACTGAGGCAGAAATAGAACAGGAGGCTCTAAAGAAAGCAAAGGTGCCTCTATCTCTCTAGAGGGAAGGACCCGGGGCACTCCTTGGTACTATCTGCAGGTAGCAAAGAGTCTAGCATTATTGATGCAGCATTAAAGTAGAAATGCATATGGAGTTCTTAATTGCTTACAAATCTCTGCTTCATTTAAGCCTTCTAGGGTAAGTAAACACCAGTAACACTTTCCAATCAAACTGGCAAATATTTTATCTTTCTGTTACTCACAGTCAACAGCCTATCTTCAATATTCCAGATGGATCAATGTTGGGACATAGGACCCTGGAGAATCAAGGCCCTTCACCTTGCATTAATTTCTCTGCCTGTCCAATAACAGAAACAGCACTGCACTCTCTAGGGGACCTACTGCAGATAAATTAGCTAATGTCTATAAAGGATAATGAAGATTAAAATGGTGCATGTACAATTGTCATGAATAATGAACACATTAGCTATATGTTGTTACTCCAAACATATATTAAAGCTTATTGACTATGAAGTCAGTGACATTTTACAAGATGACAGTTCAATTTATAAAGAAGCCCTTCAGAAAAATGGCCTACTGGCTTTAAATAAAAATTTTATATGAGTTTAATATTTTAAACTATAAACTGTTTTTTTAGGAACCCCTTTGACATTACCTGCCAGGGTCATTCTAAGCCTTTCAATAAAAGATTTCAAACAAGAAACAGGTTACTTTATTTTCCCCCCCTAGGTAATACTATTGTTTTCTTCTTGAAATAGTTTTCAGAAAATTGGAAATATTGAGAAAAAAAATCCCAAGGGCAGACCCATAGTGCAGTGGTTAAGCACTATGCATCAGAAACTGGATTCTACATGACCAACCACTGTTCAGTCACTGGCCCTGGTGACTTGAAAAAACCTTGGGTGCATGTGTGTGTATGTTCCAAATTCTGATGGACTAGAGCAATGGGAGAAAAAGGGATTATGTTGAGACTACATCTCTTGGGAGGTGCTTTCTCTCTCTCTCACTCGCTCTCTTTCTCTTATTCCCTTTTTCATTCTCTGGCAAGCACATGTGCCCTCTAGAAATGGAAAAAAAAGAAAAAACAGATCCAATTTTTGGAGATCTACCCACTTATCAAATTCCCTAAGTACTCCTGCTGCCGCCATTTCCCCTCAATCAGTGTGGCCCACCTGCCTGTGCTTCTCTCATCTTAGCCCCACCATGCTCACCCCTCCACTGAGCTGCCTAACCTACCCCAAATTAAAATATAGGGATCCATTATAAATTTCTAAACATTACATATATCCTATGACTGTACCAGATCCTTCAGTATCAACTTCTGATTAATTTCATTAGTACTACTTTCAGGAGAACCAAATAAAAATGTCAAAAATAAAAATATTTTCAGGACCAGTAGTTAGTTGGCATCATGGCTATGTCACTGGACTCCCATGTAGTCAACCGCGGTTTGAGTCCCTGACCCAGTGGCTTTAACTCATGCCAGATGCATGTGTGTGTGTGCCCAAGATCCTGATAGGGGAATGGAGAAGGGATTGCAGCATGGCCATCCCTCACAGGGGGTGCTTTCTCGCTTTCTGTCTCTTTAAAATAATGCCATTCTACTGTAGATCCACTTAATCTGTTCCAAGGGACCCTGAGAACTTAAAACTAGGTAACATCATTCCATTTTTATCTAGACCCACCTAACAGCATGATGTCTGTACTCAAATGTCTACATATGTAGTAGGTTTTAGGCACCATAACTGTCATCTTGGTACCTACAGCTGTGGTTTCTTCAGTTAGCACAACTGCAGGGCACATTCTATACTCACCTCAAAACCCTCCCTTTGGGCATCTTCAGCTCTTGATCTATTTTGCAAACCATAAATCTGCTGTGACATGTCCCTTGGCACTGTCACTAGATGAGCGTCTTGACTAGAACAAATTTTAAGCTAATCTGTTCTCTGTGGCTGCTAGTTGGGAACTCTATCATTCTGAGAGACAGAGCCAAACAGAGTGGGAAAGAGAAGCTCCAATGACTCATTTCTGAACAAAATCCTAGCACAAGCAAGCTTTCCAAATGCGCACAAAACTTCTACTGCATCAATAGGACCAGCACACAGTGGTGAGCTGCATGCTCTACATGTCTCTGGTACAATGAGGCAAAATAAAATTGATTCCAGGGGGTTCTTCCCAATCTCCACTAATATTCACAGTGCTAGTACAGTGTGACTGGCAGGAGTTTTCACAGGGAAGAAGATAGGATGTCTATGGAGGGCAAACTAGAAGGTCTGCCCCTTATATTCTTTGGCTTGTCATCTGAAAATACAAAGCTAAATCTGGGACAATGGAGGTTATGGTGGGACAAACAAGGCTGACAATTATTTATGTCATTCATGGAGGAGCAAAAATGTTTTTTCAAAGAAAGTCTAGTTGGAAAGAATAACCCAAGAAGAATGTTTCTTCATTCTTGCTATTAAGTGAGATTTCTTTAGATAGATTTTTTTTTTTTTTTTTTTTTTTTTTTTTTTTTGGCTATGGGGCGCATGTGCTCGCCAGACAGACAGAGAGAGACAGAGAGATAGAAAGCAAGAAATCACCCCCCAGGAGGGATGGCTATGCTTCAATCCCTTCTCCTCTATTCTCCTTTGGGATCTAGGGCACACACGCACATGCGCCTGGTGTGAGTTTAAGCCACTGGGTCCAGGACTCGAATCACAGTTGACTACATGAGAGTTCAGCAACATAGCCATTACGCTAACTGCTGGTTCCTAAATAGACATTTTTAACCTGGATTTTTTGGGACCTCTGAGGGTTCATAGATGGACTTCAAAATGGGAATTCTGCAATAGGACAGAGAATCACAGAGAGTATGTGTGTTGGGGTTTATGTGCACCTGTATTGAAAGAAGAGAAATTTGGGAAATAAGACTTTTACATATTATCAGAGGCTCAAAAGATAGTTCATAACCTCAATACATTTGTTAAATTAAATGAAAATTATCAACTTAAAGAGACCTGAAGAGAGATATTTTGAAATACAAATGGAGACATTGTACCCAGGTATTATGTTTAAAAGATATGGTAAATGATGTACAGGGTAAATTATATAGCTATTTAGTTGTTCCTTTTTACTTCTGCTTATTTATTTTTCACTTTCTTATCTACAAAACCAGTAAAAGTAGAGGTCTTCATAGGAAGAGAGAGTGTAAACAACAGGGTTAACTGTGTACTGAGAACTCAGGGAACCACCTAGCTTCTGGGCCACTTATTTCAACTCTAAAAAAGGTTTAGGACAATGATATTTCAAGAGACCTTTCAATATTATACTTCTATGGCAGTGCTTTTTCCATGCTAGGACTTAAAAGTTTGGTCTTAAATATACACTGAATGAAGTAAATTTTTTAAATGTCAAACACACACACACTAACACAAGCTTTTGCATTCTTCAAAAACTTCCCCCCAAATCAAGACACTCCAATACCAAAACCAGTTTAGACTCTCAACACAATTTAGCCTAGCACACTCGCTGCTCATAATTTGAGAACGATCATTGAAAAGAGAACTGAGGGACTAGCAGTTAGTGTAATGGCTATGTCGCTGGACTCTCACGTAGTCGACCACAGTTCAAGTCCTGGACCCGGTGGCTTAAACTCACGCCGGGCGCGTGTGTGTGCATGCCCAAGATCCTGAGAGGAGAATGGAGGAGAAGGGATTGCGGCATAGCCATCCCCTCTGGGGGGGGGGGGGGGGGTGATTTCTCGCTTTCTATCTCTCTGTCTCTCTCTGTCTGTATGGCAAGCCCATGTGCCCTATAGCAAAAATCTCTCAAACAAACAAAAAAAAAAAAAAAAGAGAGAACTGAGGCTTCAGAGATTACCTGTGAATTGATAACTAAACACTACAGCAATTCTTAAACTTTATTCTGCATGAAAATTTACCTGGAGAGTTTATTAAAATATAGATTACTGGGCTCCACCTCCCAGAATTTCAGGTTCAGTAGGTTGATAAAGAGCCTGAAAGCCGGCATCTCTAATGAGTCCCCAGATGATGTGGGTCCTCCTGGTTAAAACTGACTCTTCACTAGAGGGTTGTCTGGGTCAAGGAATAACCCATTTGACTGTTACAGAAGAAGTTTAGATCTGTTTTTTTTTGGCTATATTTTTTAATCTCTGAAAGCACAAAGATACTGTTTAGAGATTTTTAAAAGCCTTGTTCCTTCCATCCTAACTCTTAAATTTCCTTGACTTGTTCTGACCTCAGGGTGGCAGCAATTCTAACCTCTCCTATTTCCCCAAAGAACAGAAAAAGATCCATGTTCATGTTAAGAAAAAATAAATAAATAAATAAACAGTGAAACCCATAGGGCCTTAGGTATTGACCAGGCAAAGGCAGGGGCCAGCATTCCCTGTCACACTTAGGAGGCATGAAATGAATAGTGCCCAGGGAATTTCCAGTGACAACAGCACACACTTTAGGTCATAAACTTGCCACCTGCTCATTACAACTCACTCAAAATAAATTAAGATTTTTTGGTTGTTGCCCTGGCCTTGAACCTAACATGTTCTATTACTGTACCTGTTACTTGGTTCCACACAAGATGCGCTTGCTTCTGAGGAAGAGCCACAATTGCAGTAGATAATGCAGTGAGTGCAGGAGACTACAGACCCAGCTGTACTTGCTGTGTGACCTTTCTGAGCTTCCATTTCTTTGTCAGTAAAATGGAAACTACTTCAATTAATGTGAGTCCTTGAGGAAAGTTTATGAAGTTTCTTTTCTTTCCAGTTCCTTGTGGTTAGATCTTCTTTACTCATAAAAAGAAATGGAAGTATGACTGCTTTACAGAGTTGGTTATTTTCTGTCAACACCATGTACCCTGTGACACACGTTCAGGGTCCCAGCACATATCAGAATAGCTTGAATGATACTTAAAAGTTTGTCAACTTTTAGAGATTATATAAACTCCACTTTCCCTCAGGTAAGAAGACTTCGAAAAATTTGTGGGGAAAAGAGACAGTATTAAAATATGAATTCATTTTGGTGCAAAAATTTTGAAACCCATACACAGTTTGCTCATAATAAGCATTTTCCATCAACTTTTAGAAAATTTCCCCTTATTATGAAATAAAAACCATCATATTTATATCCACAGACACATTGCCAAAATCTTTAAAAACACCCTCTAAAGGAATGGTTCAATCAAAAACAGTGATGGTGTTACCATACAATTATCCAGTAAATATTTGTTGAGCCTACATGTTTAAGGCATTATGTTAGACCAGCAGCATTAGCAATACCTGGGAACTTGCTCAAGATGTTGGAGCACACTGCAGGACTGCTATATCAGAAACTCTGGGGTGGATCTCAGCAATCTGCTTTAACAAGTCCTCCAGATCATTCTGGAGCTTGCTACATTTTGAGAACCACTTCTGTAGGAGATTCAGATAGTATCAAAGAGCTACTGCGTGAGGCAGTATGTTGCAGCCACATGAGTGTGACAGAGACTGAGAGTTCCAGGCAATGATAGACACTTCAGGCTAAAGTACTAATAGAGGATTCACAGAGGGCACATATTGGAGAGAGAGGAGTAAAGGCACTTACCGTGCAGAGAGATAGAGAAGGCAAAATGAGCCAAAGGGACAGCCTGAGCAAAGCTTTAGCAGGAAAGGCAAGGATGAATTCACAGAATCTCTGGGTGATGAATTAGGACAGTAAGAAAGGTGCCAAATGATGAAGAATTTAAAACACTGCTAGAAATTCACTCCCAAGTAGTGGAAGGCCATTGTAGGAGTTTTATTTTATGTTATTTTTAATTTTAATAGACACATAATAATTATACATATTTTGTGTGTACAACATAATATTTTGTATTCACTGAATATATGTATACAATGTGCAAGGCAAAAATCAGGGTACTTAGCATATCTATCATCAAAAGATGTAAGTTTCTGGGGTCAGCAGGTGGTGGGGGGTTAAGGTACTGAACTCCCTCATGGTCAATTATAGTTTGAGTCCTGGAGCTGGCAACTTGAAACTCAGGCTGGGCACATGTGCAGGCATAAACAAAGTCCCAGGAGAAGAATGGAGGAGAAGAGATTGCGATGTGGCCAGTTTTCCTCTCTCTGACATGTGTACACACTCTAAGGTGACCCCCATAACAAAAAGATACAACAACTTGCTAAGTATAGCCACCCTACTACGTCATAGAATAGTAAAGCTTATTTCTCCTGACTAACTGAGTTTTGTACCCATTAACAAGTTCTCTCTGTATCTCTCTCCTCCTACCCTTCTCAGTCTTCAGTAACCACAAGTCTACTCAGTATTCTAATGAGATCAACATCTTCTAGCCTTCACATATAAGTGAGAACATGCAGTATTTGTCTTCTTGTGTCTGCCTTATTTCACTTAGCAAAACATAAATGAATCTCCAGTTTCCTCCAACAACATCTATGTTGTGGCAAATGACGAGATATCATTGCTTTTTATGACTGAGTAATATCCATTGATATATACATCATCACACTTTCCTTTGTTCTTTTTTTTTTTTTTTTTTTTTTTTTTGAGAGGTTTTCACTATAGGGCGCGTGTGCTCGCCAGACAGACAGAGACATAGAGACAGAAAGCGAGAAATCACCCCCCAGGGGGGATGGCCATGGCGCAATCCCTTCTCCTCCATTCTCCTCTCAGGATCTTGGGCACGCATGCACACGCGCCCGGGGTGAGTTTTAAGCCACCGGGTCTGGGACACGAACCACGGTCGACTACGTGGGAGTCCAGCGACATAGCCATTATGCTAACTGCTGGTTCCCAACACACTTTCCTTTTTTCATTTATTCACTCAAAAACACTTAGGTTGATACCATATCTTGGCTATTGGGAATAATGCAATGAACATGGGAGTTAAGATAACTCTTTGACATACAATTTCCTTTCCTTTCGGTTTATAGCAAGCAGTAGAATTTCTGGATCATATGGTAGTTCTATTTTCAGTTTCTGAGGAAGCTTCTTACTGTTTTTCATGTGGTTGTACTACTTTACATTCTCACCAACAGGGTAGGAGAGTTCCCTTTCTCTACATCCTTCCCAGCATTAGTTTTTTGTTTTGTTTTGTTTTGTTTTTTTTTACCTTTTTGGCAATAGTCATTCTAATCAAGGTGAGATAATGTCTTATTGTAGGTTTGATTTGCATTTCTCTGATAAGTAGTGATGTTCAATATTTTTCCATGTTTGTTTGTCTTCTTTTAAGAAGTATCAACTCAGATCATTTGGTCATTTTCAATTGAGTTATTTGCTTTTTCTATTGGTGAGTTGTTTGAGTTTCTTAAATATTTTTGATATTAATATCTCATCAGAAAAAGTTTGAAAATGCTTTATACCATTCTATAGGTTGTCCTTTCACTCTGTTATTTTCTTTGCAGTGCAGAAACTTTTTAGTTTGATGTAACCACATTAGTCTATTTTTGCTTGTGATTTTAAGATCTTATCCAAAAATTTGTTGCCCAGAACACTGTCATATTTTCCTCTAGATTTCACTCCAGTAATTTCACAGTCTTACATTTAAGTCTAATCCATTTTGAGTTTTGTTTTGTTTTGGTTTTGTATATGAAGAGAGAAAGGTTTATAATTTCATGTTTCTACATATGGATATCCAGTTTCCCCAGTATCATTTACTGAAAGTATTATGCTTTCTCTAGCATATTTTTTAAAGCCTTTGTTGAAAATCAGTTGACTGTAAGTACTGGATTTATTTCTAGGCTCTCTATTCTATTCCATTGTATGCTTTTATGCCAGTATAAAGACCATTTTGGTTATTATAGCTTTGTAGCATATTTTGAAGTCCACTAATTATGCCTACAGGTTTGTTCTTTTTGCTCAGTATATTTTTAATTACCAAAGAGTGCATGCACTCACTTGAGAGAGACAAAGAGAAAAAGAGAGAGTGAGAAGGCACCTGAAAGGTGTTGTCATGCCCCAACTACTTCCTCCTCTGTTTGTCCACTTCATAGGGGTTTTGGGAATTCACACACACATGCTTGCCATGTTTTTCAAGCTGCCAGTGTGGATTCAAACCACAACCAGTCATATGAGACCTGGTTCTCTTAACCAGAAGTATATAGGATAGACACTTTTTTTCTCAGTATCATTTGGGGTCTTTTGTGGTTTCACACAAAGTTGAAGATCATTTTTTCTATTCCTATGCAGAATGTCATTGGTATTTTCATAGTTACTGTATGGAATCTGTATATCATTTTTAGTAATATAAACATTTTAGCAATATTGATTCTTCCAATCTATGAACAGGAATGGCTTTCCATTTTTTTGTTTCTTCTTTAAATTACTTTATTAATGATTTAAACTTTTTATTATAGAGATCTTTCATGTCCTTGGTTAAATTTTTCCCTAGATTTTGCTTTGTTTTGTTTTTGTTTTGTTTTTGTAACTATTTTGAACGGCAGTGCTTTCTTTGTTTCTTTTTCAGCTAGTTCATTATCAATTGTGGGTTTTGAAGAGGAAAGTTATTCATGCTGGCCTGCTTTTTGGAGCAATAACTGTAGCAGCAAGATGAGAGATTCGACCAAATATAAGAGCTTAGAGGCAATGATGTGTTATAGTACTTTCTATTAGTGACTGTTACTTCTACTTTAAAATCATCAATCTTGTTTTTAAAACTGCTGCATTACAATAGGATTATATGTTTAATTTATATGAGAAAAGCCAGTCTTATTGCATTCTGATGGATACCATGCATTGTTACCTGCCTCTGAATCACTTAATTAAATACATGTTTATTTGCTTGATTGTGTGTGTATATTACAAAACAAAATTATGATAGAATGATGTTTCTCTTCCCAGACTTTCTTGTTAAGAAAAAGTATCCTTTCAAGTCAGCAGTCTTGGGTTTATGAGTCATCATAACTTCCTTTGTCTGATAAAATGACCCAGCCTTCCTGTTTATCATCCCGTATGCTTACATATCAGTTCCTTCCACTTTTCATGAGATGGGGATGGGTCTAGTTTGGGACTCTCCTACTGTTTGCAGTATACAAGTCTTTCTTTTCTCTTCTTCTCTCTCTCTTTTTTTTTTTTTTTTTTTTTTTGAGTTTTGCCATACAGCATGTGTGCTTGCCAGAAACAAAGAGAGAAAAAAAGTGAGAAATCAATCCCTAGGGGGAATGGCCATGCCACAAACCTTTCTCTTCTATTCTTCTCTAGAGATTTTGGGCATACATGCACATGTGCGCATTGTGATTTTAAAGTCAGAGTCTGGGACTTAAAGTGTGGTTGGCCACGTGGGAGTCCAATGCCTTAACTGCCATGCTCTCTTGAATGCCTTTCTACACAGCTTATTCTACACATTAGATCACCCATGCCCATGCCTCTGTTTTGCTAACGCCCAACTCATCTCAATTTCAAAAGGTCCTTCTTCAGCTGGGAAATATTTATGCAACCTGGTGAGGACAGTCAACTTAGTGAGATTTGAAGTATGGAGAGATCTCAGTATACAGAAGGAATAATGAAACATGGGTATTAAAAACATATTGGTAGTTTCACTTGGGATTTTTAACCTAACTTCTTGTAAGTGGAAATGTTCAGTGTTTAGGCGCTAATGACTCTATTTTTAAGTCTCAGTCAAAGTACTTTTTGCGTGATCTTTGGTTTTTCATATTCTTTTTGGTTTATTCATGTTTAAAATGGGGATAATGAGATCTACTTCTACAAAAATATGATGAATAGCAAAGGAACTATTTCTATCATTTCTGATATATTGCAAGCAAATTTAAAGCCCATCAGTTTCAGAAGCAGTGCAATCATTATGTTGGTTAATAATAAAGAAGATACTTATTGGCTATTATAATTCAGTGATGTATATTTTACTCCAGATATCTAAAATGCAAATGGGGTGCAGTTTGAGTAAATACAAAGGAGAACAATTTTAACCCTCATCATGAAATTTAAGCCCAAGAATTTTATTATTTGTTTTTTTTAGAGAGATTTTTGCTATAGGGCATGTGTCCTCACCAAAGAGACAGAGACAGAAAGCGAGAAAACATCCCTCAAGGGGGATGGTCACACCACAATCCCTTCTCCTCCTTTTTCCTCTCAGAATCTTGGACATGCACGCACACACCTAGTGTGAGTTTTAAGCCACCTGGTCTGGGACTCGAAACACAGTCGACTGTGGGATTCCAGGAATGTAACCATTATGCCGTCTGCTGGTCCCAAGAATTCTTCTTAAGTAGCAATATACAGTCACTTTAATGCTTATGTTTTAAATAAAAGTAATATCAAATAATGCAGAAAGTCAATTTTTGGATTTATTCTTCTTAAATGAATGAGAGGTGTAATTTGGCTCTAAAAATAAAAACTAAAAATTGCATTTGAGTTAAATTTTACCCTAGAGTCAGAGGACTTTTACCAACACTTTCGGCTACAATGGGAACTATTTTAGGTACACTGAAGAGCTTAGAGCGTTTAACTTTGTGTTTGACTCTAAAGAGAAGGAAGTTGCTTAAATTAGCATATCATATGTGTGTAATCTCACAAAAGAATTAAAATGGAGTCTCAGTTTCCTTAGACTGGAGCTGGGGCTGACTAAACCAGGGACATTTGTGAAGAAGAAACAGGGACTCCAGGGTAACTCAAATCAGAGGACAAAAGAACAGAAAATTCTGCAGGAAGTAAAACCTAATGAAGGAGCCAAGATGAGAACATAGAACTGCTAATTGATATGTAAGAATATGAATGTTAACACTAACTAGTAAGTTCTAACAGTACATTCATTTGCAAGCATGATTCCTAGAACATGGAAGAATAGGCAATAGATGAGTATCTCAGAGAAGTATTTATTTGTAAACTTTAATATGAGAAATACATGATCACAAATCAATCAATAATAGATGATAGCAGATGCATCAAAATCAGTCTAAAGGGACCAGCAGTTAGCATAACGGCTATGTCGCTGAATTCCCATGTAGTCGACCATGGTTCGAGTCCTGGACCTGGTGGCTTAAACTCACACCAGGAATGTTTGTGTTTGTGCCCAAGATCCTGAGAGGAGAATGGAGAAGAAGGGATTGCAGCATGACCATCCCCCCTGGGGGGTGATTTCTTGCTTTCTATCTCTCTGTCTCTCTCTGACTTTCTGGAGAGCGTATGTGCCCTATAGCAAAAACCTCTCCAAAACAAACAAACAAACAAAAATCACTGTAAAGACCTAGAGTAATTCTTGGGTCCTGGAGACTAGACAACCTGATAGGAACTCATCTTAGGCCTACAAAGGGCTCTGTGAAAAGCAGCTGCTCTTTGTCATAGAACCAGAGAAAAGGAAAATAGCACTTACAGCAGCAATGAAGAGGCAAGGGTGAGATTGGAGGCCATATAATTTGCATGTCATGAATATACAGGGTCATGTAATATTCACCAGAATACCATTTGTGAGAGACAGAGACAAAGAAAAGATAAAAATAGAGACAGATAAGTCCTAGGTTGAGATTTAGCAGGGCAAGTGAAATTGACAAGGCAGACAAGTATAGACAATAAAAGAAGTGTCAAAAGTGATGTGCCAAGGGGTTTAAGTTGCTTGAGAAAGGGCGAAAGGTGGGAGGGGTTGATGGACAGAAAGGCAAAGATATTAGCAGAGGGGCCAATGCTCTTGATGACACAGAAGTATGCAAGCTGAGGGCCTCATATCTTCAGGAGGCTGAGAAACGATGATATGTGATCAGAGAAAGGTCCTGGTGAGTGTGAACCACAACGATGAGGAACTGGAGCAGGGAAAAGTGAAGGTTATCGTATCTGAAATCGAAAGGTCAAGAGGCCATGATATTCCATGGGTGAACCATGTGAACAGAAAAGCAAACCAGTATGAATATGAGGCTTGATAGAGGAGGATAAGGCTACATGATGGTGCTTCCAAATATGAGATCTAAAAATTTGTTAAAAGAGTGGGAGAAATGCTGATTTAGTATCATAAGTCTCCAAAAACAATGACTTTTGCATTAGAGAAGAAGTTTCGTGGCTTGGCATACTTTGAGTGAGGAGTATGTTAAATCCAGTTACTAAACTCAGAGAATTGGACCACCTTCATTTGGGGGAACGATATCCTCTGAGTGAGTCAACCAACAGCTCAGGCAAAAGTGTGGAATGTTCACAGAAGCAACTGAGGACAGATGGAGTCAGGGATATAAGTAAGGACGGGAAAAAACAACAATTTTAGGACAGGGACAGGGGCAGGGCAGAAATGAAAAGTTGATTAACAGAAGGAAAAGCAAAGAAATGTTTAGAAATAAAAGGCTGGGAGAGGGCAGAGGAAGAGGAGCATATGTTTTAGGCAGTCACTAAAGTTGAAGGGAGAGAAAAAATTTTACACCAGTCTCTAGTAAGTAGGAAACGATACTGTCAAGGAGGAGGGATAAAGCTTCCACAGGAGGAATCGATCATGACCTGTATTGATACTCCCCTCTTAGGAACTGGGACATTAAGGTAGATTTGTCCCAAGCGAAGAGGCATAAAAGGGAGGAAACAAAGTTAAATTGGGGCAAGATACCTACTTCATTCATCGTCTGGCCTTAAATAACCCCTGACCCAAAGGTATCCTGAGTTCCTCAGTAAAAATTTAACCCTCTTTCCTTTCTCTCCTGAGATTCACTCAACTCAGAACGTTCCTTCATATGCATACTATGAGCAACTTGGGGTGTGAAAAAATATAGATCAAAGAGCGTGCAAGAAGCAAGAGAAAGTAGAAATTTCACAATTCCTCATAATGCTTTACATATTTAAAAATCCAGCCATCAAGGGATTTGTATTTCAAATCCAGGGAGGAAAATATGGATGTTGTTATAGTACACAGTAAAATCATAAAGCAGAACCTCTTCATATATAATGCTTTAGCATAAAAATCAAAAACAAAACAGAGTAGTTCCCCTTATATATGCTGTTGTTGCCTCCCTTCCCGGCCCCTCCAGCTTAAAACCATATCTTGCAAACAGCAGACTTCTGAGAAGAGATAAGAGGATTTGGGATTGTCCAAGTGGAGCCTGTACAAGCTCAGCTCTTATCAATTCAGATTCCCTTGGCTTCATTAACTATTAAATGCTAACCTTTCCTTTTTAACAAGAAGAGACTCTAATTTCCCACAGCCAGATAAGAAAGATGTACAGGTCTTAATCAAGGCCATGTCTTTCACATTTCTGCCTTCTTAAAGATTGAAATAATTTTTTAAATCATTAAACATTTCTAAGTACATTCATGACTTTATTTGTCCTTCTCTTAATCTAGATCTGGTTGGCTGAATTTAATGTTCTTGGGTCTGTAAGAACCGTGTGTATAGTGCTCATGCGAAATGTTGCAAATGGCCCTGAAGTAATTCTGACCACACAGGGCTGGTAAAATCCTCCAAAGGATAGTCTTTCTTTACCCTGGGGTTGTCCAGTAGTGCTCCCGAGTATGGGTTGGTCAGTTGTCCCTGGCATTTAACTTATTTTTAATTGTGTATTTTCTCCTCAGAAGTCTTTGAATATTGTCATGGAACATTACAATTCCTGAAGAAAAATGACATAAAATCATATTAAGAGATCTCTTGAGTGGAAGTGTTTTATTTTATTGGTTTTTTTTTTTTTTGGTTTGTTTGTTTTTTACTTTCCAATATTCTGATTATAATTTCAATTTTTACAAATTAAGTCTTGAAACTCAGGGCTCACCTAACAAGAAGACATGCTTTAATTTGTTGTCTAATATAGTGTTTTTAAAGTATTTGTTTAGGACCAGGCAGTGGCATAGTGGTAACATAAGTGGACCCTCACAGGAAAGATCCTGGGTTTGTGTCCTGGAACCTTCCTAAGCATGGCGGAATGCACACACATATCCATAATACAGCCTGTGATTGGAGGTGCATCATGGCTTGAAGACCCTATTGGGGATACCTGTCTCTCTATGTCTCTCTCTCATGGAAGAAATACATGAATACACTTGGAAACACATGCAAAAAAATATTTGTTCAACATATTTGTTCAACATCTCTCCTTCCCTGCCCTACCCTACTGAACATGCAGAAGAAAGTCTGCATGTTCAGTAGGGTAGGGCAGGGAAGGAGAGATGTTCGTAGCTCTGCTGAACTGTTTTAAATAATTCAGTCTAGATTTCAGACAAATCCAACACACTGCAAAAGGCAAAAATAAGGCCAACCTTACCTGACCCACTGTCCTCAGAATCAGGTTGGAAGTTTCCCACTGTAACCTGAGCACAAGTCATGGCAATCTCTACTTTCAATCTAGGGGCCTACTAAAGAAATTCTTCCAACCACTTTTTTCTAGATGAATGCCAACTAATAGGGTTTTTTTTTCTAGTTGCTATATCCCCATCGATGGCTTCCTGATCAGTGACATTTAGCTTCTCTCATAGAGTGATGCCCAGGTCTGCACACCTTTAATTCAGCTAGTAACTGAGCTCCCAAAATGCATATACATAACCAATTTTGATGCCATGGCAGAGATAAAATGACAAGGCAATATCATTACATGTAACAAAATTGTGACTCAGAAAGGGAACAAAACTAATGAAGATATTGATAATTTAAAAAAATATGGAGGGAGGCCAGCAGGTGGTGTAATGGTTGCATCACTGGACTTCCACATAGTCGACCTCAGTTCAAGTCCTGGACCCAGTGGTTTAAAACTCACACTGGACCCATACGCATGTGTGCCCAAGATCCCAAGAGGAGAAAGGAGGAGAAGGGATCGTGGCATCCCCCTAGGGGATGATTTCTCACTTTCTGTCTCTCTGTCTCTCTGGCAAGTGCATGTGCCCTATAGCAGAAATCTCTCTCTAAAAAACAAGTTTTCATTTAATTTTTCAATGCTAATTCTAATGTGAGGAATTCTGATAAATTTATCAAAAGTTAACTTAAAGGAATAGTTTTGAAATGATCTACTTTGATTTCAGCAAAACACTTATTTTCTTCAGTGCTGTTAAATGAGATGACTAAATTTAAGTATAAGTAAGATGATGCTTAGGTAATTTTTTAAAATTACTCCTTGTTTTTGAAAATTTCAGCATATGCAAAAGTAGACAGGATAATAGAATAAGGTGTATATACTTGTATAATTTCAGCCAATTTATAATCAGATAACTTACTTTGTTTCATTGGTACCATCATCTCCCTCCATCTTCACCAAGACCCTAAAAAAGGTCAAGAAGGTAGAGTGATACTAACAAGATGCATGATATCAACATAAATAGAAAAGTCTTCTGGAGATATTTAAATATCTGCCCTCGATTAAATTTAAATAGATTTTTCAGGACATTAAAGAATTGGCTTACAAACAATTTGAGAGGAAAATATGTTGAATGGATTAGCTTAATATAAATCAGTTCTGAGAACGGTTACACAGGTGAACACCATCTAATTCAGCATAAAAGATGCTTTTCAGGTAAAGGGAAACATCATGATCTCTCATCTCATAAGCCCCTACCTAAGTAATGTTTTAAACTCTCAACATCACAAGTTAAGAATGGTGATGACTGGGGACCAGAAGATAGTGTAATGGTTTATGTTGCTGCACTTCCATGTAGTCAACTGCAGTTCAAATCCTGGACCTGGTGGCTTAAAACTCACGCTGGACCTATGTGCATGCATGCTCAAAATCCCGGGAAGAGAATGGAGGAGAAGGGATTGTGGTATGATCATACCCTTGAGGGTGATTTTTTTTTCTTTTTTTTTTTTTTTTTTGAGAGGTTTTTGCTATAGGTCACGTGTGCTTGCCAGAAAGACAGAGAGAGACAGAAAGCGAGAAATCACCCCCCAGGGGGGATGGCCACGCCACAATCCCTTCTCCTCCATTCTCTTCTCGGGATCTTGGGCACACACACACATGCGCTCAGCGTGAGTTTAAGCCACCGGGTCCAGGACTCAGACCGCGGTTGACTACATGGGAGTCCAGCGACATAGCCATTATGCTAACTACTGGTCCCGAGGGTGATTTCTTGCTTTCTGTCTCTCTGTCTCTGTATTTCCAGTGAGCATACACGTCCTATAGCAAACATCTCTCTTAAAAACAACCAAAAAGAATGATGATGACTAAGCAAACTGCTTTGTGAGAGAGGCAAAGAACAGGTGAAAATCATCTTATACAAGGAATAGATAAAGAAATTGAGCATCATTTATTTGGAGTAAAATGATAATAAAGTGAAAGAGAAGAAAACTGTGTCTAGTAACTGAACTGGTGTCCATTGAAAAGAAACTTGGTCTGGTCTGCCATGTTAACAGTATGACAGTTTGGGGACTAGATCCATAGCCTTGAGGTTAAGGGAGCTAGATTCCAAATGGCTGATGACAGTTCAAATACCTGCCATGGTGGCATGAAAAACACACCAGGTACATGTGCATGCATGCTCCAAGTCCTGACATGATGGAAAAATGGAAGAGAAGGATTGCACCACGACTGTGACACATGTGGCAGTGCTGTCTCCCTCTCACTCTCGTCTTTCTCTGATGGGTGCATGTGCCCGCTAGCCATTTAAAATAATAAATAAATATATCTGTTTATTTATGATTCTTTTTTGGTGACCCTTGGCAGATGTCTACTTGTTTAATTTGATGATAAGTCTTAGACTGTCTAATGTCCTTTATATAAACTATGTAGTAAGCATACCAGAAACCATCTTCCAAATGCTATTTTCTAAAGAACAAACAGATTAAATGTAGAGTCAAACATTACAGTCAATACTAGATATGGATATGAACATTTTAAACATCTCTAGTCACTGATATCATATAATTCAGAAACTGTAACTGTTCCTTACTCCTTGAAACTAAGAGAGAAAAACTTGTAAGGGCTAATTTAAATATAAAAATTATGAGATTAGATACTGAAATTAAAAAGAGAACACTAGATCCTGAAGCTATTATTACACAACTTGAAGTTTCCAGAAAAGAGGACTAGGTAGGAAGAGAAGGGGAAGAAAAGGGCATGCAGCCTGTATCATGTTATCAACTCCAGAGTCTCAAACAGAGCCTGGCAGATGCATGTGCACTATAAACTAGCAGGTTGAACTGACAGTTCAGTCCCTGTTGTACTAGGAACCTGCATCAGAGACCGACACTGGAGGCTCCTAACTCCAAAACTGTTTTATTCCCAGCCTCTTCAATGTCTGCAAGTTTGACTTTGAAACCCATTGTTCAAGATTTAAATGCAAGCAGTTCTAAGACAGTTTGTCACCCAGGTACACATATATCAGAAAGACAGGCTTCAGAGCCTACTGAATTTGAGTTTAATGTCCAGCTCTGCCATCTCATAGTTTTTTGTTTGTTTTGTTTTGTTTTAACATTGGACAAAGAAAATTAATTTTTTACAAGGATTAACAGGAAGTGTTTAGCTATCACGCATGCACAAATAATAGTAGCTATTGTTGGTATTATCTTTTATCTGAACATTCTGAGAGTTTAGAATCTGTGAAAGCAGCCCCCCCAGGGAGTAGGTCAGGAGAGGAGGCATGCCATTCAGAAGAGGCAAGAGAAATGTCATTTGGTGCTTGGGCCAACAGTAACTTTTCTGGAGGTCCCATTTCTGAGGCAGTTCCCTTCCCCTTCTATCCACTTTCTTGCTCCCCCATCATTTTCCCTGTATAATCATGACACCCTTCAGAACTTCTTCCCTCCAATCACCACCACCCCATATAAAAACCATTTGGCTACAACAGTTCATGTGGCCAGCCTTTTATGCTAAAATTACAGAGACACTTTTAAATAACTTGTGGTGTCTGTAAGTTACAAACGAGTGTTTATAAGATAAGAGAACCAAAAACAGGAAAGAAAGAAGCCAAGAAAGTACTAACATACATGCTTAACATCTACTACTTCTTAGAACCAAAAGCATAAAATGTGATTTCAAAAACCCTACTGTGAGATGAAACCTGATTATTTAAAATAGGTGAATGCTTTTCACGTTGTCAATATATTAACTTCAGAAACTGTAACTGTTCCTTACTCCTAGAAAACAGGAGAAAAACTTATAAGGGCTAATTTAAATATGAAAATTTGGAAAATCATAAGAGATTAGATACTGAAATTCTATATCTAGACTTACAAAAAGAACATGGTCTACAGGAAAAGTACCAATTATTTATTATTATTAATAAAGTGAAAGAGAAGAAAATTGTGTCTAGTAACTGAACTGGTGTCCATTGAAAAGAAACTTGGTCTGCCATGTTAACAGTATGACACTTTGGGGACTAGATCCATAGCCTTGAGGTTAAGGGAGCCAGATTCCAAATGGCTGATGACAGTTCAAATACCTGCCACGGTGGCATGAAAAACACCCGAGGTACATGTGAATGCATGCTCCAAGTCCTGACATGATGGAAAAATGGAAGAGAAGGATTGCACCACGACCGTGATGGGGGACTGAGAAGTCCTTAAGTACTTTAAATTTCCTTTCCTTCTAGCGTCTTTTTGTTCTGATCTCATGACACCTTCTCACTCTCTAACCTCCAAAAAAGACCCATCTGATCAGCAGTAGCCCTGCTGCTACTGGGCTTTTCTGTATGAACTCTCAAGTCCAGGGCTAGGCTGGTACCCTAACTAGACTCAACACTGACCAGTTGGCAATCTCCTATTGTGCTGCTTTTCTTCTCTATACGATGGGGTTTATACCAGATCATACATTTGCTCATGTCAGCATCTCCGGAATCTGATCTGATAGAGCAGTACTACAGCTTCTAGGACTACACATGTAGATTGACTATTAGATGGTGATGCCAGTTTAGTAGAGACAGTAAAAAACTGGTTATAAGATCAACTGATCTTGTGTGCATGGGTGGTGAGTGTGTGAACGATGTGATGGGACTACATTGTGGGGAAGGTTAGCTGCAGCCCCATCAGCTGGTCACAAGACAGAGTGTCATAACTAAAACTGTTGAGTCCTTGAGTCCATTGTCATTTCTTACTGATTGTCACAACAGCCTGATCTGGTGCTAAGTAGTGAGCACATTTTCTACTGACTCAGTGGAACACCCATTCCCATGAACACAGTTCATTCTCTAAGGTATATCCTGGCACATAGGGCCATCCAGGTGTTTATTTGGAAGGTACTTATTGTAATTTGGATGAACAACGTGGCAATATAGGACAAAATGTTTACTCCAAGGAAAATTGGTTTAGCACTAAAAAAAAAAAATATGTTTAAGCTAGAGATAATTTGGAAAATGTAGTGGTAGGTCTCTCCACGAGATGGCACTCATTGTCTTCCTTACCTTTTATTTAAAGTTTCAACACATTAGTATTCAGAGTTACAGAGTAAGTCCATGCCTATATACATACATATGTACACATGCATGTTCAAATATACGCACACACATATATGCATATACATGTGTGTATTTATCATAGGTTTTCAATTTTACCTAGATTATTCATATTATTTTAATCATTCAATCTCACTTTTGACAAAAATTTTCATTATTTTGGGGCCTTAAGGACATTGAAACAGATGGTATACAGGGTGCTCTGTTGGTGGGTGTGGGAAAGGAATCATGTCTTCCATCTTCTTCACTCCCACTCCATGTTCAGCGTATCCCATAGGACGAAAATAAAAGGTTGCCGTTGATCCTAGGGCTCCACCCACAGAAGGCAAGGATGCAACACATAACTACACAAACAGAGAACAGACAATAATATAATGGGATAAGCTATTTATGGCAAGACTACTTGTCAAGGTTGTCAGGGGACTGAGAAGGCTAGTATTTTGAGAGCTGATAGTTTTAGAAAAAAAAGAAAAAGAACTTGAGGTTCACTTTCCTCAGGAAGAATCTTGTGCCTGTTAGCATTCAAAACCTGAGATTCTTTCCTTTGGTTAGTAAGGTCTCATTTGAACTAAAATAAAGCTTCCTTTTATTTGATTTCTCCCCAGTATTCATACCTGTGCTCTCCTTAGACTGCTCTATTGGTGACACGCTTCACTATGGATTTTGAGGTCAGAAAATCACAATTACAGTCTGCTTGAGAATCCACTAGAGCTTTGGATTATTAAGAAATAATTCTATTTTCACTATATTAACTCTAACAGGGGGGAAAGATCAGGAATTCAGGCTCTATTGAAAGGCATATCAAATAATAGGTGAGGGAAATACGAGTTTCTCAGCAACAACAATCACGCTATCTTTGATTGCAAATTTAATTCACAGTGACCTTGTAGGCGCTCAAACTAATTGGGTGCCTGGCAGACAGAGATGGAAAAAGCACCTGTAGCTCTTGCTCATCCCGTGTGCCTTAAACAACGGCAACAAGGCCCCTCAGCCTCTGTAGGAGCCCCTTCCTACCCCCTCTCTAGGAAGCAGCTCTTCATTTCCTACTTGCATGCATCAGTTTCCATCTACATAAAATCTCAAACATATAGATCACTCAAGGAATCTTCAGAGTTTGTGGAAAATTAGTGTTATGCAAAAATGTGCATGGATTTAAAATTTTTTGTACCAATACTAACTCATACTTTAATTCCATTTTTTGTAAAGCTCTCTGTTCATTTCACAATACT
Organism: Tupaia tana; assembly: GCA_026018925.1. Taxonomy (NCBI): domain Eukaryota; kingdom Metazoa; phylum Chordata; class Mammalia; order Scandentia; family Tupaiidae; genus Tupaia; species Tupaia tana. The sequence continues at coordinate 89,011,053 of JAKSZU010000002.1, forward strand.
CTGACATCTAAGAATCTTCTTTGTTCTTTTCAACCCCAAGAGTATGAAGGTTGATATGTTCATCCTAACTTTACACATGAGAAGGCTGAATAGGTGAGTGGTTTGTCCAAGGTCACTGGATAGAATCAAGGCCTAAAATGGAAAAAAACCTTGTCCCCACATTCATATCCCACTCTACTTTTTTACCTGATAATGTAAAAATCCTGAGAGTGATATATCATAGGCAATAGATTCCTATTTCTTCTCTAGTACATGTAGATATATTATAAGTTACGACACTCATACCAGTGGTTACATGTAGCACCTTCCAACCTCAATATCATTTGTGATAGCCTTCCAGAGGACAGTCATGACCTCAGGGAAAAGACATAGGATATTACATTTTTCCTAGTTCCCAAACTGGATTTTTATTAAGTCCAGTGTTGGATTCATTTTTAGTACTTCCCCAGGGAAGAGCTCATTTTCAAGGCTAGTAAGAACATCATTCAAAAGACCATTTGAATGTGGCCATTGATGTGTTTTGTTTTGTTTTTTCAAAACTACTGTTCGGATCACTCATGGGAAAGTCTTTAAAGCACTTTGAAAATAAATGTCACTTCCAACCTGATAGACACATATAGGCAGAGAAGCTGAATACTCTGTGTGTGTGTGTGTGTGTGTGTGTGTGTGTGTGTGTGTGTTTTTCTGTGTTTCTGTGGAAGCAGAGAGAGATTTGTTCTCTGGAAAAGAACTGATCTAAAAACTCATGAGTTTATAGGTCAATAAGCTAGTCCCCAATTTTGCATCTCTTTCCTCGAGACTTAAGGAGTCTGAAGACACAAAGGCAAACCAAAGGGAGAAAAAGGAAGTCTGAGGCATAAATACTACCATGGAGAAACATTTAAATGTGCCACTTCACTTTTGCAAAGATGTTGCTCTGAGCTACACAGGACTGCCTAAGACATGTCGGATCCTGAAGTGGCTAGCTCCAGTCTCACAAGAAGCTTTTTGCCTGCTTCCCAGGCAACCAAAATGTCATTGTGTGCACATGCTTGTGTGTAAAAATTTGTATGCATCTCTCATATTCTCTCCTCTTACATCATGTTATCATGTAAGGACTATGTGTATGCATTTGTATGTGATATGTATGTTTAATGTGTCTTTTTTCCTGCTATTTGAATTTTTGCTGCTCCTAATTTTTAAATACCAATGGAAAGCATTTAAAGACAGCAGAGTACGTCAAAAATCTGTTTACAAATGGCTTTAGATACAATAATTATATTGTCACATGTACATACACATTCACACACACACACACACACACACACACACCTCTTCCACCCATTTGCCAGCAATGAATTAAATGATTAATGGCTACTTTCTCTTATATCCATTAAAAAGAAGCATTCTAAGACACCATTCTTCTGCCAAAATGCAGCGAATTTCCTTTGAATCTGTGACCCTGTTGATTTTGTTCACTGCCAAATTTCACATCGTGAAAAAAGAGCTTAACACCGAAGTGATTAAATTTCAGGGAAAGCTGATAGAATAGAGTTCTTCAAAACCTAAACCCTGCCAATTTTGATGTCCCTAATTTATTCCAACAGCCATTTAAGTCTAAATGCCTCCATTTTAATCACATTAACAGTATATTACAAAGATACTGAACACCCAAAGAACTCCAGTTGCAAAATGAATTTGGCTCCCTCCTCCTTCATGTTTGGAATGATCTCTCCATTAGCCACAGCCAGCCCTTTGCCTATTTCCCTTTGATTCCTTTTATTTCCTTAGCCAGAGGCCTGGACCTTGGCACTTGCCCAGATATTACAGGGGAAATAAATACCCTTATTACCCATGCAACAACAAAGGACTAAGCTGCCTCTTGCTGGCATTTGGCTCACCTTGAGAGCTTATATTTGACTAACACATAGAGAGAAGTCAGTGTATGAAATTAAGCCACATCGGGCCAAATTAGCATTGTGCTCTCACCAGGGAAGCAACAACAACAGCCCCCAGGAAACTGTGTAGTCTTGGTCCCCCTTCTTAATTCCACCAGCTAATGGTGTATCAGGCCTTCAGAAGAGCCAGTGTTAGATTTGTTTATGCCACTCTTGAGCCATTGCCAGTTTTTCCATTCCTCTGGAAGCATACTCATAAAGCTGTAGGAAAGTTGAATATTTAATGCATATATTTTATTTGAAACCAAGTGCTTCTGTTCTCCAGGGTCTACTTTCTTTCACCAGCCTACATCCCAGGAAATAGAATAAACATTTTTCTCCTCTGCACAAGCCAAGTTATTTCCGTATTTAGTTTCCCAGCAGCCATCAAACTACATGTGTGCACGGACTGAAATCTTCAGTATCTCCTTACCATTTTGCCCATATTGCATGGTGATTACAAGCTGGGGCTTTCCTGTCAGACAGACTGGGCCAACCTCTCAGCTCTGCTACTCACTATATAATTTTCAGCCTGTCATTTATAGTCTCTAAGGTTCAGTTTTGTCGACCAGTAAAATGGGGGAAGTAATTGTAGCTACTCTACATGGTGCTGCCTGAGAAACGAGTGAGATAATGCACAAAAAGTACTTAATGGAGTGCTTATCAATGCACTTAATTCAGTAAGAATACAAGTGCTTAACCGGTGTTATTGATAATATTATCATTATTAATACTCTCCTCATAAATTGCTTGAATTCAAGATTTATCACCACTCCATAACACAGAAAAAGAGATGAGGAAGGTATACACTATTTGGGGCTTGGCACAGTACTTCTTCAGATGTTTTGTTATTATTAAGCTCTGATGGATGAGAAGAGGCTAGTTGCCAGAATTTTTTATACAGCATGAATTTAAAGGTAGCAATATGCATGAAAGAAGAGCTGCAGATTGCCTTCAAGTTGCATTTGCATACTAAACCCACTCATTTTCCTTGGATTGTGTGATTATTTAAGGCACAGATGGAAATTCAAGGATGCCACTCCTTAGAACCTTTCATCCCTTCCATTCTATTGCTGGGTGTTCCATGTCATACTTTCTTCTGCAATTTCATTTCCACTGGCTAAGAACACTTAAAAGATTTTTAAGAAATAATTTTACGAAGTCCTCTGTTTCTACTTTAAAATCTTTGAAAGAAATACACAGTGAAAATAGAATTAAATACCTAAATACAGGTTATTTTCTTCCTCTTTGTTAAGCTAAGGTGACATCTTCTAAAGCCAAAGCTCCTTTAATAACTTCGGTTGGTTGTAAGGCAACCTGTGCATTCCTGTAAGCCCTCCCGGCTGACGTTGGGGGTGGAATCCCATGTTAAAAGATGAACTGAATGAGACAAACATGAGGTAATTGTCCTTAATCAGAATATAAAAGTGATGGGAAAAAAAGATTATTTTGAGAAGTTTTCCTTTCGTACACTCAACATATACTTTTGATAAACAGGTAGTTTTGCCATTGTGCAAGGTGAAATGGATTTTGGTACCTCACCAGTAGATGGGATATTCAAATTTCTGTTCAAGCAGCAGATCTATTTTCCCTGGAGAAATTTATGATCTTTTTTTTTTTTTTCTTTTTTTCTTTTTCTTTTTTGGAGAGGTTTTTGCTATAGGGTGCGTGCGCTTGCCAGACAGACAGAGAGAGACAGAGAGACAGAAAGCGAGAAATCACCCTCCGGGGGATGGCCACACCACAATCCCTTCTCCTCCATTCTCCTCTTGGGATCTTGGGCACACACGCACATGCACCCAGTGTGAGTTTAAGCCACCGGGTCCGGGACTCGAACTGCAGTCGACTACGTGGGAGTCCAGCGACATAGCCATTACGCTAACTGCTGGTCCCGAGAAATTTGTGATCTTTTCATAAAGATCAGTTTGTATAAGCACTAATTTAATGAATGGAGTTCTATCTAGTTCAAGTGATGGAGTGAGGCCAGCTGCGGTGGCATGGCAGTAACGCAACACTTAGCCATGCTGAGGTCCTATGGAGAGGTCCTGGGGTTCGTGTCTTGAGATCTCCTGGTGCATGCCAGACCTGTGCATTCCTGTAAATCCTCCTAGCTGAAGTTGGGGGCGGGATCATGGAGTGAAGCCTTTTTTTGGGAATGGCCATCTCTAGCTCTACCTACTTTTGTATATCTCTTTCTGTCTCTTGTTTTCTCTTGCTTATGGAAGAAACAAACGAAGCTAGAACAGGCTTTTTTTTTTACCCTAGATAATCGGCCTTCCACACAGATGCTGAGGAAACAACAAAAATACAAGCAAGTGTTAACACCACTTCTAGCTGCCTGAAAGGGAAGAATCTGTAGCCAAGGAGAGGCATGTACTGTTAAAGTTTCTCACTTCTCCAAGGAAGAGTGTGCCATTTACATTTGAGAATGGGAAGGAGAACTTTTTGAACACTGTAGGTCCATGAGAAAGCAGAGTTCATTCTCTTCTGTCTGAATAATGGACAGTAATTGTTCACTGACAAGTGGAACATGGTGGTGCTAAGAACAACAGGAAGACATTGAATATGTGTCCTATTGCCTGAGGCTGCCCTGGAAGTACTGATACTAGACTCCTTTTCTTTCAGGACCAGTGAGACGACTGTATTAGTTGTAACCAGACAATCAGAGAACAGTTAGCCCAGTCATTCATGGGGTAACCAGGTATCTGGGTCAAGTTGCTGAAACACACCAATAGTCTCAGGTTATTAAGCTACCAACGTTCTCTAGAGAAAATATGCTTAATGATTATCTTGAGATATAGCTAAAAACCATTCGCACTTATCTTATAAATACGGCATTGACCGCTTATTGAATTAAAGTGACTTCAGCCAGTTATATGACTAAGGTCTATGGGGAATAGTCTGAGGACATTAAAAAAAAAAAAAAAAATCTAAAAATCAAGCATTTTCGTGGAAGACCTTAGGTTTCCATAACTGAAAACTCTTACAATGCATAGGGAAAATAAACATATTGTATGAATAAGATAAAAACGTAAACCTCTTTAACAAATTTGGGGTTTTGAGCACTAAATTCATTATTTTTATATCAATTTTTATTTGAGGAAATCTCTCCCTACCATTTAGTTTGATTAAGGGCAAGTGACTTCAGTCATTCCACAAGAGGAGATGAGTAGTAATTTGATGTTAGGATTCATACATTTGCTTCTTCAGAACAACAGCAATAAAAATGTCATAACACCAACGAAGAATGCAGAGAAGTGACTTTTCTCATTTACCCTTTATGACACCATTTTTGCCAAGATGGCTTCCTCTTGGTCATGTACACTTGGAATTTTCAGTATATATTTTCTCACTAATGTTCTTTTAAATCCAGACCTGACTATAGATTGCTCCTCTCAATTTTCACTTCCATCCTCTTGGCACCAGCTATCTGAGTTATCGACTGATCTCCACTGTCCTGTCATTCTCTCTGGCTTACAGAACCTGCGTCACTTACATGCATTTAGAGATATCCTTGGATGCAGACCTGTTAAATCACTAGGCAGACTGATGATGAAGTACCTTAGCCATTTGCACTTGTATAGAGGAATATCATCCACTTATCTGCAGTGTACTTCTCAAGTAAGCAAGCAGGAGATTTGTTCCTCTGTCAGCCTTTGTGTGCAATTCTCTTTCACTCTCCATCGTTCTAGCAGCAAGAGCATTTGACATTAAGTGTGCTGCACAGTGTGTCTTCGCACATGGTGTCTCCAAGTTTTTGGAAAAAAAATCTAAAAGCCAATGCTAGATTAATAAATATTTTAACTCAATTTGAACAGGACAACCCCAAAAGTCAATTACTTAAAATAAAATATACCCAGTTGTTACATAATCTGTACAGTATGTACCTTAGTATTTTAAAAAGACCACAGTCCAGAGACTGAAAAGACTTGAGTTTTTACTCTCTCTTCTCATAGCTAATGTAAGACCGTGTGGGCTCACAACCACATGGACTGCCAGCTGTAAAGTGAAAGGTGGGCCTTGATGATTTCTTTAACACCCCATCTAGCTCAAAAGTTCTATGTTCTTAAGATGCTGTAAACACTTTCCTTTCAGAGAATAACCAGAGGTAGAAATTCAAAAGATGGGATTTCCAAGCAATGGTGGTGGTATTTTGTGTCTTATTGGAGGTGATCTTGTGAAAGAGCTGGTTGGCTATCAGTTCATCTCTGCAGACCTGTTTGGGTGACACCCACAACTATTGGAAACACCAGTGAATAGATTCTGAAGCCATACAATAGAGGGCAAGCAGGCAACTGTTTGTTTCTCAAACTGATTTAAACCCACTAAATGTCAAACAGGTCAAATAAAGGCCTTTAGTATGAACTTGGAGATAAACCTGTGTCAGGGCCATGTTCCAAGTAAAGCATTTAAGTGGCCAAGTGAGATGATTGGTAGAAAATTTAGAAGGTCACGTCAGTGATGCTTGTCTCTTGGGAGAGGTGAATGCTGAAACTAGGTATAGTGGTCTAAGGAGCAGACATAATAAATGTACTGACTCTGAAGACTGATACACAGAGTAGAATAATGAGTTGTTTTGGTGAGTCCAAAAAAGTTTCCATCTCTAATCTTTCCTATGATTTGACACCTTCTTTACCTTGTATTAATTTCTTCCTCATTTGGCTTACAACAAAATTTACTTTTTTCTTACTTTCAATATGATATTCTTTCCACAAAGACTATTTCTAATGCCTTTACCTTCTTCCTAAATAATTTACTACTTTGTCTTTCCTGCTCTCTATTTTGCTTCCTTTCACTAAAAAAAAAAAAAAAAAAAAAAAAAAAGGGGGCTGGCAGGTGGTGTAGTGGTTAAGACACTGTATCTCACATGGGTGACTGCAGTCCAAGTACTGGACCTGATTGTTGGCAAGTCACACCAGTGCATGGGTGTGCATGCCTAAAATCCAAGAAGGAGAATGGAGGAAATGGGATTGTGGGATGGCCATCTCTTCTGGGGGGTGATTTCTCACTTTCCCTCTCACTGTCTCTGTCTCTCTCTGGTGAGCACACGTGCCCTATGACCAAAAAACAAACAAAAAAGCAAAACCAAAAATTTAAGCAAGACCAAATAAAATATAATCTTGTCCCAACTATTCAGGTAATTAAGGCAAAGTCGGATGTGGAGTTTTACATGATGAGTTGGTTCTGCTGTACAAGATGAATGCAACTACAGCTCCTTTGAACTTTGTCCCCAAGTCGGTTTAGTAACTGGATTGTTAATAATTGTTCTTCCTTAATCTCCAAGTCACTGTGTGCTGACATACTTCTCTCTACTGCTTCACATCTCTGATTCTTGGCCCATGTGACTCCTGGCCTATGTGCAGCTACAGCTCAGACAGTAGACAAGATGCATATTCAAGGACAGGTGCTGAATTTGGTCAACAGAATTGTGAAAAACAGGGCCCATATCAGTTTTGATAGTCAATCTATAAAACACACTTCCATTTTTAACATTTAAATTCTATCCAATGTTTCCTGATTGGGAGTTCTATTTCTTTTCAAGTGTTGTTTCTCATAGGTAAAATCTAGATCACCTTACCTTCACCAAGATGAATGTTCCTCATATGTGTAAGATGCTGTTTCAATAAAAACATGTATCTTCTCAGACAGAATGTTTGTTCTTCCTGTGAATCCCACAACAGGGTGCCATATTGTGTTTCTACTTTTACTTTCCCTGTGGAGGGATCATATTCCTTATCTGTAAACCATGATTTCTGAGAAGTTGAGGATGGATTGAACTATTTTCTCCTGATTACTGTCAGGCCTCAAAGTAGAATATATGAGCTACCATTTTTGAAGATCAATTCATTGCACTTCTTTTAGTACCAATGTTTTCATAATCTTTAATGTGCCCCAATCCAAATCCTATACTTTATAAATAAGGAATATAAGTCCTCAAAAGGTTTAGTGATTTATCCGAGTTTACAGAGCTAGTGAGAAAGAAAGCAGGTGGTATCCCATACTTTCTGATTTTACATTCACCATTCCCTGAAAGAATGCTGCTATAGTTCCAGTGACATGCATGTAATGATCACACACGTACATTGAGTATGCTTAAATCAACTTGTATGTTGAGAGTGCTTTTATATTTAGATATGTATATTTTCAACAGAGTACATTAGGCCACCAATGCCATGATGACCTTTTTATCCTCTAGTTAGAAAAGATGACTGACATCCATTCCACATTTACAAAGCCATAATCATGTTCTTCCCTCTATCTATAAGAGGTTGATTTTAATTCACTGTATAGATGAGGGCACCAAACTTTCCAGAACAGAACCTGGCCATCACTCAAGTCACATAACTCCCATTCAGGTAGCCCTTACTGTACTCATATAAAGTGCATTGTAAACAAGGGAGGTGCCCATACTCTCTCAGCAGAGTTCTGAGAAAGATTAGTTCTAGTGAAGGAAACATTGCCGGGGGGCAATCTGACTTCACACTTCTGCCCTTTGCAGTACACCTGGTCAGGCATGCAACTGTGCTTATAAATAAGTTTTGATGAAATGATGCTACAATATTTGGTCTCCAAATCTCTTAACATTTATAATGATGAATCCTACATTGGGGTACCCTGTTTATGAACTTTCAAATTGGATTTGAATAATGGCAGTTAATAACTTCTATGAATTTATTTATTTATTTATTTAGGTTTTTGCCAAAGGGTGTGTGTGCTCACCAGAGAGAGACAGAGAGGGACAGTAAGAGGGAAAGTGAAAAATAACCCCCGCAGTGCAGGTGGCCATGCCACAATCCCTTCTTCTCAATTCTCCTCCTGGGATTATGGGCATGCACACAAACATGCCCAGCATGATTTTCAAGCTACCAAGTCCAGTTTTTGAACTGCAGTCAACCATGTGAGAGTCCAGTGCCTTAACTACCACATCACCTTCTGACCCGCCTATCAAATTCTTTTTGACAAAACATTTTATATACAAATAAGCATATAAACAAATGGCTCTGTTTTAATTTCTACTTTGTGAACTATTTAAGAAATGGATGTGGGGAGAATTTGGTTAACAGACACTAGAGAACAAGAAGATAAGAGAAATGAGTTCTAGAGTACACTAGCACAGTAGGGTAACTGCAGTTGTTAACAATTCAATGTGTGTTTCAAAATAGTTACTGGAGAAGATTTCAAACCTTTATAACATATTCTAGGCCTCCTCATCTCCTGTAAGTGCATCTCTGGAAAGCAACTGCTTCCAACTTTCTGAATCCTTAGAAAGCAGTGTGAAGGTCTTATGGGAAAGTCTAGGGTTTGGATCTCTGATCAACCTGAACAGGTCAAGATCTCCTGACTCGCTGAAGCTGGAGGAAAACGGGGGATTAGATCTTTACCTAGTAAGATCCTGTGGATGATCTCTCTTTCTGTCTCTCTCTCTTTCTCTCTCTCTCTCTCTCTCTCTCTCTCTCAAAGAAACACTTTTTTAAAAGAAATCTAACAAAAATGGGGTTAACTGATCATTTGCCTTTCATAAATGATCATTATGAGATGCTTTAGCCCAAAGCTATGACAGGCGCTGAGAGAAGTTTTGACTTACAGCTTCATTAATTGTAGTAAAGTGGGAGAGCCCTAAAACATTATATGGAGATGTAGGTTCAAGGCCTGACTCTGCCATCAGGTAACTTTCCTCACTAAGACAAATCACTTAACTTGCCTATGCCTTAATTTTCTTAACCGAAAAATGAAGATTTAAAGTTTTGTGAGAATTTAGTAAGGTAATGAAAAAGTGCTTTCAAAATCTATGGTACTGGGGGAACCAGCAGTTAGCGTAATGGCTATGTCGCTGGACTCCCATGTAGTCGACCGCAGTTTGCGTCCCGGACCCGGTGGCTTAAAACTCATGCTGGGCGCGTGTGTGTGCATGCCCAAGATCCTGAGAGGAGAATGGAGGAGAAGGAATTGTGGCGTGACCATCCCCCCTGGGGGGTGATTTCTCGCTTTCTGTCTCTATATCTCTCTCTGTCTGTCCGGCGAGCACACGCGCCCTATAGTGAAAACCTCTCAAAAAAAAACAAAAACCTATGGTACTGGAACCAGCAGTTAGTGTAATGGCTATGTCGCTGTTCTCCCACGTGGTCGACCGCGGTTCGCGTCCCAGACCCAGTGACTTAAACTCACGCCGGGCGTGTGTGCCTGCGTGCCCAGGATCCCGAGAGGAGAATGGAGGAGAGGGGATTGCGGCATGGCCATCCCCCCTGGGGGGGTGATTTCTTGCTTTCTGTCTCTCTGTCCCTCTCTGTCCGTCTGGCAAGCGCATGCGCCCTATAGCAAAAACCTCTCCAAAAAAAAAGAAAAAAAAATCTATGGTACTGAGGCCAGAAAGTGACAAAGTGATAAAACACAATATTCTGGGAGGCTGACTGATAGGGGAATGTTTCCAGTTCAAGTCCAGGGACCTCCCTAAATACATCAGGTGCATGGAGGTCCATGATCCAGAGTGGCTGAAGGCTGGGGGTCTTGAAATCTCATTGGGGGGCACTCTGTCTCTCTTTCTTTCTTTATGTATCTCTGTCATGGAAGAAAGAAACTAATGAACTTTTTTTTTTTTTTTTGGAGAAGTTTTTGCTATAGGGCACGTGCGCTTGCCAGAAAGACAGAGAGAGGCAGAGAAACAGAAAGCGAGAAATCACCCCCTGGGGGGATGGCTATGCCGCAATCCTTTCTCCTCCATTCTCCTCTCAGGATCTTGGGCACGCATGCACACATGCCTGGCGTGAGTTTAAGCCACCAGTTCCAGGACTCAAACCACGGTCTGCTACATGGGAGTCCAGAAATATAGCCATTATGCCAACTGCTGGTCCCACTAATGAACTTTTTAAAAATATTATGGTTCTTCAGAAATGCAGCTTAACTTCACTTACACATCATGTGAAACCAGGGCCAGTAGATGGCATAGTGGTTAACGTCGCTGGACTCACACATGGCAGATCATGGTTTGAATCCCAGACCTAGTGACTTGGATCTCATGCCAGGTGCACATGTGTGCATGCCCAAGATCCCAAGAGGAGAATGGAGGAGAAGGGACTACAGCATGGCCATCCCCTCATGGATGATTTCTCACTTTTCTTCTCACCATCTCTGTTTCTCTCTCTCTCCAGTGAGTGCAGGAGCCTTAAGGCACAAACCATTAAAAAAAAAAATACATACACAGTTTGTGAAACCAACATACAAAGAAAAGTTCTAACACAAGGATGAAGGACAGACAGAAAGGTAAACCCATTCATTAGTCATTTCCTAAGTGTGTGTTGTGAGGTGAACAATGCCTTATGCATGAGAACTATAGGAATGGACAAAACAGACTGCTAATTATCTGTCTCACTGCTAACATTGCAGGAGTGTAAAATTATTTGCATCTCTTCTTCATTCGTCACGCATAGCATAAATCATCCATACTTCTAGGACTGCTTTCAAACACCACTGATACAAAGTAAATCAAGGTACATTTATTTTCACTTGCATTTGCATTCATTTCTGTTTCTTTCACTTTCAAATGAAAAGATTCGTGCACAACTACTGTCAAATATATTTTTTTACATTTACAGTTGGTCATTATTTGTTAAAAGATCAGGAAAATGCGGATGTGCAGGAGTAAGGTCCCGGGTCTCCCAACTCTCTCCTTGTCCAGGGGTGGCTGCTCTGCAGACTTGGCAATGCACAGTCAGTGGCCAGACAGCCTAGAGTTTTCCTACACGCTCTGCTGGCTCCCCGGCCTGCTTCAATCCCAGCCTTGCCATCTTCAAACTGCTGATTCATGCTCATGATGCAAACTTAATGACCGTGAACACGCTCCCAATTTTTTCTTCAGGCACATTTTCTTGGTACCGAGGCAGATGATATGCTAATGCAAATTGGCAGACTTGAACTCAAACTGCAAAAAATCTGATCTGCCACGTGGAGGGAACAAAGGACAAGAGAGACTTCAGGGCTGCCCTCTCGGCTTGGGGTCCATTTCTGTTGCAGGTACACAGTAAGTGCTCAACAAAGAGACCTGGCATTCACACAGACCCATGGTAGCCATTAGGGTTTTAAATCACTGTGGGCAGCAATTCTTCTCATTAAAATAAATTTCCTTTGAGCCCTTTCAGGAACACGCTTTAAGGGACTCATGGCTAGTTTCTTCCTTTGTGTCAGACAGCTCTGGGTCGGCAGCATATACTGAACCAATGAGGTGGAAAAGTCCGAATTTGCCTTTTCCCAAAATCCATCTCGCCACAAGCTGGCGGCCTCTCGCTTCTGAGTCATACAGGGAGGGTTTGCTGGAGGTCACTGCAGTTCATGGGCCAATTTGGAGTTGTAATGTATTGCTGTTGAAATAATGTTTAATCTCTTCTAGTCAGCTGGCTGGATGATACAAGGATATTACTCTGTGTTGCCGCACAAGTGATTAAGGTACAAGAGCACAGAAAGTCCTGCTTCCACAGTCGCCTCACAGGAAGGCACAGAAGATTCTGCAGGAAGAACGAGCCTTCTGCAACATACAGATATCCCCAGAAAGACAATTCAGGAACTGGTTTATTAGAGACTGGCTTTTCCTAGCTCTGCTGTGTAGAATGCCAAGTTGTTGGCTCCTGTTTTATTCAGCTTCTCCTCTCTCTGACTCAGATGCACGAATTTTCTGACCACAGACTTGGAATTTACTGTAAAATGAGTCATCTGGTACGAACCAGTCAAAATTCTCCAGGCAAATGCAGCTCAGATCTAGAGTTGTTATTTCTACTCTGAAATGGTCTCTATCATTTTATCAGGGAATTCATCTGTTCAGTGGGTCTAAGTGAGCCTGTGTTCATATGCTAAAATGAATAAATCACTTCAGGTAATTTCATGCCCTAAGCCACAATCTCCAGTTGACAAAAAGGAAGATGTTTGGTTTCAATTGGAAAGGTCACAGTTGATCTGCTAAACTGAATCTAAAGGTGATATACTGATAAGCATAGGAAAGAGTAAAGAAATTCCTTACAAAGCAGAATGAAAATGAAGATTCTTTTTTTTTTATCTCAGAAATAAGATTCAAATCAAAGTCCTGAGGAAGAGGTCATTCGAGGTACAGAGAACCAAAGGTTGGCTGTAATAGGTTTATGGTTTTATAAACTGCTTATAACTAGTTGTTTCCTTGATCAGCTAAGCACTTCAAACAATGCTGATAGAGCTATTACCACTTTACAATAAAAATATTACAGCTAAGAATTATATTGTTTCTTCAGTTCTCTGAGAAGCCAAATCTTACTTGATCCCAAACAATCAAATTTCTGTTTTATCTTTTGAAGTGATCTAAAGCCAAGAACATAGTCATAGAAGCCCTAGACTCTTACTGCTATCATTGTGGGTGTCAGATGAGGTAAAGATCTCTCATCAAATGATGGAGTCCAGAAGAGCCATCACAATCCTTTTATTTCCTCTAAGGATGTCACACATTTGCACTGCGGGTGGTATAAAAAGGCTCATCCCCATAAACCTGGAGTATTCCAAACTCCATCTACAAGACTCTAAAGCTATATAGGCTCAGGGAGAATGGCCCTTGCATTTAGACTCTAGTGAAAGTGTCCAGGTAGCAAATTAAAATGGAGAAAGTTCTATAAAAATGACCATCCCCATTATACAGACAAGGAGAATGAGTCAGAGCAAGTTAAATTCCTCCACATCTCAACCACCAAGCAATAAACTAGAATTCATTTCTTTTTCGACCTTATGACTTAAGTTGGACATTCATCAGATCATACCAAATTCTTTTTGAAAAGGAAAAACAAGAAATAGAAATTTGGATAATGAGGCACAAAATCTATGAATTCGGAGGTTGAAGAAAAACCATAGGAACAGTTTTCTAATGACTTTTTCTTTTTAGATCAAGGAGTAGATCTGGGTGTCAGGCCAGACCCAAAAAACAAGTCCCATTTAAAAAGTAGTATTTGTCATTACTTTGTGTTTGGCCCATTCAAAGTCTTCTTTATTAGTTATTCTGAGATATAGAGTAAATTATTAACTATGTTTACCTTATTATATTTTACAACTCTAAAAATAGCCAAGATGTTGGATACACCGAGTTGATCAATACAGCCTGTATTCTTTCACTGAAAAATCATACTGTACCCCCCAAAAATGTACAACTATTACATGTCAATAAAAACTATCTAAATAAATAAAAGTAACATTTGACTGAGAGCAAAGATTTTGAGCAAAATTCTAAAAAGTTGACCCTGACTTATATCTCCTTCAAATAACTGACTAAGGCAGCCAAAGAGTTAAATAGTCTGTTGTTCTCCACCAAAGGAAGGGCTGATTCTTAAGTAGCAACAAACGCTGAATACGGAAACGATCAGCAAAGCATCTTTCTCATAGACAAAAATGTCTAATATAAGAGCAATGGTTTGGAATGACAACATGTTTGTTGTCAACATGTATGATGAGAAAGAATAATAAAGGCAAAGTTAAGAAAAATTCGAAAGGAATGGCAATAATTAGAGAGCACAGAGCAGACTCAGCCTTGGTCTGGGAGCACTGGCCTCTCTGGCCAGGCCCTCCTCTATGACCAGTTGTGACCCTCTGTGTCTAACGCCAGTGAACGCATTACTCCCAGGTTGGGTCTTATTCCGATTGGAGTACCATAAAAAAGCTATGGCCCAGCTCTGTTAAGGAACCTCAAGTCATTGGCCAGGTCTCAAAAGGAAAAGAAATTGTAGGAATGTCACAATTGGAACTGCCTGCTCAAAAACAGCTGCTAAAGTCTAACCGAGTGACTGATCAAAATGGCAGATAGAGTAATTACCTTACTGGGTGTTTTATTGAGCAGGTATTATATGCTAAATATGGTACAGGAATTCTTTATGCTTTCTCATCAAATGACCTTATGGACCATGTGAGTGGGAAACTATCCCTATTTTACTAGACACTAAGAAAGAAAGAGGTTCAGTTATTTCCTTAAGGTGGAGACTCAGTTTCAGGTAGGTTTAAACTCTGTATGTTCTTTGGACTATTTCAAGCTAAGAAGATGCAAGTGCAATTTATACACACACTACCCTCAAGTGTTGAAAAATGCATGCTGATTAACTAATGTCTTTATTTGTTATAAAATTATAATAGATGATCACAGGACAGAACTTAATGACCCCAAAATTTTCATTAGTGCTTCTATAATTTTGAGTCCACTGAAAAATAGACAAGTTATTCTTAGTGAGAGGAGTCAGGGAAAGGGAACACATAAGAATTACCTGAGTGACCTGTTCAAGTATATTTCTCATTCTTACGGTCTTCCTAACCCACTTCATGTTCATTAATCAATGTTATTGGTACATTGTGTTTTATTCTTTAGAAACACTGGATCAGAAGAAAATGTGTGCATTGTTTTGTAAGTTTTCACAAAAATCGTGTTTCTATGTTTCTTTATTATCCTATCTATTTTAAATAAAGTAATTTCTAGGTAACTTTTTTCAAATTATAGCTCATTTTCAACCTCTCACAATTTTTCACATCTTTTAGGAGGTATAACCAATATTCTTATGATAATATGAATGATTTACATACTCCATTTACTTGACTGACATTGTTGACTCTCATACTCATATACGCACATATGCAGTTTCATTAATAAACTGACTTCTGATCTGATTAAAAAGAGAGTGAATTACTTCATTAGAAAATAGAAAAAACCCTTAGGATAGGATAGGAATAACTTCAGTAGATCAGGCTGCTTTATCATCTTTTCATCAGTGTAGTTGACATCTATTTACTACCAAATGTCTACAATATGCCAGTTGGATTTTAGTCTAAAGTAGACTATCCACTTGTTGAACTAGCTTTTTGCTTGTGTTGGAGAAATATTACTCAGAATAAGGATGCATTGAATTATACTAAAGGCATTCACAAATTTCAGAGTAATTATTAGTTTGCCCTTGAGTGACTATGATTGTTGAAGATAAAGCATTTATGTCTTTCAGGTGACACTTTCTAGTAATAATTGTTAATAATAATTTCTCTCACTACAAGTTATCTTGTTATGTAGGCTGAAACAGGGGGCTTAAAGAAAATTGGATTGGCTAAGCTTAAATGAAAACACAAACTAAACATACTGAAATGGACCCTGTAGAAGCTAGAGATTTAGGGGGTCCTTTTTTTAGAGAATCCCTGTACCGGTTCTGCTCTGCTATTGTCGTAGTCTCATTTCTCTTCTTTCTGTATTCCCTTCCTGAAGCAGAGGATTTATGATTGCCCTAATTATCACCAAAACATCATGGAATGTCTGATGAATAAGGTAGTGTAACAGTTATTCTCTAATTTATTTATTTGAGAGATTTTTGCTGTAGGGCATGTGCACTCACCAGAGAGACAGAGAGAGACCAAGAGAAAAAAATGAAAAGTCATGCTCCCCACCCCCCCAGGTGGGATGGCCACACTGCAATTTCTTCTCCATTTTCCTCTTGGGAGTTTGGACACACACACACACACGTGCCCAGCATGAGTTTCAAGCTGCCAGGTCTGGGACTCAAGCCCATATTGGGCCATTTGAGCCCACACCTTAACCACTATCCCACCTACTGGTCCTATGACACTTATTACTTACCTTAGAGGTTATATACCATGGGACATCTGGCTGCTTTGAAAGATGAAGCCAGAAAGGGTCATGCCGAGGTGGTGACTTGTCCTTGTCTAGGTGATTCTTGTCAAGGTCGTAGCCTCACTTTCTGTATTTTGTATTTTCTTTTCCTGGAAGTACTTGGAAAATATTATCTAACCTGCAGGAATCTGGAAATTGGTAACATGAAGGCCTGTCTGAGAAACAAAACACTGTTGCAAAGAATTTGATTTAGCATCATGACTTTTATTCATTTTTAATATAGAATTTCATGGCTCATCAAGGGATAAGCTAGTCTATCATAAGAAGTTGTCTTTTTGTTCATTTCAGAAAGTGCCATGCTGTGATTGTGTATGTGCTTTGAAAAGAAATCAACACAGTATAAGAAAAGGGAGGGGGGGCTGCTATTCTGTTCTCTTTCCCCACCTTTTCTGTAAGATCCCATTTCTGCCTTCAAAGACCCTCTCACAAGCTTTCCAATTCCTCCCTGAAGCCTGTATTAATGGGTGTCATAGCTCAGCAATGATCATCGTTTCCTATTATACTTACAGTTAAACTAATGTGGTGGAATGATCTCTGTGCCAGAATCCCTTAATTTCTTTTTCTTCCCTTCACACAGCTGCAGACTAGAACCAAATGCTCAAATATCCTCCTTATGTAACTACAGCGAGGTGAGTGTTTGCCTGTTTCTCTTTCTCTTACCCTTATTCTCCATCTCTCTCTGTATTTATAGAACCAGCTGTAATTATAATTTACCAGAGCACTGAGAACACATCAACGATTCTCCAGATGGCTCAAACTGACCCATGAGAGTACATTACTTGTCACAGTTGATCTTAGAATAGCCAGTAGGTTCCTAGCAAGAACTGACTAAGCAGTTAACCTGTATATCTGCAGTTAGTTTTCTTTCTCTGATGATGAAAATCAATATTATTTTATATCATCGGTCCCCTCTTCATCTCTGTATATATCTCCAGTTTGTTTATTTTTTTCTTTCTGTTTAGTCTGTGGCTTAGTAAGAAGAAAGGTTTTCATTTAAGAAAAATTTTTGACTATTTATACCAGTTTTTCTGCCCACCATATAGTACAGTTTCTGCAATGAAGGTTTTAAACTGCATGTTGAGGAGTGTCAGCTATTTATTCTTAAAGCGTTTCTGAGAAAGTAAAAACGGTGCCTATAAATAAATGAAGAAAAAAAGAAATATGAGGAAGAGAAAGCTACTGTGTTTAACATGTTATTCTATGAGCATTAAAATTTCAGCATGTTGTTTACGATAAAATTCTATAATGCCAGTTTGATTACTGTAACCAAATACTTATACCACCTGTGCAGTTGAAGATTCTGCCTTTCTTCAGTCCCAAAATAATAATAATAAAAGGGCTTCAAAATGATCCTACAAACTGTAAATAAGTTAGCAATGCAAAATGTTTATTAGAAATGATTATGTGCATGGCTCTGTGCGTGTGTGTGTATTTGCATGGTAATTCTACTACAGCGTTTATTTACTCTTTTTTTATTTTTTTTGAGAGGTTTTCGCTATAGGGCGCGTGCGCTCGCCAGACAGACAGAGAGAGACATAGAGACAGAAAGCGAGAAATCACCCCCCAGAGGGGATGGTCACGCCGCAATCCCTTCTCCTCCATTCTCCTCTCGGGATCTTGGGCACGCACACACATGCGCCTGGCGTGAGTTTTAAGCCACCGGGTCCAGGACGCGAACCGCGGTCGACTACGTGGGAGTCCAGTGACATAGCCATTACGCCAGCTGCATTTTTTCTCCCAACATGTCTACAGTGTGCCAGTAGATATAAGAATATGTATTGGGAGTGGGAGTTGGTAAAAAGAGACAGTTAAAGAAATGTTAAGGCAATTTCAGTAACTTGTGATTATTTTGGTTTTGCTGCAGCACACTAAGAGTCATAGTTAATATTCATCTGAGACAGACAGGGGAGACAGACATGTTAATGACTTTCCTTGCCATACTCTGGAACATGGATATTACCCTGAGCCATAAGTAAAGTGGAAAACTGATTATTTTGAACAGGTGAGTACCATATATTATCCAATTTCCTTAGCTAGTCACAATGGCCACAATGCGAAAACTGTCATGGGGGAGTGTCAAACTGCAGATCAATATGTGCTAGAAGTGCATTGCCATAACAAGATGCAGATGAAAAGGGGCTGCACCATGACCAGAGGAGTGGGACTTTAAGAAGATATCAGAGAAAAGACTTAGTGATGATTAGACGCCAAGGTCGGGGAGATGGGGTGTAAGTATAGGGAAACTCTTGGCTTCTGGGCACGAACAGCTAGGTGAATTTCTGAAATGAGAAATTCAGAAAGAAAGGTAGGTTTGTGGAAGATGATGAGGTCAGTTTAGGCCATGTGAAGTATCTGAGACACATCTCTGTGGTAGACAGTTGAGTCTCAAGCTCAGGACAGAGAAGCCTGGGCTAGATAAAATGATCTGTTTATCAGATGTGAAAGTCATCAAAATAGGTGATTATTAGAACTTAAAGAGTACTGAATTTGTCCAGAGGCAAACCTGTCAGGAGAAAAAAGTCTCAGCAGCAGAGCCCTCAAAAACACAAACCCTCAAGTCATCATCATCAGAAGAGAAATTAGCAAATGAGAACTTTTAAATAGGAAGGAGAACTACCAGGAGGGAATCATGATTCACAAGTGATGGGAAAAAAATATTTCAAAATTAAATAAAATGAGGCCTGAATGATAACATTGTCTTTGGCCATAATTACGTCATTGGTAAATTTTGCCAGAGAAAATTAGTATGGTAGATTGCAGAAGCTATGCCCAATAAAACTTAATATGCACCAATTTTATCAATGGATCATGTCATCAATTCTAAAAATTACACAGAATTACTTTATTCAAAAGAAATGAGTCTGTTTTAATATGAAAAATGTATTCATATATGCTACATAGCAAATTAATTTAGAAATTATGTTTTCTAGGAAAAAATTTCTTCTGAGTTAAACCATTTCTGATTATAATAATTGTATTTGGGGACTATGAGCCCCCACATTTGAAGCAACTGATATTGGACTAGCCTTCCTACTATATTAAGTTAGAAAGCTAGATAGAATATATAACATATTGCTTCCAGACTTTGATCAATAGGCAGTCAACATAGTGATCTCTGAAGAAAGTGAAATAAACAAACAAACAAACTCTGTGATTACCCAGGCTTTCTGAGCAGAGGCAAGGGTGAGAAGGTGGAACCTAGGCAAAATATAAACATCTTGCTAATTGGAGTTTGAAGATGTTATGGTGTTTAGAATACCAAGACACAGTAATGGAAAGAAGGGAGAAGAGAGAGCATGAGCTCAGGAAATCTGCAAAGGATTACTTTGAGTCTTTGGTGGAATACAGCTGTCCATGCCTAGGACTACTCCAAGATTGAAGTGAATACCAAGGACTTATCAACTTAACAGCTATTGGAGCTTGAACAAAGCTGGACATACCCACCTAAAAAAACCTTCGTGAACACTATGAGTATCCAGTAGGGATTAGAGAAAAGTCATGACTTAGAAGGAGGCCTAACTTTTCTAGATGATAAAAGATATGGTAGACCAACCCTGACTAAACTTAAAAACAAACACTGAAAATAGGACCTCCTTACTTTTATATGAAGGCAACCCTCTCTCCCTCACTCCACTCTTCAAATGAGTGCTAGAGTCTCTGAATAGTTATTCTAGGTACTTTTTTAGAGATTTTTGTTATAGGGCATATGTATTCAGCTGAGACACATAGAGAAACAGAGAGAAAGAAAGCAAAAAATCACACTCCGGGGGGGGATGGCCATGCTGCAATTCCTTCTCCTCCATGCTCTTCTCAGGATTTTGGTCACACACGCACATGTGCCTGAGTGTTTTAAGCTGCCGGGTCCAGGACTCAGACTGTGGTTGACTACATTGGAGTCCAGTGGCATAACCATTATGCCAACCTCTGGTCCCAAAGTCTATCTACATTAAAAAAAAATCTAACTGTACATAGTTTCACATTTTAAAGCCACAGCTACTAAGTCACTTTATATACCAATCTTTGACTTCATTTTAATCTGCTTTGTAATAAGCTGTCTTTGTATTTTGTATTTTATTTCATTCACTTCAAATCTTTTCTTGTAAAACAGGAGTATTTCACTAAATATGTGTTTGCTTATTCACAGATCAGTGTTCATATCTTATATTTGGTTTATAATACTTTGATATTATTTTTGTTATCTTTATAAGCTTTGATCAATTTCGATACATTTTAATATAATTATTGTCTAATTTTTTTAGAAAATAATTTAGTGAATGGTAAATGCATACTAAAAACTGAAAAAAATAAAGAAAATACCAGGCTCACTCCAGTCAGTTCAGCTTTCTGAACAAAACAAACTCAATACTTTTTAAAAGAAGAAAATAAAATCCAGATAGTCAATAATGAAACATTCATAATGTTCAGCATCCAATACAAACTTATTAGATATGCAAAGAAGCAGGGAACTATGAGTCATAACAAGAAAAATCAATCACTATATAAGTCCCACAATTACTGAGAGGATAAATAGGTAGAAAAGGTTTTCAAAAGTATTATATATATGTTCAAGGAATTTTTAAAAATTATGAACAATACAAGAAAAGAAATGGAACAAATTTTAAAATAAACTAAATTTCTAGAGCTGCAAAATGCAATTTCTGAAATTTAAAATTCACTGAATGAGCTTAAAAGCAAATTAGATCCTACAAAAAAAGAGATCAGTTAATTTAAAGGCAAAAAGTAATCTCCAAACAGAAAAATACAAGGAAAAAATTTATACCAATAAATTTAATACTCTAGATTAAATGGATGCATTTCTGAAAACCACAAATTTCTAAAGCTAAAAAAAATGAAATCCAAATAACCCTCATCTGTTAAGGAAATATAATCCTTTATTTAAAGTCTTCTCCCCTAGACAAAAATCCAGGTCCAAATGGTTTCACAAAATTGTATCAAATATGTAAAGACACAATGACTCCATTTTACGCATTTTTTTAAAGTAAAGAGGGACATAGGGAATATGTTCAGTAATTACGAGAGACCTAGCTTTCGTTATGCAGCAGTAACACAACCACTCTGCAGTGGTGGAGGTCATATGGAAGATCAGGGTTCAGGTTCCAGGCTGATCTGTACAAGACAGGTCTGTGAGGTCTGAGTGCATGTGTCCATGGTCTGGGCTAGCTGAGGTTGAAAGTGGATAGTGGCATAAAGACCGGATAAGGGATATCTCTCCTCTCTCTTTCTCTTTCTCCCTGCCCCCCTTTTCTCTTTCTTTCTCTCTCTCTCTCCCTCTCTCTCTTTCTCTCAGAAATAAATAAACTGAAAGCTTTTTTAAATAATTAAAAGATAGAGCCATATAGAATTTGAGAGTTAAACCTGTAGTTAAAAGATTTTAGTAGAAGGGTATAGAGTGATTTTAATTTGTGGATATGACATTGAATCACATGAAGCAAGGATGTATACAACATAGAAAAATGTGTATTATTGGACTACATCATCAGATTTATTTCAGTGATATTTAGCTCCAGGCTCAGATTTAAAACAGATGTTGCCATAACCATAGAGCACCTTCAGTTCCAAATGAGGAAGCTTGAATTTTATTCCCAAGCAGTTGGAGAGTAGTCAATGAAAATTTTTAAGCATGAAGAAGGGACAATCAAATAGAAACTTCATAGTCATGATCTGATAAAAGGTATTTGTATTAGAAGGAATAGAATTAAAGACAAAAAAAATAAACAAATAAAAGGAATAGGGAAATCCTACAGTGTCCTGGATTAGGAATGGAAGGAAAGACACATTGCCCAGAGAGAGCCTTAGGGTAAATTTGAAGAAAAACAGCCCCAAATCTAATCACATTCACTAAGCATCAAGATGAAAAACACAGGGACCAGCAGTTAGAGTAATGGCTATGTTGCTGGACTCCCATGTAGTCGACCACGGTTCGAGTCCTGGACCCGGTGGCGTAAACTCACGCCGGGCATGTGTGCATGCGTTCCCATGATCCCTAAAGGAGAAGGGATTGCGTCATGGCCATCCCCCCTGGGGGGTGATTTCTTGCTTTCTGTCTCTCTGGCAAGCATATGTGCCCTGTAGCAAAAACCTCTCAAAAAAAAAAAGATGAAAAATACATAGGCAGGTGCAAACTGTAATTTCTAAGACCAGAATGAACCTCCTGTGAAAACCAGTAAGCTCTCACCTGGGTGAAAATATAAATATTATTTCAGTTTACGCTATGTCCTTGGTCTGAAATAATATTAAAATTTACTTCCAAATATACGTACATGAAGATTATTTTAAGTGAGAACCATGAAGCCCTATCTCACAATTTTTAAGTGTAAAACTAGGTCCAAGTAAATTTATAATAAGAAGCAACTGATATATATGCACAGCACATTTACCAGATTTTCCATTGATTTTAGGAATAAGGGTTTATCTACTAAATTTGAAAATAATTAATGATGACTAAGTCAGGTATCTTTGATGTCATCTATGCTTTTATGTTTTAGACCTCAAAATGAAATTTAGCTAATACATTTTTCTCTTCTCAATTAACCACGGCTCATGTGCACACATCTCTGGGATAGCATCTAATTCTATTTCTCCAGTGAACATTGTCAGAAGACTAAAGCAGACAAGAATTTGTTATGTTGTGATCTTGCAGCAATAAACAAGCCACAGTGGTGAAAGCAGCAATTAGCATTGTGAATTTGTTAACACAACAATTGATATAAAACAATTTTCATGACAACCAGTCTGAAGAAAGGCTTGTTGCCATGCTAGTCTTCTTTAAACAAAAAGCCAAATGAACGAAACCCCTCTTAAGACATGAATAGGGGATACAAGATTACTATGAGTACTTTGAGAGTTGTTCTTTTGGTTGAATGTAGAAGATACTCACCCACTCATCCATTTGTTCAACAAGCACTGCGGTGGTTTGAAGTGAGTGAGGTCTAGACCCTGCCACCAGGAGAGGGAGGACATGCACTCACGTGGGTCCAAAAAATTGCTCAAGTAGTATTGTAATTGAGAGTTCTCCTCGCAATGCCTCCCATGCTTGAAAACAATTTTCAATAATGATGGAAATAAAAGAATGCATAGAATCCTTCAGGTTTCTAATTTACTATGCAGATACACAGATATAGATATGGATACGGACATAGATAGGTATATAGATTGTATCTTGTAGCTACATTCCAAAAGATAAATATTAAAATATTGCCCTAGCCTGGTACAAACATACTCTCCTTAAGTCAATTTGCACACAGTAAGCCCTAACTGTCTGACACACACTGTGTAAAGAGCTACCTCTTCCCTGAAATAGTTCAGTCTAATGGTAGCACTGCACTTCACAACATGCCAAAATATATTTTTAACTCATTTGGTATGTACAAGCTCTTGTGAATCAAGCACACAGGTAATGATCTATTTCTCTTTCAAGATCAACTGTGGCACTAAGTTCTCATACTTTTACTACTGGTAAGTGGTGGAACTGATACGTACACATGAAACACATTTAACTTCTAATGCAGGATTCTTTCAAACATAACACCCATTGTATGGGTATATGTGTGTGTGTAGTATATGAAGATTATATATATACAGATACATATATGATAGTCCTTCCCTTATCCAAGGATGTATATATTCCAAGATTGCCAGTGGATACTTGAACTTGTGATAGTTACTGAACCTTTCAGATACTATATTCTATATATGCAAATTTGGCATAATAAAATATTAACAGCAATAACTAATAATAAAAAGAAAAATTATAACACCATATTGTGATAAAAGTTATTTGATTGTGCCTTCTCTCTATTAAAAATCTTACTATACTGTACAACCACAGTTGGCCCTGGGTCATTGAAAGTATGGAAAGCAAAACAAATAAGGGGGTACTAATGCGCATACATGTATATATGGCAGGAAATAGAATTTACATAAATGTGCTTTCTTTCAAGATCTCTGTTTTACATAATTCATGGCCATACAACGGTGGGTTTAAAAAAATAAGAATTCACACTTTCTTAAGTGAAAATTCTCACTGCAGCACATTATAACTCTCTAGTCAAGCAGTTCATACGCAAACAGTAGAGTAGGCTTCATAATTACATAGGGCTAATCACAGCCAGGCCTTTCTTTTTTTTTATTTTAATGTATTTAATTTTTTTTTTTTTAATTTAATCACTATACATCACTTAGCTTGTAAAGATAATTTTACAACATGAATACATTTCACACCATTCCAGTTGGGGATACTATACACATTATCATCAACAGATAATCATTTCTGTGTTCCATAAACATCTTGCCTCTCTGTTTTTCTCCTTAATGTCTTTTCTCACATTCTCCTCCTTCTCCCACCCTCTTCCCGCACTGTATCCAGTATCTATAACCATTTTCCATATTTCTATATCCTCTAATCTTTCGGTTTCAGCCATAGAGTGCAGACAGTCAGTATATATTAAGTGGAGACGTACAATGTCTCTCCTTCATAGCCTAGCTTGCTTCACTCAGCAGTAAATCTTCCATATTTGTTCACTTTCTATCAAAGCCAGGGTCTTATTTTTTTTATAGCTCAGTAGTATTCCATTGAGAATATATGCCGCACTTTTTCAATCCATTCTTCTGTTTTCAGACATTTGGGTTTGTTCCATGTCTTAGCAATTGTGGATAATGCCGCAGTAAACATAGATGTGCATGTACTTTTCCAACCAAGTGTTCTCCTGTCCTTTGGGTAGATACCCAGGAGTGGGGTTGCTGGATCATATGGTATTTCTATTTGTAGATCTTTGAGTAACCTCCATATTGTTCTCCACAATGGCTGGACCTATTTACATTTCCACCAGCAGTGTAGGAGAGCTCCCCTATCACCACATCCCCACCAGCACTTATCACTTTTTTTTTTTTTTTTTTTTTTTTTTTTTAATCTTCACCATTCTGACTGGGGTTAGGTGGTATCTCATTGTGGTTTTCATCTGCATATACCTTATGATGAGGGATGTTGAACATTTTTTCAAATGTCTTTCGGATATTCATATGTCTTTCTTAGAGCTGTTTTTTCAGCTCATTTTCCCATCTCTTAATTGGGTTGATCGTTTTTTGGGGGATAAGTCACTTGAGTTCCCTGTGTTTTCTGGTTATCAATCCCTTATCTGAAGCATAGTTTACAAAAATATTCTCCCATTTTGAGGGTTGTCTATTCACACTAATTCTTACCACTTCAGGACAAACCTAGAAAGTAATTTCCCTTACTATGTTTAGTTTACATATGGGAAAACTCACAGAAGAGCTAAAAAGAAAAAAACTTACCAAAGGTGACACAACTAGAAAGTGACAGAGATTTCATCTGAGGCAAATTAGCTCCCAAACTAACCTTATGGTGATGACATCTAAGAAGGAGAAATTATTTGTCTGCCCCAAAAGATACTTATTAGCAAAAGACATCCTATGGGGATTCCAGTAGTTATATTTTTAAGACAAATATTAGCATATATCAATAACATACATTTCAAACCGTTGCCTGATAACATTTTATAATGAATTGTTTTATTGGATTAGCTAGTTGTTAGTTACAGAGTTTGGATTGGGTCATAGGATAGAAACATTCTGAGAAGAATGTAGGATAATCAAAAGCATAGAGAAACTTCTAGAAGGTGAGGCTGGTATAGGCCATTGGTACACAGAGTCAGGAGTTGCTATGAGTGCACTGAATCCTTGGTGTGGGGAAGAAAGAGAGCATGATGAACCTAAGAGAAAGAGCCAATTGTCCGTGGACAACCCCTGAGGAGTTCTCCATTTTGGAGGAAGGTAGATGGTACAACCTGTATGCTAACAGAGATGTGTGCACAGTTCAGAGAAGATTCAGAAAAACACTAACTGAGTTCACCAAGGATAGTGAGAGGGGTCAGAGAAAAAACAGGTCTGAGGAGGCAGTTCCTAATGAATGAGTAGATCATCAAGCAGAAATGGGGTTATAGTAGGTGGTTAGTATACTGTTTTAATTTCAATTTGGATCATTCCAAAGTGCTTCAGAAGGACAAAATGCTTAAAGTATCTTAAATAAGGAATGAAATATTCTATTTTAACATTTAAAATAATACATTTAAAGATGAAGTAGTTTTAATGAAATTGTCAAAACAGTTGGTAACAGTCTTTTTACCTCAAGTTAGAATAGATAACAAACCACCCAGTCTTCACAATTCTTTCTAGCATCACAAAAGAAAATAGAGTTATGGTAAGTTCAGGTGTTTGGAAAGGAGACCTATCTAGCTGGAACACTGAGGAAAGAGACAGGGTATACACAGGGACCATTGCTGGCTCCAAGGAGGCTGTAACTGACAAAAGAATTTCATGAGAAGGATGCCAATCCCCAAGTTGAGGGTGGCTCCTCTTGCTCTCCTCTATCCAGCACTCCCTTTTCTCTCATGATACCAGGACCATGATGCTGCTCTGAAATCTTCAACAGCTTACTTTTTTTTTTTAAAGAAGAATTATGTTTCTCAGACAAGCATTCTGTAGGTTCTACAATATGGCCCAACTTTTCTTTCCAACCAAGTCGTCTGATTTTTCTACAGGAACCCTTCACCACATGAAACTGGTGTGTGCCCATTCCTACATTACTTTTCTCCTTTCTTACCATAATGCTTCTGCTGTCTGTATTATCTCTGCCCAAATGCCTCTCTCCTTTGTTTTTCATACTCTTGCTCTCTTTGAACCTTATACAAAACAGAGTATACAAAAGTTTTCCCGTACAGTTGGCATCAAGATTATAGCTCTACATTATATCTTTATATTTTTTCATTTTTTTTTTTTGGAGAGGTTTTCGCTATAGGGCGCATGTGCTCGCCAGACAGACAGAGAGAGACAGAGAGATAGAAAGCAAGAAATCACCCCCCAGGGGGGATGGTCAGGCCGCAATCCCTTCTCCTCCATTCTCCTCTCAGGATCCTGGGCACGCACGCACACGTGCCCGGCGTGAGTTTTAAGCCACCGGGTCCAGGACGCAAACCGCAGTCGACTACGTGGGAGTCCGGCGACATAGCCATTACGCTAACTGCTAGTCCCTCTTCTTTATATTTTATAAACACTTGAAAGTCAATAAAATATCTATATAAATTTTTTGTGCATAATAGGCAGTCAATGTATAACTAATAGATGAGGATATTTAAAGAAATAATGACTATATTAACTAAGGAGACCTGGGAGGATCATTTGCTATCTAATCCACTTATTTTAGAGACATGGAACCTAAATACCAAGAAGTTAATAATCTCGATCTGCGTAATATCGACTTAAGTAGAGCCTAAGACTGAGTAACAGCTAAAACAATTTGACACTCTGCTATGTACCAGGTACAGCTATAAAACACCTTATTTCAACCTATTTATCCTTTCAATTATCCTAGCTCATGTGACAGAAAAATAAATTTATACAGAAACATTCAGTAATTCACACCAAGTCACATAGCTTTGTAAAGAGTAGAATCAAGATTCAAACACACTCATACTGGTGCCAGCATACCCTTGTTTAACCATGACTCTATCAGTTGGACCTTCTGTTAATCTAATCTTCATACTACTGTGCAATTCTATCTCCACTTTGTTAGCTCATTTTTTTAATGTTTATAAACAATGGCACATAAAAATACTGTCTGATCACATGTTCTTG
Organism: Tupaia tana; assembly: GCA_026018925.1. Classification (NCBI taxonomy): domain Eukaryota; kingdom Metazoa; phylum Chordata; class Mammalia; order Scandentia; family Tupaiidae; genus Tupaia; species Tupaia tana. The sequence continues at coordinate 89,039,292 of JAKSZU010000002.1, forward strand.
CACTAGTATAAAAAAGTCGAAATCACACACTGATAGCCATTAACAGATATCACTAATAAAGCTAAGATGGAAAATAGGTGATTCCAGTTGAGAAAGAAACTTTAGATCCTACTTAAATTTGCTATTTAGTCAAAGCAAGTAATAAATAAATCCATCTTTTGGCAAGATATGATGTTGGTTATTCTGAATCTACCATCTCTTCTATTTTTATAGTAACTACTTAAAAGGAAAAAAAAGTATACCATATTGGTAGTGCTCATAGAGATTAGAGGGGTTATATTGTTATTTTTGTTGGTGGTGATGATATCAATCATTAGCAATCCATTTTTTCTCCATGTATGAATAAACTTATTTGCTAGAACTTCAGAAATTAAAACCTGTTACATGCAGATTTTGAATTGTGTTATGCTTAGTTTTTTTCTTTTGCTACTTAAATTCTCATTTATAATTTATTATAGTGTTTTTCTCATTCACTGTACCTCTACTTATCTCTAAATTCAAATTTTGAGTTATTGTGAAGGATATGTAAATGTAGACTTTACTGTAATTAGAAGAGGAACTAAAAAAAGCAATTAAGCAGTGTTTCAATTTTCTTCAAAGTTGTATATTTGTACTGAGAATCCAGTCTTAGAATTTATTCTATCTAGACACCACTCATGGAAGAACCCTCTTTTTTGTTTTTTATTTCTATTTCTTTTATACATTCAATCATGCTACCAAGCTTACAAAGTGGATGAATATTCCAACATGTGTACATTTCTCACCAGTCCAGTTCACCATACTAGAAAGTTATCTTCTTCTACTCCTTCGCCCACCCTCTTCCCACACTGTATATGGTGTTCACAAACATCGACTTAGTTTCTATAGTCTTCAATCATTCAGTTTTGACCATAGAGTGCAGACACTCAGTATATATTAAGTGGAGACATAAAATGTCTCTCCTTCACCTCCTGGCTTGCTTCACTCAGCAGTGAATCTCCCATATTCATCACTTTCTGTCAAAATCCAGGATCTTGTTTTTGGTGTGTTTTGTTTTGTTTTGTTTTGTTTTGTTTTGTTTTGTTTTGTTTATGACTGAGGAGTATTCCATAGAGTGTATGTGCTACAGTTTTTCAATCCATTCATCTGTTCATGGGCATTTGGGTTGGTTCCATGTCTTAGCAATTGCAAATAATTCCTCAATAAACATTGATGTACAAGCACTTTTCTTATTAAGAATTCTTCTGTCCTTTGGGTAGATACCAAGAAATGGAATTGCTGGATTGTATGGTAGTTCTATTTGTAGGTCTTTAAGGAATCTCTAAATTGTTCTCCAGTGTGGTTGAACCAATTTACATTCCCATCAGCAGTGTAGGAGAGTTTTCCTTTCACCACACTTCTACCCAAATTAATTTACATATTTAATGCAATCCCAATCAAAATGCCAAAGACATTCTTCACAGATCTAGAAAAGACAATCATACAATTTGTCTGGAATCATAAAAGACCCTATATTGCCAAAGCAATCCTGTACAAGATAAGGGAGTCAGCGGCATCTCACTCCCTAACCCAAAAATATACTACAAAAGTGTAGTAATCAAAATGGCATGGTATTGGCACAGAAATAGACAGGCGGTCCAATGGAACAGAATAGAGTCCCCAGCAATAAACTCCCAGACATACAGCCAACTGATTTTTGATAAAGGGTGCCAGTCAATCCAGTGGGGAAAGGAAAACCTCTTCAGCAAATGGTTCTGGAAAAACTGGATATCCATCTGCAGGAAGATGATTCTGAAGCCCTACCTCTCACCTTTGACAAAAATCAGCTCAAGGTGGATCAAAGATCTAAACCTCAGACCTCAAACATAAAACTGCTTCTAGAAAACACTGGGGAAACTCTTAGAGACACTGAGGTAGGCAAAGACTTCTTAAATAAGACCTCCAAAGCACAGTCAATAATCCCAAAAATAGACAAGTAGGATTATATCAGATTAAGAAGTTTCTGCATGGCAAAAGACATAGTGTGAATCGACAGCCCTCAGAATGTGAAAATATTTTTGTAAACTATTCATCAGATAAGAAACTGATAACCAGAATACACAAGGAACTCAAGCAGCTGTCCAGAAAAAAGCCCTATTAACAGATGGGAGAATGAGTTGAAAAAAAAACACTCTCTAAGGAAGATATATGAATAGCCAAAAAGCATATGAAAAAATTCTCATCATCCCTCATTGTAAGAGAGATGCAGATCAAAACCACAGTGGAATAACCCTCTTTACAGCATCATCATTGTATGTAAGATTTTGCTTTCCCAGAGCAGGACAATCAATCCTTCCAAAATACAGATGTGTTCTTGCTTATCTTCTGCATATAGCTTTCCGTGTTTTATTTATCATCCATCCTCTTTGTTTTTGTTTTTATTTTTTTTTATTTTTGTCAGAGGACACATGTATGTATGTGCTTGTGTGTGTGTGTGTGTGTGTGTGTATGAGAGAGTGAGAAAGAAAGAGAAAGACAGAGAGAGTGAAAGTGAGAAAGCATCCCCCACCTCCTGATTGTGATCACACCACAATCCCTTCTTCTCCATTTCTCTCTCCTTTCAGGATTTTGGGGACACACGCACAGAAGTACACACACACAGGCCTCCAGCTCTGGGACTCAAACTGTGCAATAAGCTATGTGAGATCTGGTGGCCTTAACCACCACACCACCAGCTGGCCCATCATCGTCCACCTCCTTCACATGATTTACTCCTTCAAGCCTTGGATCCTTCCTACCCTATAGCCTCATCTCTCATCACAAACTTCCAGCAATCTACACATCACTTTGTGGTAAGTTTTTCACTGAAAAGTCTAGAAAACAAATCTAGTACTTCCTCCTAATGACTGTCTGCCAAACATTAACTACAGCTATTGTGTACCAGTTACTTTTTCTGTTTTCCAGGTTAAATATCCCTTGATGGCTATGATACTGGTTATTCTATGAATAATGAATGTGTTTATTCATTTAAAACTGAATCCAGTATTTTGATATAGTCTATTTTATTCAGAGAATAATGAGTTTTTCTTTTACTTTTACTGGACACTAAACTTTCACTTATGCAAAGCAAGATTTCATTAGCTTTTTCATGATCCATATCCACTGTTGTACTGATCAAATAAAACATAACATTAATTTTCACTAAGATAAGTTTCCAAAATCTGTACTTTGCATTTAATGTTTTAAACATATATATGGTCATTTATATTTATTTCTGTTGACCTGCATCTTGTTGATTTTTGACTCTTCATTTTACTCTGTTGATAATATTCATATTTCAGAACCATATGTTTGTATCACTCAAAAATTAGATAAATTGCCTTTGTCTTTATTCAAGTTATTGACAATAAAGTTGAAAAGAATAGGGCCACCTGATTTGTTTGAGAACAGCTGCCAAATTATTATCCTCAAAGTAATTTCTCCAACTCATTTGTAAAGAAATTTAGACTTTAATGAGTACTCAAGAGTATTAAAATAATATTACATATTATTGAAAAAAATCCACGTTAGCTCTATGTGATCTGAAATGCTTCCTTAAATCCTTTTTGAGAGTATATTAAACACTAAAATAACATTTATGATCCCAAAATTGACCTTTTTCCTCTTAACAAAAGTTTAAAAAGAAAAAAAAATGTTTTATAGACCCTTCTCCACTTTCCATAAATGTTCAAAAACCATTTATAATTATTCTACAATAATATTATAATTCCTTCATTATGAAAGAAATATGTTGTAATAATCCCTCCCCATATTGGTATTTGACTTCTTTTTCTATCTTTCTCTTCTTTCTTCCTTTTCTTTTTCTTTTTCTTTTTCTTTCTTTCTTTCTTTCTTTCTTTCTTTCTTTCTTTCTTTCTTTCCTTGTTTCTTTTCTTTCTTTATTTTTCTTTCTTTCTTTCTCTCTTTCTTTTCTTTCTTTCTCTCTTCTTCTCCTCCTCCTCCTTCTTCTTTTCTTTTTCTTTTTAAATTTTCTATAGGGCACATGCACTCACTTGAAAGAGAGAGAGAGAAGATTTGGGGAATGGACTCACACACACCTGGTGTGTTTTTCAAGCTGCTGGGTCCAGGACTTGAAACACACAGTCAGCCGTATGGATTATAATTGCCTTAACCACCATAAAGCTGAATGATTCTAATTTTTGTATTAATCACAATGACTCTTCCTAATGCGAAGATCATTCCTCTTAATAGAGGAGACAGAGATTAAACAGAAGTTAGATTTACAAAATCTAACTTTTTAATATAACAATTTTAATATAATTTAATCCATAATTCCCCCAAGACACACTAAATAAGAGCTGAAGGGTACTCAAAATTACTGTTTAAAAAATTATTTTTCTGATTCTGTCCTCTCCAGAAGAATTTCAGGAAACTTTGCTCTGTCTTGCATCTGCCCCAAGTTTTCCCAAATTCATTAAGAAATCCTCTATGGTATTTGTGCATGGGCTTCTGAATGAGTGGTTGAATAGATTCCTCAGTTTCCAGTGGGCACTGGCACTCCTTTGTCATGGTCACTCCTGCTCTGTCATCTTCCTTCCTCCCTCTTGCTCCCATCCATGGCATCACAATCCCAGTTTACACCCCCAAACCCTCTACCTTGCCCTAAGTTGTAGGTATACTACCCAGATCACTCATTTCTACCACTACATTGGTGTCAACATGACACAGAACAGTCACCTTTTGGAAGCAGAAGAATGCCCTTCAATTATGACAAGCTGTGGAGAGTATGCTTCTACTGCCTCCTCTCTCCTGGGTTCTAGCAAAAATTCCTGTCAGTACATACCGAATGGCGCCCCAAACTCTCTCCTTTCTGAAAGAGACCCAGCATATTTTATCACAGTCCCAGTTCTAAATTCTGCTACATTAGGATGGGTGCTACAGGAAACTCCTATCTTTCATAAAAAGAGTATTTCTCCTACAACTAGATAGGAACGTTCTGCCTTTTCTCTGGGCATCTCTGAACAATGAATTTCCAAAACAAAATTAGAAGATTGTAGAATATTTCAGTATTTGATAACTTAATACTCTCTCACATGCACATACATACATGTACACAAAATTGAGTCTAACTACTTACAGTAGTTGTGTTTTGAATTAGTGAATACTGAATCATTTCTCCTTGGGGAAATATAGAGTTAGTTTCATGCAAGCCTCTAGTCACAGACTTGTCGTCAACCAATTTATATATAGTCTCGTTTTATGTGCATTTCTGTAAAACACCTTATTTAATACAAATTATTGATTCATTAACATCAAACTCACAGCCAACAGCATGCAAAACTTACACTCATATATTTTCTTGGCAGATACATTACAGCTTTCTTGCACTTAGAAACACTAGACAGTGAGACTTGGGTTCTAGTCTCCCTGGTCATGGTGCAGCCCAACCCCTTGGATTTGCCTTTGGAACTTGGAGCCCTCTTGCCATGCTTTGTTTCTTGCTTCTTGAGTCCCACCCACTGGGAAACCTAGGTTCCAGTCTTGAAATCCCTCTCATTGTGGGTGCAGCCCAACCCCCATGTTTGCCTTTGGAACTGGTGGCCCTCCTGCCTGCAAGCTGTGCTGTATGCAACACATGATTTGAGCCTCTTTTCTAAGCTATATCTCCTTACCTCATCGCCAGCTCATCAGGAGCTGAAAGGTTGATAAGAGGAGCCAACTACCTGAAGTTATTTACATAAGTCTTATCTGTTCTTATAAGGAAGACAGGGCCCTCTAACGTGCCTGGGGTCTAAGAGTGATATTCTTTCTTCTGATATTGTGAAATTTATTTCAGTAAGTAGGAAGAACTGAATACTGCATTCAGATGAGCAAAAACCAATGCAGAGATAGAAGAATTTTGAGAAAATAACTCTTCCCCAAGGGAACACAATAACCCCTCAACAATAGACAGCACAAAGAATTCACAGAAATGTCAGTTGAAGAATTCTCAATATATGTTGTGATAAAACTCAATGAGGTGCAAGAGAAAACACTCAATTCCAGGAAAAGAGAAAATCATTTCAGAATTTGAAAGAGAAATGCCGTAAAGAAATAGACTCCTTAAAAGAGAATCAAACAGAACTTCTGGAAATGAAGGATACATTATAAGAATATTAAAATCACCCTTGAAACAATTAACACCAGATTGAACCACATAGAAGAAAGACCTTGAAGATAACGTCTCCAACATAGAGCAAACCACCAAAAAGAAATTTTAAAATCCCCCCAAATCAGAGTAACATATGGGAAATTCTAGATATCATGAATGTCCATATAATGGGTATTCTGAAAGATGAAGAAATTGGTAAAGGTATTGAAAACTTCTGTGAATACTATCTGGAATTTTTTTAAAATCTAGAGAAATATGGAGAAATTCAGACCCAAGAAATAAAAAGAACTTCAAATAAAGTCAACATAAAAAGATCTCCCCCCTACCCAGGCACATCATAGCAAGATTGGTACAAATCAAAGGGAAAAAAAAAAAAAAAAAAAAAAAAAAGACTCTAAAAATGGAAAAAAAAAAAAAAAAAAAAACAAGTTACTTACAAAGGACTTACAAGGGTTTTCCTTTTATGCTGATACCAGAACTCTCAACTGAAACAATACAGGCAAAAAAAGAATGGGAAGACATATTAAAGACATTAAAAGAAAAATAACTTCAACCAAGAAATATACCTGGCTATATCTATACCTAGCAAGATTATCCTTCAAATAGAAAGAACAAATAAATCATTCTCAGATAAACAAAAACTGAGAGAATTTACCAAAACTAGACCAGCTCTTTAAGTACTAAAAGGAGTACCATATCAAAAAAACTAGAGAATTAAACAGAAATAAAAAAATAAATAAAAACACAAAGTAACCAAGAAAACAGCTTACAAAATTGCTTACAAAATGTCTGAAAATACTGACAATAACACTGAATGTTAATGGATTACACTCTCCAAATAAAAGACAAAGACTGTAGAATGGATTTAAAAACAAGAGCTCTCTATATGCTGCCTACAATAAAGGCACTTCACTGATAAAGAAATCAGACTAAAAGTGAAGGGCTGGAAAAAGATATTCCATGCAAGTGTAAATCAAAAGAAGCCTGGAGTTGTAATACTGACATCAGAAATAATAGACTGGAAGACAAAAATTGAAAGAAGAGACATAGAAGGACACTACATAATACTAAAAGGGCTTTCTATCAAGAAGATATAACACTTATAAATATCTACAACCCCAACACCAGAGTACTCAAATACATAATAGAAAGACAGCTGGATCTAAAGAACGAGATAGACTGTACCACGCTAACCATTGGCAATCTCAACACTCCACTTTCGCCACTGGACAGATCTTGTAGACAAAAAATAAGCAGAGATACAGGATCTAAATGACACCATAATTGAAATGGATTTGCCAGACATTTATAGAACATTCCACTCAATGGTCACAAAATACATATTTTTTCTCCCCTCTACATAAAACATTTTCAAAGATTGACCACATGATAGGGCACAAAACAAGCTTGATAAATTCAAAGGTATGGAAACTATATGTAGCCTTTTTTTCTGGCTACAATGAAATCAAACCTGTCTCCAAAGAAAAACCCAGGTCCAGATGGCTTCACTTCTGAATTCTATAAAACTTTTAAAAAACTAACCATGATTCTTTTCAAACTATTTCTAAAGATCCAAAGGAAAAAAACTCTTCCAAATTCCTTCTACGAAGCCCCCCAAACAGACAAGGGAATAACAGAAAGAGAGAGAGAGAACTACAGACCAATATCACAATGAATACAGATGCAAAAGTTTTCAGCAACATACTGGCAAATCATATCTAACAACACATTAAAAAGATTTTGCACCATGACCAAGTAAGCTTTATTCCAAGGATGCAAGGGTGGTTCAACATCTACAAAGCAACAAATGTATTACATCACATTAACAGACGGAAAGATAAAAACCATATGATCATATCAATCGATACGGAAAAAAACATTCAATAATATACAACATCCCTTCATGATTAAGACTCTCAGCAAAACTGGCACAGAAATTGACATTCTTGAACACAATAAAAGCTATAGCTAACATCATACTAATTTTTCCACTAAAAACTGGAACAAGACAAGTCTGCCACTTTATTCAATCCTCTTCAAAGCAGTGTTGGAAGTCCTAGGCAATGCAATCAGACAAGAATCAAACAAAAGGCATTGACATAGGAAAAGAAGTGAAACTATTTCTATTTGCAGAAGATTATATACATAGAAAATTGAAAAGAATCTACAAAACAACTTCTGAAAGTAATAAAGGAATAAAGTAAAGTGGCAGGACATAAAATCAACATACAAAAGTCTTTTGCATTTTCATATACTAACAATGAACAAACTGAGGTAGAATTGAAGAAAACAATCCCATTTACAATAAACATGAAAAAGAAAGATACATAGAAATTAACCTAACCAAAGAAGCGAAAGACTACTTGAAGAAAAACTATGAAAATTTGAAAAAGAAACTGGAAGTGGTACAAAAAAGTGGAAATATATCCCCAGTTTCTGGATTGAAAGAATTAATATAAACAAAATTTTAATCCTAACCAAATTCATGTACAAATTCAATGTAATTTTGATCAAACTACCAGTGATAGTCCTTAAAGAAATAGAAAAAGGAATCATATTGGGTTGTCAGAAAAGTCATGACACATTTCTGCAACAGATGGCACCAGTTCATTTTTGGAAGTTCTAGAGTCATTTGCATCTATGTTATTGCTATGTCATCTGACAGCTGACAGTTCTATCTTCATTCTAAAAATAAGTTGAGTGATTTGGTTGAGTTTTGGAGATTTTACAAGTTGAAAACGGAAAACCAAACTGTGCAATTCTGCCATGGTTTCACTGTTTTACTTCCATAAAGGGAGGAATGTGCAACAAGCTTCTGAAAAGTTGCATAAGTTTATGGTGACAATGCTCTACAAGAATGTCAGTGCAATGATGGTTCACAAAATTTCATGCCAGTGATTTTGATCTCAATAACTCTCCTAGTCAAGGAGAGCCATCAAGGCTGATGACAACAAAATAAAAAGTCAAACGCATGCTACACGACACGAGAGATCATAGAAACATTAAACATCCATCATTCAAGCTCTTACAACCACCTGAAACAGCTGAGCTATGTAAGGAAGCTTGATATTTGGATTTCTAATGAACTCAAAAAGTTCATTTGACAGCATGTATAAACATCTGTGATATGCTATTAAACATGAGGAAAATAAACCTCTTTTGAAGGATCTGATAATTGGTCATGAGAAGTGGATTGTTTACAACAATGTGGTGTGTAAACAGTCTTGGTTTCAATGTGATGATTTGCCTTAAATGACATTGAAAGTAGACATTCAGAGGAAAGTCATGCTCTCAGTGCAGTAGGAGTTTTTCTAGTATTTTTCGAACTCCTACCAAGGAACCAAAGAATCAATTCAAATGAGTACTTGTCAATAATTAGACAGTTTGAATGAATCCATCATCCAGAAATATCCAGAGCTCATTAATTGTAAAGGAGTTGTGCTCCATCATGACAACCTGAGACCACACACAAGTTGGATCACCCATCAAAAAGTATTGGAGCTTGAATGAGATGTGTTGACACACCCACCATACTCATCTGACCTTGCACTGAAGACTTCCACTTGTTTCACTCTCTTCAAAATTCCTTGCATCATATAATGTTCAATTCAGATGAGACTGTAGTTTATGGCCATATCACCCTGAACGTACCTGATTTTGCCTGATCTCAGATCAGGCTTTAAACCAGCACCTTATTCAGTTTTTCACCAATAAAGACAGGTCCTTCTATGAATGAGGAATTATGAATCTCATTGAAAGATAGCAAATGGTTATCAAACAAAATGGGCAATGTATCATTGATTGATCTTTGTTCTTTATATAAATAAATGACTTTTGAAAAACATAGAACAAATATGTCCATGACTTTTCTGAAAACCCAATAAAATTTGCCTGGAATCATAAAGGGCCCCATATAGCCAAAGCAATAGTGTGCATAAAGAATAAAGTAGGAGGCATCTAACTTTCTGACCTCAAATATATTACAAAGTTGTGATAGTCAAAACAGCATGATATTGGCACAAAAGCAGGCAGGTAGACCAATGAAACAGATGTAAGAGCCAAGATATAAATCTCAAAACATATAGTCCACAGATTTTTGACAAAGGGAACAAGACAAACAAGTGGGGAAAAGAAAATCTCTTCAGCAAATGGCACTGGAAAAATTGGATATCCACCTGCAGAGAAATGAAACTGCCACTATCTCCACCACTTACAAAAACCACCTCAAAATGAATCAAGGATCTAAACATAAAACCTCAAACAACTGGTAGAAAACACAGGGGAAACTTGGAGTATGGAAGTAGGCAAAGACTTCCTAAATAAGATCCTGAAAACACAGTCAATAATCCCCAAAATAGACAAGTGGGACTGCAGTAGGCTAAAAATCTTCTGTACACCAAAATAATAATAATAATAATAATAATAATATAATAATATAACAATAATAATAATAATTAAAGTTAGGAGACAACCCTCAGAATGTGAGAATATATTTTCAAACTATGCCTTAGATAAGGGACTAATATCAGAATATACAAAGAACTCAAGTAGCTTGCAAAAATAAATAAATCCAATTAAAAGATGGACAAATAAACTGAACAGACAAATTTTCAAGGAAGACACACAAACAGCAAAAGCATATATATAAAAGAAAGCTCAACATCTGTTATCATAATGGAAATGCTAATGAGATGCCACAATGAGATGCCACTGGGGTTCTCATAGAATAGCTAAGATTTTTAAAAAATGAGTAAGTGCAGGTGAGGCTACAGTAAAAAAAGGAAACCTCTTACACAATTGGTGGGAATGCAAATTAGTAAAACCACTATGGAGAACAGTATGGAGGTTCCTCAGAAGCATAGAACTATCATACTACCCTGTAATTCCTTTCTTAGGTTTCTACCAAAAAAATAGGAAAACCCCTCAATAAGAAAAATACTTGCACATCCATGTTTATTGGAGCATTGTTTACAATTGCTAGGTCATGGAATCAATCCAAATGTCAAGAACACATGAGTGGATTGAAAAACTCTGAAACGTGTATTCTATGGAATACTACTCAGTGATAATAAACAATGAAACTCTGATATCTGATACAAAGTGTACATTTATGGAAGATTTGCTTTAAATGAGACAAGTCAGACTATGAAAGACAGGCATTGTATGTCCCTGCTTAATATATACCGAATGTCTGAGCTCTATAGCAGAAACAGAAATATTGGAAGTTATAATAGCAGGGAGACCAACTGTGAATACTAGAGACGGTACAGGAAGGGGTAGTGGGTATTAGGAACTGGGAAGAAGAGGATCAGGGATAAAACAAACAAAATATTTAATAGACACAAAAATGAAAAGTTATCAGTTAATGATAATGTATATGGTAATGTCTTTGACTTGACCAATATGCACTGTATCCATGCTGGGAAAAATCATGGTGTATACTGTAAAGGTGAACAGATATTAAATATAAATTTATAAAGATAAAAAAGAAACACTAGACAGCATTTCAGTGCTATACTTGCAGACTATTTTAAGTGGTGAAATCACCAACAAAAAGAACAAAAATGTGAAAAGGGTAGCACTAAATATACCACAAAAAGAACACTTATTTAGCATGATAAATGAAATAAGAAGGCAGTGTCAACATGTGCAACATCAGCTGGGAACATGCACATTCAATGACACAAAGTTTTTTTCATTCTGCATATGCCCACGAATAATCACAAAAGCACCAGAGTATTGACTTGGGAGTTACAAAATGTAATAAGTAATCAAGTTTGTGAATTCTCAAGTGATGAGGCTCAACTGTATATGTACATTGACTACACATAGAACCTTGTTTATATGAGGCTTTCAAAGAATATAGTGCCTGGGAGAAGTGGTTCTCCACTTCATCCCCCTACCCCCTCCCTCCACCAATCCATAGCCCCTAAGTCTCAGTTCCTTGGTGGTACTCAGCAATTCTCTGCCAGAACTCTCTGTTCTCACAACTGAACAGAAGCTCTCATCTCTAGACTGCTTCCACCCTTTCATCTTTAAACTATTAATAGTAAGTTTGTTCCCAACTAATCTTTCATTGCCAGTCTAAGTTTTATTCTGTTTTAGTTTAATTTAGGTTTTTTTTTTTTTTTAGGATATTTTCATCTTCTCCTGCTATTATCTTAATAAATTTCACATACATATTTGCATAAGAAATATTCAAAAGTTAATAAGAAGATATTAAGTGAATCTTATAGTCCCCTATTTTCTCTAGTCACTCAACTCCTCTCCTCTGCAACAGCAACCATTCCCACCTGTTTCTTATATATTTTTCCAGAGATATTCAACACAAGTCTATTGTTTGGTATGAATAGTAGTCCTCTCTGTGTACTGTTCTGCATCTTACTTTTTTCACTTACTGACATATTTTGGAGATAATCACACCGATATTCACAATCTATCAAACTTTATGTAACAATTTCTATAGTGTTATACTGTGCTAGTAACTGATAACACTGCACAGAACTTACAGGATGTCTTTGATCCTTTGATATTTATGCGATTGAGGTGATAGTCTCCTGCCCTTATGGAAGATTTAGGCAGAACACATTATTTTATTTTTATGCCTATAACCTTAAATCCCAATATGCAAATTAGAATGCCCAGTCCAAGGGGTGATTCAAATGCTTGGATTTTCAAAAGTAAAGTCCTCATGCCCAGGTGTGATTTGCCTGCCTGCGTTGAACAGTGGTTGCAGTGGGCTTCTCTAATTGATCTTTGGGACCAGTGGAGGGATTGCTGCTGCGTGGCCATCCCCCCCTGGGGGGGGGTGATTTCTCGCTTTCTGTCTCTCTGTCTCTCTCTGTCTTTCTGGCGAGCACACGCACCCTATAGCAAAAAGCTCTCACAAAACAAAATTGATCTTTTTCCATTGAGGCAGAAGATGTTCATCCTTCCCTCTCAGTTTGACAGAAGTATAAAACAGGCTCTTTCATTGATGGATGCTTTCCTGAATTCCCCAGAGCAGGCCAGTTGTTGAAAAATTCTTGTATCTCCCTTGATCTGGGCATATTCTGGGCACAGCTTCTGGACAATTGCTTCTGACTCCTTCCTTATTTACTTTTTGTTCTGTCAGGTTCCCTCCACGCTTCCAGGTGGCCAAACTGACAGAGTCCAGGTCCTGTGCAGAATCCCTGCATTAGTTTTCTATTGCCACTATAACATTATAACATAACCATCAACTTGGCTTTAAGTAGCGCTTTATCATCTTACAGTTCTGGAGTTCAGAAGTTTGACACAGGCCTCATCAGGCTAAAATCAAAGTGTCAGCAAGGCTGCACTTCCTCTGGAGGTTCAAGCTATTATCTTGAATTTTCCAGCATCTAGACGCCACCAGCAGTCCTTGACTCACGGCCTCTTCCATCTTTAAAACCAACAATGACCAACCGAGTCTGTCTCATGCTATATCCTGCCTGCTTCTTTTACTTCATGAGGACCCTTGTGATGATATGAGATCCAGGATAATCGAGGATAATCTCCCTATCTCCTCATCTTGTTACTAACCTTATTTCCATATTTACAACTTTAATTCTTTTGCCATGGAATTTAATATATTCACAGGCTCCAGGGACTAGGATACAGACATATTTTGGGAGTTCACGATTCTGCCTACTATACCCACTGTCCAACAGGTCAAATCTATGCATAAAAATATCCTTGCCTTCCTTGCTCTGACAACCAGAAAGCTGCTATATCCAATGCAACTGCTTCGACGGTCTACAACAGGGCACTTGTGATTTCTTGGGCATGACCCAGTGCCAAGTTATCTGAGACACTCAATTTCAGGAACACGTTTCTTAGTAGTCCTCTCTACTCAGCCAACTTAGAGGGCTATTATAGCTCTCCTTCTTGCTCTCTAGAAATAATATCCTTACAGATCCTTTCTTTCATGTCTAACCTTTCAGTAAGTTCTTTACCTGGGCTGTTGTGTTCAAGAGTCACAACACAATTTTCATAACATTCCCTTTGTAATTCCTGTTCATGGATATCTGTTTTATGATTATTTTAGTAATTGAAATTCAATTGATTGACACCTTAGCAGAGATTTTATTATTTTTAACATTGTGTCCCATGGTATTTTTCAGTATTTAGTTTTGGAAATGATTCTGCAGTAAATATTCTAATATTCTTGTACATACATTATTCCTTCCATGATCAAGATGTTGTATAAGACTAAGATGTGGAATTAACTAATGACTAAAGTTTTCTTTTTTTATTTTTGATGGCTATTGCCAAATATGTATGCTCTTCTACTTAGGTTCACACACACTAAGTTACACTCCAAGAAGCAAGCAGTTGGAGGAAGTTGTTTAGCCGTACTACCACTAATAACTCATGAAGTTTATCTATTAAGTTTTGCCTATTGATTTCATGATAAAATGTACTTCATTTTACTTCTTTTTCTCCGAGTAAAAATAACTATTTTATAATTGAGAACTATTCACAGTTTTAGGTGTTTCTTATGTGTTTTGTTTGTTTCTAAATGTTCCGGTCAGTTTTAACTCACTTTTAGTAAAATCAAAAGCATGAAGTCAAAGTATGACTGGAATTAATTTAAGGAAACTTTTTAAGAGAAGTAGCCATAAAAAGAGGATGTCAGGCAACAGGAGTCAATCACTAGAGTTATGAAGCCTCAGACCCTAGTGAAATATTCTAATTTTTCAAAATTTTGATCTGATCATTTAGAAGTCGAAGGGGGATGATCATAAAGATCTCCTTATGATTTGAGTGTGATCCCCCTCTCTCCCTCTTAGAGGAGGGTACAAACACAGTGGCTCCACTCAAAGAAATGCAGAGGAAGTCTTTCTCTGATTGGAGACTTCTGGAGTTAGTGTTCTTCCCTCTTAATCGCTTACTCTCAGAACCATCACCAAAATGCAAGTATTTCTGCACTGTAACTGTGTCCACCAGTGATAGATTATAACAAAGGACTTTTTTTTTAATTTATTCATGATAGCATGGGTGTGTACACAGAGACAGGATGAGAGAGAGCGAAGGCATCCATAATAGGTCTGGTAATATCACTAACCCCTTCCTCCAGACCTCTGGCTCATCAGGATCTTGGACATACAGGTGTGCCCATCACATTTCAGGTTGACCAGACTGGGACCTTGAACCTGTAGTTTACCACGTGACCTCCAACATCATGGTCTATTATGCTACAGTTCTTACCACCTAGTCTGGGCCATGACAAGGAACTTAAAAAAAAAGTGTGAGACTTTCCAGGATTTTAAACTTCTAGTGTGAAGTTTTATTTATCAAGGGTAGTTTTATCTTTGCATAATAAAGTTGTCTTAAGACAATTTTTAAATAGAATTTTATAGATAACTTCTAAAGGATAGAAATTAAATCTTGGCTCAGTTTTATCAAGGCAAAGTTAGTATTATATAATCCTGAATGAGCAATCATTTAAATGTGAGGAAATTCCTTCTTACATATTTTCAATTGGATTTCATTATATTTAAATGCTAAGAATGTATGAAAAACAGATGACCAAACTATCCGGGTGTACTTTCTATCTAAACACATTGGGTGTATAAATAGCAATGTTGATACCTGCTGACATTGTGTTCCAAAAGTGGATAAAATGACTATAATACTCTGAATTAATTCAGATAAATATTGAGACTCAGTGTCCTTTGGTGTGGAATTTTACACAATTCACTTTCTATATTGAGCATATAATTTATGTTCAATAATATGCTTTATTAAATTGCTGACAGAAAAAGAAAGACTCCTTCCACTTCTCCCCATGAAAACCATAGGACCAGTAAATGAGAATGTTAACTTCAGGCAGTTCAGTCAATTTAGAGAATCCCTGGTTCTCACTAGTCCAAAGAAACAAACCTCTCTGGCACTGTTTAATGCTGACTACAGTTGGATCGAAAATATCCCAAGCATAAGATCATTTACTATTTGTTTGAGCAAAACCTTTCTTATTTCAAGGTTCTTTCTCAACCAGTACAACCATTTTGTTTTGGTAATTTTTCTCACCCTTCGTATTTGGTTATTACTGTCTCCAAGATTGTACAAGTAATCTTCACTTTGCATGGGAATGGAAACTGAGATCTTAACAATCAATAGGAAAAGTTATGATTTTTTTCTTGATGTTCAAAAAACTTCATATTTTACTGTAGTTTCTAGATGTATACAAAAATCCAAAAATGAGTAAACCAGCACATAATTAGTACATTGAAAATATATTAGTATTAAATTTTGATATAATTTGATATTATTGATATGCATATACTGAGTTGAAATTATTTTGATATTAAAACACAAGAGCCATTTAGAATTCACATTATTTATTTGTACTTTTAACAAAAGTAATTTGAATGGTGTTTCCTTCTCTTTGTCTTCAATGTATGACTTTAGATATAGAAGATGCAGCTTTCCTGTTTTGAGGAATTGTCACACAGCTTTCTAAGTTTTAAAAAGCTTCAAACATTTTATCCTTTGTGACTTCAATTTTGTAAAAAGCCCCCGAGTTCCTTTAATATGAAGGTGCCACTTTCAGATAAATTTATGCTTTTGTTACAACCTTTCTCCTCATTTATATTGATAAGGTTCCATTTACCAAGGTCCTCTGGTTGTAGAACTTGTCTCTCAAAAGGGAGTCACTCCTGCAATGAGCTAATTTTTCTATAGCTCCATTTCTGTTCATCCAACTCACGATCACTTTTCCTTTGTTACATTTTCATTTTCATTTTCCAGCTCCCCCCTTGGTTGATATTTGTAAAATGTTCTGTGGGTCTATCAGTGGGAAACGAGGAGCAACACAGCTACATGCTGTCTGCATGTGAGCTGAAAACAGATGTACTTTGACAAATCACTAACAAATTTTCAAAGCAGTGACATGTTGGGTTAGTGATCGTGATACATATCTGAATGTGTATAGTGAGTGTGCACTACAATGCTAATAGGAAGTTTGCCCTTTATGTGATTATTCAGTTAATACACCACAGGAAACTAAAATTCACACATTTGAGAATCATGCAAAGCAAAGAATAACTTCCTGTAAATAGGAATAAGGTTATGCTGGGTAAAGTCTCTTCACAATCTAAATAGGGTTTTAATGCATGAATAATAATTTTAAAAATTAATTAAAAAATAAAAAATAAAAAGATAGGATTAATGTGCTCCTTTTTCTAAGTGCAGTTTAAGGAAATGGGAGAGAAAGTGGAATAAATTACTAGGATCTGATGAGAGATTGTTCCCATGTACATCTCTGTATTTCACTTTACCTAATTGCTTATGTAGCATTTAATATGTCAGTCACTTTTCTAAGAGCTTTATGAACATCATCTCACTTAATCATCTTAATAACAATGAGGTAGCTGCTACTATTTCTCCCTCTTAAAGAAGAGGAAATAGGAACAGAGAAGATAAGTAACTTGCTTGAAGTCATACAGCTTATAAAGCAGAGCAAGGTTCCAGCCCCAGCAGTCTGGTTTTGGGGGCTGTGCTTTCAACAGCTGTGCAGTGTTGCCCTGGGTTGCTAATTCTGATAGAGTTAATCCACCTCATTTGTTATTTGCATTTGTAACTACGACACAAATTCAGTACATAGAGTTGGCATCATTCCCCACGGAGTTTCCTAATGCTCCAGAGCAGAAGAGAGAACTTCAAGAGATGTTTTCTTTTCAAATATCCATGAACGCAAAAGCAATGGTTAGGAAGAAAGGGAATACAGTTGATGACAACTCTTAAGATGTGAATCAACTGGGAACCAGCAGTTAGCGTAATGGCTATGTCGCTGGACTCCCACGTAGTCGACCGCAGTTCGTGTCCCGGACCCAGTGGCTTAAAACTCACGCCAGGCGCGTGTGCATGCATGCCCAAGATCCCGAGAGGAGAATGGAGGAGAAGGGATTGCGGTGTGACCATGCCCCCTGGGGGGTGATTTCTCGCCTTCTGTCTCTATGTCTCTCTCTGTCTGTCTGGCGAGCACACACGCCCTATAGCAAAAACCTCTCCAAAAAAAAGAAAAGATATGAATCAACTAATTCGAAGTGTCAGAAGGTTGGGATTCTGAACATGAAGCTGTTTATGAAAATGGGGGGGAAATAGGTATTATAGATTGAATCAGGGACCAGCAACTGGCATAATGGCTATGTTACTGGACTCCCCCAGAGTCGAACATGGTTCAGGTCCTAGACCCAGTGGCTTAAACTCACTCCAGGCACTTGGGAATGCATGCCCAAGATTCTGAGAGGAGAATGGAGGAGAAGGGATTGCAGTGTGGCCATCCCCACTTGGGGAGTGATTTGTTTTCTGACTCTCTCTTTCTGGCAAGCACACATGCCCTATAGCAAAAACCTTTCAAAAAATAGGTATTATTGATTGAATCAATTATTTACTCCATTTCTACCCATATTATGAAGGACTCTTCTGGGAAATGGTCAATTCTACTAAAATTTAAATGGAGTATATTTGACTTTGCCTTGCAAACTACTATCTACCTTCCAACCAGTAAACATAAAAATTATAAAAGTAAATTTTAGTGACCCAGATGAACATATTAGGAGGGGAAAAAAAACTGTATTAAATAAACACAATGGAAAGAAGACTGGTAGCTAAAAAAATTATCCTATTTTTTTTTTGCTAACATTCTATTAGAGCCACCTTTCTCCCTCTCTCTCTCACTATCTCTCCTTTCACACATGTACACACCTTCTGACCTTAAAAGTCATTGTATTTGGAGAATACTAGTAATTAGATCATGGAATCCGAATCATTGGAGTTTGGGTTAAAGATTAAAATGGTTGTTTGTTTTTAAATCTTTATGTATGTCATTGCCACTTCCTGATGCCAGCGTGGTGCCTAGCAACTGCCAACCATCCAATTTTCAATGCTAGCAAGTAGAAAGGAAAAAAAATCAGAAAGTTAGGCAGGTTATTGCTAAAAATAACTGATGCATAAAACAATATGAATCATCTAGAATAAGTCACTCATGAACACAAGGCCACAAAGAAAAGCAGAGCAGAGGGTTATTCCTCATGGATTCTTTCTAATTTCTGAGCCTAGTCCCAGCAATGATGGGAACTTTCTTAGTACCTACACAAGAGATCTTTGTTCCGACATGATTTCACTTAAAAGGAGGAAGAACAGAGAGAAAGACCAATGTTGAAGAAAACTTGGTAAAATTGAGCACAGGCAGTGGGTGACACAGTACAAAGGGTAGGAACGAGAGCCAAGAGACAGATGTGTGCTTCAGACAAGTGAATCAGCCAATGTGGGCAGCAGTTTCCACTGTGAAGAGAGAATCAAGCTGATGGTGTCTAAATGGACTCTTGGTTCAAAATTCAGATAATACTAATAAAGCCTTGAACTGTAACATCTACTAGATAATGGAATTCAACACTTAAAATTCCCCTCCACTGGCTTCTCATTTTTTCTTAGAATAAAATCCAATTTTTTAGCATGGCCTTAAAAGCCCCGCATGGTCCCAATTCTATCAGCTCCTCCACCATTTCACTTGCTGTGAAGTGTACATGCCCATTTTGAAAGTTTTGCCCTTTCTTTCCCTTAAGCCAGGGATATTCCATGTCTGAGCTTAGCAAATCAAGACCACTTCCAACCTGTGCTTCAGGTCTCAGCTCAAATGTCACCTCCTCCTCATAAAGGCTTTCTCTACCCAGATGACCTCAGTTCATCTCTTAATTTTTTTTATAGCACTTAGCACAACTTGTAACTATCTTATTTATTTATTTATTTATTTATTTATTTATTTATCTTATTTATTGCTTTTTATCTGCTTTCTACTATACAAGAGAATAAACTATCTGTGGACAAGAATCTTATCTGTTTTACCCATGTATCCCTAGGAGCAAATGGTAGGCACTAAATAGTTTTTTTGAGAATAAATTGATGATCATAAATCATGCATTGATCTATCACAAATGCCTGAACACAGGCTTGGCATGAAGCAGTTATTTGGTAAGTAGTTTCTTAATGTAACTAAGTACCTGACCATGATCCTGATCACCTTCTTCATAGAATGTGTATGTGGGTATGAATTTATTATGGTCTTAAGTATTAGTTGCTAACTGTTGCTGTGACAAATTATCATTAGTAGAGGGACTTAAAATGACACAAATTTATTATCTTACATTTCCAGAAATGCAAGTCTGACATCAGTCTTAGTGGACTGAAGTCAAGGTGTTGGCAGGACTGAGCTCCTTGTAGAGGCTCTTTCTAGGGGAGAATCTATTGTCTTTTCCAGCTTCCGGAGGGTACCCACATTGTGGTTCTTATGTATCTTCAAAGCCAGCAATGGCCAGCTGAGTCTTTCTCACACTACATCACTCTGACACTGAGTGTCCTGCCTCCCCCTGATATTTAAAAGGACTCTTGCAATTACATTGGGTTCACTCAGACAATTCAGAATAATCTCCCCATCTCAAGATTCTTAATATAATTCCGTCTGCAGAGTGCTGTTTGTCATGTAACAAAACATTCACAAATTACAGGGATGAGGATATGGGTGTATTTGTGGGACCATTATTTTACCTACCACATCATCATTTGATATGACACTAGGAGAAAAATCATCCTCAGCATGGACAATCCAGTGGAAGCCCTTTCTCTTATCTTTCAAACGTGTACTACATGATGACATTCTGGAAAGGCATTTCCTGTAAGTAATCTTATTTCTCATTTTCCCATCTCAAGGCTGTGGCTTGAATGTGTGAGTGAAGCTATTTTGCATCAGTTGAGCAATGGGTTTAAGCTACTACTTCCTGTACATACAATGAGCCTGAAAAGTAAGTACATGTTGACATTTCTGGACAGACGAAAAATCCATTTCTGTTGTTGATAGAAGGTAATTATGAGAAGAGAAAACACTTTCCATTCCCATCACCATTATAAGCAAAACAACAGCACTGTATCTCACAAAATAAAAATTCAGTAGAAGCCAAGCAAATTGCATCATTATAAGGATATATCTTAAGACTAAGGGCTAGATGAAGATGGGCAGGATTTTGGACTCCAAAAGCTATAGTTAGCTGAGACAATTCTCTCCCTTCGCCTGGGGTAAATCAGCTTGCACAATTACACAAACCCAGGGGTCTAACACATTAACTTGGAATCAATATATTCTATCTGCGTTGGCACTGCTAGTGTTTCTGGCAATTATTTATGAAGGCATTCTCGCTATATTTGCACAGTATGCAGCATTGTTCATAGCAGGCTGCAGATTATTGTCAATGAATAATGCCCTGGAAGCTCCTAACCCTTTGTGCTTATGTCTAATAACTAGATCAACAATAGCTGCTTCTCTATGTTCTGCTTAAGATTATAGCATGGCCATAAATAAGCTCCCAGTGGCAGGATTCACTGGGCATCAGTGACAACCACTGCAAAACTACAGGTTCATATAGTCTCTGGTGACACAATAAACAATATTCATCATCAAACTTTTTTAAAAGATAATGACCTTTAAATACAGACATTTTTTGAAATCATATTTTGCCCTAATTGTTAATCATCCAACATAACACCAGGTCTTTTTTTGAGAATTTACCTGTGAAATATGGTAAGACCAACCCCAGAGAGGTGGGGATTCCTACACAGTCATTCTTATTTATTAAGAACTGCATGGAGGGAACCAGCAGTTAGTGTAATGGCTATGTTGCTGGACTCCCACGTAGTCGACAGCAGTTCACGTCCTGGACCCGGTGGCTTAGAACTCATGCCAGGCATGTGTGCGTGCGTGCCCAAGATCCCGAGAGGAGAATGGAGGAGAAGGGATTGCGGCGTGACCATCCCCCCTGGGGGTGATTTCTCGCTTTCTGTCCCTCTGTCTCTCTCTGTCTGTCTGGCGAACACATGCACCCTATAGCAAAAACCTCTCCAAAAAAAAAAAAAAAAAAAAGAATTGCATGGAAAGGCATCTTCTAACATAGTTCTTTCTGTTATTGTTGCTGGGGGAGGAGAGAGTGTGTTCTTTTCCAACCACTACACCTTGTCAGAGAGCTCAACAGAGGCCACTGACCTCAAATTTGCATGTCACAGCCCATTTTGGTAGACAAAATTTTTCAGAAATTTCCCCTTTACTTCTTCCCATAGGCCACATAGGAACACTTTACTGAGATTCACAGGAAAAGAGGTGCTCCCTTCACTGAAACACATGCAGTGGCTACCTGTGTCTACTGCCTGGTTTAAATGTCTCTAGTGAATCTCTTTCACATGCTTGCAAGAAGCAAACATACAGAAAGGTGTATCAAGCTATTCTAGGAGGTCATTAAAGGCATCACCTATTGTAAGGCTCATGACTTAGAAAGACAACATGAACTGAATGCCATAAACACTAGAGTGGAAGGCAGAGCCAGAGATAGACAGAGCTGTTCTGTTTGGTGACCATTATGGTAAAGAACTATGTCACTAAGAGAATGGGAGAGCCCCTTCTTCCCTTGGACTTGGTGCATTTGTCTCCTGGGCCTGTCAAAACAAATGATCACAATCTGGATGACTGGAATACAGAAAGCTGGGCTGGCCCACAGCCTAGTGTTAAGAGAGCCAGATCACACATGGCTGGCTGTGAATCCTGGGCCCTGGTAGCTAAAAAAGCACTCCAGGGGTATGTGTGTGTGCTCCAAATCCCCAGGAGCGAGAAATGGAGGGGCAGGGATATTGGTGTGGCCATACCTCACAGGAAGATGCTTTCTCTCTCTCCCTCTCTGTCTCTTTGGCCCTCTATCTCTCACCCGTGAGCACACATGCTCTCTGACAATTAAAATGAGACAAAATAAAAACCAGGAAGTTATTGTTTCTCAGTTCTAGAGGTAATGCTCTCTAAAAGCTCTAGGCAAGAATCCTTCCTTGCTTCCTCCAGTTTCTCCATTTAACCTTTATTTTGATGGGCTTTCTCCCAGATCTCCCATAAGTCTCACTCTACTTCAGTCCTCACCCTCTGGAAGACAGCTCTCCATCACTGAGGATTTCTTCCTGGAAGACTCTCCAAGCTTCCATTCAGCATTTAATCAACCAGGGGGAACTTGAGTTTTTGCTTAAAGTACACTTTTTTTTTTCTTTTTTTCTTTTTTTAGAGAGAGAGAGATTTTTACTGTAAGACACATGCACTTGCTGGAGAGACAGAAAACAAGAAATTACCCCCTGGGAGGATGGCCACACTGCAGTCTCTTCTCCTCCATTGTCCTCTCAGGATTCTGAGCATGGACATACATGCACCTGGCATGAGTTTCAAGTTGCTGGGTTTGGGACTCAAACTGCAATTAACCATGTTGGAGTCTAGTGCCTTAACCACTATTCTACCTGCTGGCCCCAAAGTACACCTTTTTATAACTATAAATGTAATGCAACTTCATTATAAGATTATTTTTTAAAACCATTAGAGCATTAAAAAGGTAAAATCACTTTCTCCACTCTATAGAGACAACTGCTATTAATACTTAGATGGATTTTCCAATAATCTTTCTCTATGAAACATGTGAACCACTTTCAAAAAAAAAGGCAAGATTGCTCATATTGTTTTCCTACCTTTGTGGATCTCACATCCATGGAACAGAATTAACTTATAATTTTGTAACATAATCAACACCCTTAAAATTCACATTCAAGAATTAGAAATTTTTTAACTTGATATTTTTACATTATCTGCCTAATTATTTCCTCTTGCCACTAAATATTCTTTTTTTTTTTTTTTTTTTTTGGAGAGGTTTTTGCTATAGGGCGCATGCGTTCTCCAGACAGACAGAGAGAGACAGAGAGACAGAAAGTGAGAAATCACCCCCCAGGGGGGATGGCCACACCGCAATCCCTTCTCCTCCATTCTCCTCTTGGGATCTTGGGCACGCACGCACACGCGCCCAGCATGAGTTTAAGCCACCAGGTCCAGGACTCAAATCACGGTCGACTACGTAGGAGTCCAGCGACATAGCCATTACGCTAACTGCTGGTCCCTTGCCACTAAATATTCTTTAAAACACAATTTAATGGCTATTCACTTCTTCATGTTATGTCTATACTGCAGTTAATGTAAATAATTCTGCATTATAAACATATAGACCAAATTCAATTTTTAATTTAAAAAGTAAAGTAATGCATAACTTTATTTAAAAACCCCCTTGAACAGTTCTGATAAAAACATTAAAATACATTTGTACTCAAAATATTTTTTAAAGTTCTTGATGTAAATAACTAAATCTTTATAAAATTTATAACAATGTATAAGCATGTTATAATACATGTATATACATTCTATACTGTATAACAATATATAATATACAATATTTATCATGTATAAAGTATAATAATCTTACCATCTGTTTCATCATTCTCTTCAGAGTAGCAGCAGTATCATTTTGACTACTTTGAAAGGTCGACAATGTTATCTTATTGAATTTAATTTGCATTTTTGATTGCTAGTGAAGAGTCTTTCATATCTATAAATCATTATATTTCTTCTATTGTAATTCTCTCTTCAAATTTTTTAAATCATTTTTTGTTGTGGGGTAGTTTTGTCTTTCATTAAGTCATTTGTTCATTCAATGTATTTTTATTGACTGTTTGTAATATACCAGACAGTGGGCTAAGTTAAGGGAAAAGAATACTCAGGAAGTTGAGGGACTAGGAGATAGTTTGCTGGTTGGTTTCTGCCTTTAGGGAAAATTTTATCCACTTTCTCATTAATTTATAGTCTTTTTGTGTGTTAAGGCTATTAACCCTTTGTCATGTTTTTGCTAATTATTTTGCTAATGTCTCTTTTTTGTTGCTGTTTTGCTCATGGCAACTAATTTCTATAAAAATTTAAAAGAGAAGTCATTCACATATTTTACAGAGAAGGAAAGGGTTCATACCTAAAGAGAAGTTCATTACCAAAATACCTAGTTATTATTTCTTTTTCTTGTTTTCACTCTTTCCAAATAAATTTTCCATTGAGATTATATTTTGATATATGACGTACGATTTCAGGACTTTATTATATTCCAAATGGTAATTAATTATCCCAGTGCCATGTATTAATGATCTGTCATCTCTCCATTGTTTAACAGCTCATATTTATCATCTACTAGCGTTTTATAAACATCAGCATCTAAGCTTTCTATTCTGTTCCATGGTTCTGTCTTTTTCTTTCCCTTCTCTCTCTTTTTATTTTTTTTTTTGATGTTGCCCCTTTTTTATTTAATTTTGTATGAGCTTTCTGGAGAGAGAGACAGAGACAAAGAGTGAGGAAACGAGAAATCATCCTCCAGGAGGGATGGCTATATCACAGTTCCTTCTCCAATCTCCTTGTGGAATTTTGGGCACAGATGCATATGCGCCTGGCCTGATTTTCAAGCTGCCAGGTCCAGGGCTTGAACCATAGTCAGAGTCCTCTGGGAGTCCAGTGCCTTAACCATCACGTCACCTGGTGGCCCAGTTGTGTCTATTCTTAAGCCAATGTCATAGTCTTTATTATTAAAGCTTTGTGTTTTACTATATAACTATAGAAATCCTAGCCTTTAAAAAAAAAAAATTCTTGTCTTTTTTATCATCTTCTCTTTCCCAATCCAGGATCACTTTATTAATAAAGACCAAACAAACACACAAATTCTTATTGGCATTTTGATTAGAATTGCATCATTCCCCTTTAGACTGTAAATCTACCGTATGAGGTTTAACTCATGATTGTTTCCAGTTGCAAAGTCATTCTTCCTGATTATCTTTCACTCACAGTGCCTTAACACCACTGACCTTAGAATCCCCACCTTAGAAGACTACACTAAATAGACCTCTGAATTCAATTTAGGTCATCCATCTAAAATATTATCCAAAAACCAGGAGAGGGGGGAACCAGAAGGAAAGTTGCTTAAAAGTTTAAAAGAGAGAGAGAGAGAGAGAGAGAGAGAGAGAGAGAGAGACAAGAAAAAAGAAAACTGAGTTTCAAATCTATATTTGAGTTTCAGATTTACAGGGTAAATTTATAAATGAAGGCAAATAGAAATCTACTTGTTTTCTTTTTTATTGATTAAAATGGTATAGACATTTTAATATATTTCATTGCAAATGCAAATTATTTCAGATATTTTATGATTATTAAAAGACTGGTTGGCTCACTTGGTCCAATATAGCATTATTCCAGAGGACAGAAAAAAAAAAAAATAGAAGTTCCCTGACATTCCTATTTAAAATTAATTACACGTCCAGCCATGGTGGCACATGCCACTAAGGAACACTGCTATTCCATGGGCTGGGATCACTTGGAAGGCCTAGGTTTGATTCCCAGTCCAACCTAAAGACCAGGAGGGGTGACACATGCCTGTAATCCCAGCAAATCAGGGAGACTGAGACAGGAGGGATCAGGATATGGTGAGATCCTGCCTTAAAAAAATAATCATAATAAATAACTGTAAGGGCATCTCCACAAGCGTCACTCTTTCTGAATTCTATGCTTGTTCCACCTTGTTTTTCTCCCTGGTTGACTGGCCTGTGATATTTGCTACTTGCTTCAGTATCTTCATGCCTGCTTACCAAAGACAGGTTCAAGTACAGGATGATGAGCCAATGTATGCATAGCCTCCATAAGCCCTGGAAAAATAAACTGAACAACAAACTGCCCTACATTTTCCAGAGTATCAGCAGATAGAGAATCATCCTTATTTAATATGAATCTTTATAAAACTGAATGTCAGATTGTTACCCGAATATAAACCTAATAGCTTGCTTAAAACACTTTTTGACCCATTTTAAATAGCACACTCACAAAAAGCCATGAAATCTATGAGCTATTCATCTTTTTCTTTCTTTGTCCCTAAAAATAAACTCAAAATTTTTACTCAAATGTCTAAAAAAAATTGACATATGCATTGTAGTTGTATTTGCTTTGTTTTCAAAAACTGAATTAAGGGATGGCCCCACGGCCTGGTTGCTAAGACAGTCAGATCCCGTATTGCTGGCTGAGCTGTTCTCATCTTGGCCCCATGGACTTGACAAATACGAAGGACAAGTGTGCATGCATGCCCCAAATCTCAGCAGGACAGAGAAATGATGGAGAATGGATAGTGCATGTGCCCTCTGGCAAAAATATAAAATAAAATAAAGAACTAAATTAGCATTCATTTGGTACCTCTTAGGTAAAGAATGCAAACTAATTGCAGTGGAAAAGAAAGGGCTTCACAATCCTACTGTAAAGCACAGGCTAAAGGACCTAACAAGGTGAGAGGCCAAAACCCTGTCCAGTCAAGTAAAGAGACACTCAGGGAGCCCTTCTGTGTGATGCTACGTAATTGTCATGTGTATGAAGTTCAGCCTTACCCCCTTTAAAATGCTTAGTTTCTCAGGCGCAGCCACTGTGCATCCTGGGTGATCATCTTGGAGCTTGACATTTGAACAGCATTCTGCAAGTGAAGGTCCATCTCCAACGCCGATTTGTCCAAAGCTCTGAGAATAACATCTTCCCATCTTGAATTGTCACTAGGGATTCTCCATGGATCTCAGGGCTTTAAAATGCCCCTCCCATAATGCCGTTTTCCACAAACACTGTTGCTGAAAAGAGGTATGTAAGAGTGGAGGTTCCCCTGGGAGTATGGCACTTCCAGAATCACAGAGGGAGAAAGCCACAACCTGCCCAACATTGCAGCCATGACACTGGGCTACAAATGCAGTCAGCAATGGTCGGTCATTGGGTCTGTGTACCAAGTAGGTCCTCTTCAAATTTCTCTTTGCCAAAGTCTTCAACAGATTTTAATGTTTTCCCAATTTCAAGTGGAAATAGCTTTATAATGGGATATAATTTAACTTATATGTTAATGAAATTATATTTTCATTTCTGTTCCAATTGAAGCTGAAAAAAATCACCGTCTGGCTTATTAAAAACTAAGAGATTGAATAGAATGAGTCTTCTTTTCAGAGCAAAGATAGAATCCTAAATTATATTTATACTTTTCCATTTAATGGCTTGATTATATTCAATTAGACTTGTGATATTATCAAAAATGTTCACAGGTTTCCTACTCAGCAAATTTTTTGTCTACTTACCTCATTAAGAGTGTATCAATTGACTGTCTCACGTTTTCTTTTTTTCTGATCCCACATTGGCACCATGGTCCTTACACATTTCTTTCAATATCTGAAGATAAGGGCCCTTTTCAGAATAGCCTTATTGACTGTAAACTACCTGCACTTCATGGAGGCGCTTGCCTTTTATATGCTTCATTGATGTTTAAAATATTGTTTAAAGTACTTGCTTCTTCCTAGTTCTTTTTTATGGAGTGGTCTCATTTCTCTGGTGTAATATCGACAGTAGAAGTTGACAAAGCTTGAATGACATAGAGAGCTCAAGGTTCTGTGTAGGAGATCTCACAATTAAAACAAGTATAGCATGCCTAATTAAATAAGCAAATACTCAGGAACATATAATTAACTCAAGATAGGTGACTAGTTTATGCTTTGCATTAATTCAAGATAGGTGACTAGTTTAACATTACACTAAAAAAGTATAAGGTTAATTTTTAAAATAAGTAAAGATATATTCAGAAACTTATATAGATCTCATAGGAAAACAACTAATACTTACACAGTTTTTATAACATGCCTAACATTTTACGTGTATTAGCCCATTAATCTTTATACACACTTTATGTTAAATATTATTATCTCCATTTCACAAAGAAACTGTGTTACAGGAAGGTTAAGTAACATGCCTGAGGTCACGTCACTAGCAATGGGAGAGTCAGGTTTCAAAGTCACAACTTCCAAATCTAAACTTGGGTCCTTTTTTTTTTTTTTTTTTTTTTTTTTGAAAGAGAGATTTTTTGCTATAGGGCACGTGTCCTTGCCAGAGACAGAGAAACAGAAAGGGAGAAAGCACCCCCTAGGGAGGATAGCCACACCACAATCCCTTCTCCTCCAATCTCCTCTTGGGATTTCAGGCACGCATGCACACTCACCTGGTGTGAGTTTTAAGCTGCCGTGTCTGGGACTTGAACCTTGGTCAACTATGTCGGAGTCCAGTGATGTAACCATTACGCCATCCACTGGTTCCAAAACTTGGATTCTTAACCAGTATGTAATACTGGCCCTAAAGCTCATTCCAGGCAGTTTCCCACCCAAGGGTGAACCGAGATCCTGACCTCATTAAACCTCTACTGTCAGATGAGTGATGACTAATTCACATAACTACGCAAGATGAAACCCACAGAAAGTCTTGCAGCTACATCTCAAGCCTACTCTTGTCCCTAATATAATCAAAAGGTAGAAAATCCTTATTTAAAATTGTCAAATTTGGCAAATACAAGTACGAGAAACCCAGATAAATTTGAATTTCAAATAAACACATTTTTAATATACAAATGTCCCAACCAATATTTTAGACAGACTAAAGTATTATTTGTTTACCTAAAATTTAAATTTAACTGAATGTCCTGCATTGCATCTGACAACCGTTTCCCAAGTCTATTTCATTCTCAAATGTCCTCTGAGTAGGAATGGAACACCCACACACAATTTAAAAGACCATCTTGAGACAAACACAAGGGTGACCCCAAGAAATATTCAGCCTGCAGAGTTACCCGAGGCTTCTGATGTCGTTATGTCCCCAAGTCCTCATTCCTTTTCCAGCCAATCGGCTTCCACAAGCTGGCAGTTACTTAGGCTTAGTGAACTAGGCAATGTGACCTAATGAATTTTCAGGAAATCCCACTTTTCAAGGGGAATAATCCTTCTCTGTATATGTCAACTGATATCTGAGTCACACAGAGAAAGGAATTTGGATGGTAACATACCAGCAAAAACTTGTCATTCTCATTCCCACCATACTCCTTTTCCCTAATCCACAATACAAAGAAATATTCAAAATTTTATATGAAAAAGAATGTAGTTTCCATTTCATTATTTCTGGGCATTCAGATTCAATAAAATATAAAGACCAGATGGACATGGTCTTTGACATCTGAGGACAAAATTTGGTCCTCGATGTTTTGTACCTGATAGCCTTAAAGCTTATGCTGAGATTAAGCCAAAATGCATGATTCTATGGAAAATTAATTACCAAGTAAGCTTTCCATTACTGAGTTCACAGTGGCCTTGAAAAATATTGTCCTTTAAGGTATGCCAAGTCAAAATCATGCAAAGTGCTATTTAATTGATGCATTGAGTTTTAAAGCAGCCAACTCTATCATATTAGCCCTGTGTTGGTCACATCAGCAATTGCTCAATAAATAACTTCATGACTGATTGACCAAAAGGGTATTGGAGAAAGTACTAGATAATTCTCTTTGCTATATGACCAGATGTCCTCTGCAAGGCAAACCCAGCAGGGCACAGCAGGGCAACAGAAAGCAATTGGAGGAGCTGCTGAAAATTATTCAGTGAGAACAAAAGAGAGAAACACATTATCTGCATTTCATGCTGGATGTATAAGCATCTGAAATGGAGTTGTCACAGTGAGGACACAGAAAACTGTCCCGGATTGGGAGTTCAGAGACCTGTGTTTTGGTCCTCTGCCCATAGCCATGTTTGAGGGTTTGAGAAAGTAAATTTATCTTCTCTCTGGAAGTTTGGCTTAAAGTTTTCTAAGGTCACTTCTGTTCTTTTAATCTTAAATTTTTTTCTTCTGACTCAGGTCTAAATGCATTTAAGCATCAAGAAATTGTAGTCCTTTACAATTCTGAAAGCCTGCTCTCAGGTATTGATTTGCTGCTTATTCCTCAGCTTTTCTGAGCAGATTACATACTTGAAAAATGTGAATACCAGTATCTTATGAATATCCCTAATTCTAACAGAGTTCAACTAATGAGGTTAATCAGTATAGCCTTAGAGCTGTCATACAATCAGTTCTTATTATATTCGTCCATTCTTTATCCAGTGAATATTTAAGCATTAGTCAGTAAATACATAATGCATTTTTTTATTTGTCAGAGGGCATGTGTGCCTGCCAGGGAGAGACAGAAAAACAAAGAGAGGAAAAAGGGAAAAAGAACTCCCCATGGGGTATGGTCATGCAGCAATCTTTTCTCCTACATTTCTTCATCCTGCTGGGACTCTGTGCAGGCATGTGTGTGCACATGGCATATTTTTCAAGCCACCAGGTTCAGGATGCAAACTGTGTGGTCAGCCATATGGAATTTGGCATCCTTAACCACCAGACCATGGACTGGCTCTAATAGTCCATGTTTATTTAGGACCTACGATATGTTAGATACTGAACCAGGCATGAATGAGAAGGTCCCTAAACCTCAAAGAGTTTATAGTTTAGAGAAATAGGAACATAAGCGGGGTATTTCAACCAGTTGTGATAAGTGCTATAACGTAGTTTTTTAGAGTCATTATAGTCTAGAGGGAAGGTAATCATGCCCTGAATCAATCAGAGAAGACTTAAAATACGAGGTTGCCAGGCAGACAAGCTAAAAAAAAAGCAGGCTGGAAAGAAAACAAGAGATGATTCTGCAATGATATGCACATTTGATAAGGCTTAATATAAAGGGAGGCTAAAGAGGCCAGCTGGAATAGCTGAAAAGTCCCAGAAGCAAAAGAGAAATGAGTAACATAAGTAGACAAGAACCATAACAATGTACAAAATAAGTATGAATGTTGGGGGGGAAAGGTTGAGGGGAGGTTAACACCATGAGCCCTGGTCTTACAGAACATCTCGGTGAACAGCACAAAGAACCCTGTCGTCTGCCATGGTGCAGCCTCTGACACTTTGTTGTAGCGTCAACCAACCACGGCGATGTTTTGAGCTTTTCATTTTCCTTAGCACTACTTCTGCATTGAAGATACAGGGAGAGGTAGAGAGACAGAAAGCGAGAAATCACCCCCTGGGGGGAATGGCCAGGCCATAATCCCTTCTCCTCTATTCTCTTCTCAGGATTTGGAGCATACATGCACACGGGCCCAGCTTGAGATTTAAACCATTGGGTCTGGGAATGAAACAGTGAGTGGTCAACGACATGAGAGTCCAGCAATGTAACTATTATGTCACCTGCTGGTCCCCAGCACTACTGCTTCGAATGCCTCTAGCTAAAATTTGTCGCCGTTTCCAAACAAGTACTTTCCATGGTACAACCCACTGACGACAACTTTTTAGTACGTGTCTATTCAGTTGCTTATTTGCTTTAGATTTGAATATATACATAGTTCTTTTCATAGGTATCATTTGGGCTTGTGTTTATATACTCGAAGAGTTAATTTCTTGTATGTTCTAAACTTGCCAGCACCTGGGTACACTGTTGGCATATCAAAACCCAAAATCCCTTCTTAACATCTTTGAGCAGGAACCATAGTTTCTCCACATACCACACTAACCTTCACAGCCTTTCATATTTGTAGAGACCTTGTGACACTTCAGTGAGACAATGGTTGGATTTGTTATTTTATAGTTGCATTACATCTTACACTTTAGAAAGCCCTGAAATTGGCTCCTAAGTACTAAAGAAACATGTTTCTTTCTTTACTAGAATGAGTTAAGGTGCTAGAATAGAAACAGATGGGGAAAAAAAGAGAGTTATAATTAGGAATGAGCAGAAATTGTGGTTTTCCTACTTGTATTGCATGGTTCCTTTCATTGAGTATAATGTATGAGCCGCAGTGTAATGCATAATGTGGCCATCAATTTTAATTTTGCCAGCCTTTCATTCAAGTGTGGCTGCCTTTCCCATCCTAATCTTCAAAGGGCACTGCCAGGATGATTATCACAACCACCAGCTCTTTCCCCAGTAATGTCACTAAATCTGATTAACCTATTTCCCTCACAACTTGGGATCACAGGTAGAGAAGTATTGCACTCATTCTGATAATTACTTGTCTCCAAAAGCAGATTTTAGAAGGATAGTAATCACAATCACGTACTCTGTTATGTAATTCACTTCAGAAAAATATTGTCTATATTTGTCTATTTAAATGATTAGAGCACATGGAATGACATGACTCTGCCTCTCTCTGCTCAGAGCAGAGTTTACATCTTCAATTGAGGACATAAGGGAAGAAAGCATTCTCAAACTTGGTCATTGTGCTGGAAGAGTTCTCTGATGTTCGAATGTCTCACCTTTAAATAACTGTCCCATATGCATATAAAAACCATGAATTTCCTTTTTTTTCCCTCTTATGTTGCACTTTGCATATTTCTACTGCACAAAAGCCAAGGTAATGCAGGAATCAGTGGCTAGTGTGAAAATTTATGAATAAATGTTATTTGGTTGGTGTTTTAGTCCAAGGAAAATGCTTTTAACACAAATCTATATGGCAGATTTGCTGAATTACCAAATTGGGTCACTGGATGTTTATAGTCTCAGAGTCCATTTGATATTCCCCAAGAAATAAAAGTAACTGGGGTATTTTTTATTAGACTAGTAGTTATTTTCTTTTCTCTAAACTGTGAAGATATCTATTTAGTGTCTGAAAATAACTTTATCTTCTGATAATTGTTTTTCTCTGGGATGGCAAAAGAGACAAGTGACTCCAATGAAGTTAGTAAGGAAAACTTCATGCAAACAAAGATCTTAGTTTCCTCAATAAGCTCAGAATTAAACAGACATAAATTTCTATTTTGGCATGCTTGGTGGCTAAATTCTACTTTACTCATTATCTATAGGCCGTTGCTTTTCTCACCTAATTCCATTATTTCATCTCACTTTTATGGTTTCCATATATTAAAAACATACATATTGTATCATCTGAACATTTGAGATTAATTTATTCACATTTAGTGACAATAAAAAAATCCTCCCTTGAATCCATACACTTGTGAATATAGCTGACAATGTATGTCCCAGAATTCAATTCTTTTAAAAACAAACTCAGACACACCCACACACACACCATGAGTCTATAAATAGCAATTATTTGAAGTAATGGCATTCTTCATGGTAGTCAATTACTTTCTAAATAATCAGTGTCCAGTAATATTCTCACAAGTTATTGTGTTTAGAAGTCAATGAAGAATAATATAATTGCACCACTCAGGACAGTGAATTAATGGCATACATCCCAGTAAGGAAAGAATGCTTATTCCTGTTCATCACTGCATCATCAATGCCTAAAACAGTGCCTGGATTATAGTAGGTTTAAAAAAAAATCATTGTTCACAAAAATAAACAAATAAATTTTCTAGACATAGTAATAAATTATTTTTTTCTCTTTTTAAAATTAATTTGTGATAAAGTCATATAGAGGAGGCTATAGAGTATTTTTCATAAAGAGAAAATATAACTTCAGCCTACACAGAAACTGAATGGGCAGGGATTTTTGCTATGTGGCAATCCTCCCTCCTCAGCCTCTCAAATAGCTGGGCCTACAGGTATACCCCACCACACCCAGCTCCTCCAGAATCGTGCTATGTCACCCGCGTTGCCTGTAAACATGCCATCTTCCTGCCTCAGCCTCCCCAGCACCTGGGACTACAAGTGCATGCCACCAACCTGGGATTTTAGAGTGGGCTCAAAATGGGTCTCTTACATGGTTTCAGCTTGCCAAGTAGTATTGGCAACCAGCATGCACTAGATGGGCAGGATTTTAAAATGAGTATTTCCCCTTTATGGGAGAATCTATAATCACTCAGAAGTTGAAAAATAATAATGGCTTATAATTGCTGAAAAATCTTATACTGCAAGTTACAGTAACCAAAGAGATCATTGTTTCTGAGCTGACGCAAAGGGAGGAAGGGAATTCAGGCAAAGACATTAAACCAAACTATCTGGGAAGCACTTGCCTGAGGACAATGTACTTACCTGCTCAGATCTCACGATCCCAGACAGCTCTCTGGAGACTCTGTTGTAACACAACCCAGCTCATGGAGAAGAGCATGCACTAAACCTGGTTCTTGGGAAAACAGTCTTCCATGAAGAGTGAACCCTTGGCCAGTTACGTAGTAGATCCACCACTATTGCAGCTCTCCCATGTTCTCTGTGGCGACGAAAACATCTGTGTTCTATAACCTTCCTTTTTGTGTGTGATTGATATGAAGATAGGATCATGAGAATACGGGGCATGTTTTAACAAGACAACCTTCTATCCAAGTAATTCATGATGTAAAACAAGGAACTGGATTTTCCTGTTTCGCTTGTTTACACATAGCCTAATTCCAAAAGTACAGGTGAGGGTGACTTCAGAGGTCCTCCTCTACTCCACAGCTCCTACCATCTCCTCACACCCGCTCCAAGAGTCTTGCTGAGGCTTTCATTTTACTAATCAGAAGCCATTCTGGATAGATAGGTAAACCTCTCATATTTCTGTGAAATAGAAAGATGTTAGCTCATGGACTTAAAAAATCATGATCCATCTCAAGGACCCCCACTACATCTTGAAACATGAAGATCGGTGAATGGAAACAAAAGAATAACAACAATAAGCAAATAGAAATAACGTGGAAGTGGGGAAAAGCCAGAGATTTCACACCTTTGGGGCTTTTCCATCCTCCCAGCTATTTTTACTTGCGAACTGCCATCTATTCAAGGATGTCATGTTACTCCCTGCCTGGGAGATTAACACAGCGCCAGTCACACTATCAGCTCCAGTATCACCTTCTCTTCCAAGTACAGCCAGAAAGGTATCACTGGAAAAATTGAATTACTGTCTGTGAAAGACACAAAGGAAAGTACAAACTAGCGCATCTAGCCTGGAGGAGGGAAAGCTAACAAGAGGGCATGTAGTGGTATTCGAACAGGTGCAAGTGCCTGCCAGGCCTGCCAAACTTTGTGTTAAGACTGAACTAAACAGAAACCTGAACATTTTACAGACTTGAGAATTTAATCTGGCCCAACATTCACACTTTACAGCTAAGACATAGATGGTTGAGATATAACTTAGAGGCTAACAGACTGAACTTGACAACCCACAGCTAACCGGCAGAGGAAGACAAGACCAAACTGACACACTCTAGAGCTACTTTCCATTAAACAAGATTATTTTAGGTGGTACAAAAGCAGTATATTTTGGGAACAAGCAGTTAGTGTAATGGCTATGTCGCTGGACTCCCACGTAGTCGACCGCGGTTCGCGTCTCGGACCCGGTGGCTTACAACTCACGCCGGGCGCGTGTGCGTGCGTGCCCAAGATCCCGGGAGGAGAATGGAGGAGAAGGGATTGCGGCGTGACCATCCCCCCTGGGGGGTGATTTCTCGCTTTCTGTCTCTGTGTCTCTCTCTGTCTGTCTGGCGAGCGCACGCGCCCTATAGCGAAAAACCTCTCCAAAAAAAAAAAAGCAGTATATTTTAATAAATATGTATTTCCTTCCTTATGCATGTTTAAAAGTGTAATGAGTACATCCATTAAGGGATATAACATTTTCATTAAATGAAAATAAGCAAATCTTATAATATGCCAAAGAGAAACTGTTCTCTTGAAAAACTGGCCTAGTGTTTTTGTTTGCTATGGGGTGCATGTGCTCAATGAAGGGAAAGAGGGAGAGAAAGTGAAAAATCTCCTCCCAGGGAGGATGACCATGCCGCAACACACAAACACACGTGCATGCACTTAGACACACACCGCTCAGGGTCTGGGACTCAATCCATTAAGCTGACCATGTGGATCTAGCTGTCTTAACTTCT
This sequence comes from Tupaia tana, assembly GCA_026018925.1. Taxonomy (NCBI): domain Eukaryota; kingdom Metazoa; phylum Chordata; class Mammalia; order Scandentia; family Tupaiidae; genus Tupaia; species Tupaia tana. The sequence continues at coordinate 89,075,924 of JAKSZU010000002.1, forward strand.
GTGCCACCTGCTGGCCTGAAAATGTGACCCAGTATTTGCCTAGATCTTCATTACACCATCTCAACTACCTTCTCACGAGTGAGGGTGGGTGGATCTTCTCTGAGAGCTCATCAATTAGGAAGATTTTTCAGACATTAGGGTTTTTAAGTTTAAGTGAAATCAGGTTAATCATTGAGGTTATAGGAATGTCTCGGGATGTGTCCATGGAAAAGATGAAATCCAGCCTTCTTGGAACATAAGAAAAATTAGATAAAGCCTTCACATGGTTACCATGCATACATACCTATTATTGAAAAAGTATAAAAAGTGATAAGGACCCCAAAACAATGGCATATATCTTAAACCTGAAACATATCAAGTGGCAAACAAATCAGGCTAAGTTTAAACCTTATATTACATTATCTTAATTTCTTTTTTTTTTTTTTTTTTTTTTTTTGAGAGGTTTTTGCTTTAGTGTGCGTGCGCTCACCAGACAAACAGAGAGAGACAGAGAGACAGAAAGTGAGAAATCACCCGCCAGGGGGGATGGCCATGCCGCAATCCCTTCTCCTCCATTCTCCTCTTGGGATCTTGGGCACGCACGCACACGTGCCCGGTGTGAGTTTTAAGTCACCGGATCCGGGACATGAACTGCAGTCGACTTCGTGGGAGTCCAGAGACATAGCCATTATGCTAACTGCTGGTTCCCACATTATCTTAATTTCTTACCAGTGCTTTTGTGGTGGGTAATAGTAACACATAATAGGAATAAACTTTCCAAAAAAATCTAAGTTTTTATTTTGGGGAGGGAAGTAGATTTTTTATCATTATTGCTTTTGTAAACTGTGTGCTAGATTCCCCCTAAATAAATGCATGCATTAAGCTACCACATTTGGATAGCAAGTCCCTGCCTTTCTGTGAATAAAGAAATGGGTCCAAGAATTAGGTATTTTCAATTTTATCAAAGCTAAGTTCTATATAGACAGAAATGGTTGTGGAGACATAGTCTAAGAAAAGTCTCCTGGACAGACTGCTTCCTACCACGAAGGTGGAAAGAAACCCAGTAAGTAACTTTGGACCACTACATTTTAGTAGTCTGTACTACATTCACGAACTAATAATTCTTTTAAAAGCTAAGTCATGGGGCCAGCAGTTGGCATAATGACTATGTCCCTGGACTCCCATGTAATCAACCACGATTCAAGTCCCGGACCCAGTGGCTTAAACTCACGCAGGGGGCATGTGCGTGCATGCTCAAGATCCCAAGAGGATAATAAAGTAAAAGGGATTGCGGCATGGCCACCTCCCCTGGGGGGGATTTCTTGCTTTCTTCTCTCTATTTCTCTCTGTCTGTTTGGCGAGCGCGTGCACCCTATAGCAAAAACCTCTCCAAAAATATAAAGCTAAGTCATACAAGCAGTTCTCTGTCTCAGCCTCTCTAATGTGTTTTTACGTCATTTAAAGTAATATCCAAAATCCTGATGTAGTCTACATGCTCTATTCAAACTTGCTCCCCCAACAGATCTTTATCTTACTGTGCTAAGTCCCACTGAGCTATAGTGTCTGTACTATATTCACAAACTAATATTTTTCTTCAGATGAAAAGATGCAATGGTGACATAGTTGACATAGTGCCTAAGACTCCCATCAATGAATGCTTTCAACTCAATCAGGTTAAAGAATAACTATTAAAAGAACAGCAATTTTTGACTATTTATTTTTATAAATGAATACAGGACTTCGAGTTTTATACACCTAAGAGACTTAGGAAATTTCCAGCTATTCTCAGAAGACTGTCAAAATCTAAAAAAGCCTAAACATCCATTACATCACTGGACTCCCACGTAGTCTACCACAATTTGAGTCCCAGACCAGGTGGATTAAATTTCATGCCTGGCAGGACCAGCAGATGGCATAATGGCCACATCACTGGACTCCCACAGAGTTAACTGAGGTTCAAGTCCTGGACTTGGTAGCTTAACATTTATGCCAGGTGAGTGTGCATGCATGTCCAAAATCCCAAGAAGAGAATGGAAAAGGGACTGCAGTGTGGCCTTCTCCCTGGGAGGTGATTTCTTGCTTTCAGTTTCACTGTCTCTCTGGCAAGTGCCCTACAGCAAAAACATCTCAAAAATAAAAAGTAGTTGCATTATAATATTTATTATACATCCTGACATAGGATATGTCACCATACTTTTTTTTCAGTTAGAATTAATTTTGTGATATCAAATCTCTCATACTGACTACTCCTGGAAAAGTTTATATTACCAAGATAACCTGTCAATTGTCTTTTGAAATAACTCAATTACCCTGTCAAAATAAACTCTTTATGGGCAGAAAACAGATTAGAAGTTACAAATGGTTTAGATTTAGCAGACTTTCTCATTACTAATTACCCCTTCTCTAACAATATGTGATAAAGGTCAACTTAGAATCCTATGTAGTTCTGAAGGTGTTTACTTCTTTGGAAGAGGTAGGTCACAGATTTTTTTAACATTAAAACTATCAGTGGAGGTAGAATAAAGGAATGTGAAATCTGCAGTGACAGAATTATGAGTGAAACAGACAGGCTCTAGAATTAAACCATAGCTACAAAACTATATACATTTTCATTTATCATTGGGCAAAGTCCCTAAAAAATTTTGTAATCAGGTAAGTAATAAAGACAAAAATTAGAGAGGTGACCAAAGATACATTTTTCTATTTTTGATGGGTGTGTGCAGTAAAGTTTAACTAGAAATATAGGTCAAGTCAATCAATTTTCATACTGAAGTAGTAAACTCAGCAATTAATTTAACAGATGAATTTTCTATTTATAACATGCTATGCCTGCTCTTAAGTATTTTTAAAAGCAGCATGCTTTTTACAAAGTTATCTTTGGGTCCAGTTGTTAAGTGGAGTCTCTAGGTTAGATTATTTACACAACTAAAAATTGTTTTACTTGGGGGAACCAGCAGTTAGCGTAATGGCTATGTCGCTGGACTCCCATGTAGTCGACCGCGGTTCGCGTCTCGGACCCGGTGGCTTACAACTCACGCCGGGCGCGTGTGCGTGCGTGCCCAAGATCCCGAGAGGAGAATGGAGGAGAAGGGATTGCGGCGTGACCATCCCCCCTGGGGGGTGATTTCTCGCTTTCTGTCTCTATGTCTCTCTCTGTCTGGCTGGCGAGCGCACGCACCCTATAGCGAAAAAACCTCTCCAAAAAAAAAATTGTTTTACTTTATAATTCATCTTATCACATCTATTTATATTGTCTTTTGTTTGTTTGACTTGGTACCAGTTGACATAATTATGCACATTAACAACAATTTTGTATATGAATTTTATCTGTTGGGATCTTAGCTCCACATCTAAATTCTGAAATTTCCCAATACTTAATCCTTTGTTGATCTCTTCTCAATCTCTGGTTTTAAATACCCACTATATAACCTGTCAACTGGCAGATTTACATGTCCAGCCCAGCCCTACTCTTGACACATAGACCTGTGTGCAGTTGTCCATGTCACATCTCCACATAGAAATGTATTAGATGTTGCCCTTCCCCTAATCCCTGTGCCACTGGGACACCTGCCCCAGCAAGGACAGGCCTGGCTGGCTGCACAGTGAGTGGCAGGAAGACAGGGCAGCAGAGAGCAGGGCTCATCTCCTCTCAAACACCACTGAACTCTGAGATGTCACTATTTCTGAAGCACACAGTTCTCGATCCCTACCAACTTCCTCAGTTGAAATTCAGTAGCTTAGTCCCAGGTTCACCTGTTCTCTAGAAACTGGGAGGCCTTTGAATCATCCAGTGCCAGAGACAAAAGTGCAGGTTGTTAGGTGAGCATCAGGCAGACAGAGCTGCAGAGATATTGCAGATCACCTCCTCCCTCACACCTTTGATCACTCAGAATTACCTCCAAGAAATTAGGAAGAAACATATAACCCATCAGATGACCAGAAACTACCACAGAAGCACAAAAGAGAAATCGAAAAAATATTCTCTCTCCCAAGGGAAAAGATCCATTCCTCATCACCCACAGAGGTTACAAAGGAATTCCTGGAAATGTCAGATAAATAATTCAGAATATTCATAGTGACAAAACTAAATGAAATGCAAGAGAAAAGAGACAATGAACTACAGAAGATGCAAGAGAAAAGAGAAAATGAGTCCCAGGAGTTGAGGAGGGCCTTCCACAATTTGAAAGAAGAAATAGACACCACAAAGAAGAATACAATGGAATTGTTAGAGATGGGGACAGTAATACAGGAAATCAAAGCCTCCATCAAAAGTATTAAGAGGAAAAAAAGTATTAAGAGCAGATTAGATCATGTAGATTGAATCTCGGATATAGAAGACAAAACCTCCAGTTTAGGAAAAATTACCAAAAAGACTGAGATTAACAAAATTTACCAAAAAGAAATCAATATAATACATGAGAAATACTGGATACCATTAAATGCCTAAACATCTGGATATTTGGTATCCCAGAAGATGAAGAAACTAATAAGGGCATTCATAATCTATTCCCTGAAATCCTGGAAGAAAACTTTCCAAACTTAAAAATACATTTAAATATCCAGATCCAAGAAATGCAAAGGATGCCTAATAGAATCAACCCAAGATCTTCACAGCCCATCATAGCCAGATTGACCAAAACTATAAAGACAAGATACTAAAATTGGAGAGAAATGTCAAGTTAGTTATAAAAGTCATCCCATCAGACTTATAGTAGATCTCTCAATGGAAACAGTGCAAACAAGGAAAGAATGAGAAAATATATTTAAAGTGCTCAAAAAAATAATTTCAACTAAGGTTACTATACCAGGAAAGATTATACTTCAAATGAGAAGAAAAGATCAAAGCATTATCAGATAAATAAAACCTTGAAGAATTTACCAACTTCAGACCAGATCTTCAGGAAGTTTGAAGGGAGTGCTACACCAAGAAAACTAAAGGCAAACAGACAGAAAGAAGAGAACAAAAACAACCAAGAAAATGACCAACTTAATGGTAGGGATGAGTCCAGAAATATCAATAATAACATGGAATGGTAATGATTTAAATTCTTCAGTCAAGAGACACAGACTGGCTGAATGAATAAAAACAAAACACATTGCTAAGTGCTGATACAGTACCTAATGTACAGTAAGAAAATGAAAAATGTTAAGTGTCAAGTTGATGTAAAAAACATAGTTTTTTCAACAATTTTGCTAAATAGTTTTCTGAAAAACATCATGAGAGATTATCTTTATCAAGATTTACCATATGGATTTACCATATCCAATATCCATTTCCATTGCAATCATGCTATTTATGGATGCTTTTATCAATGCTACACACCTCAGTGCTCTAAACTATGCAGTTCCTAGGCCTCTCTATCAATGACCAAGACCTCTGGTGCCAACTTAAGTGAGCAGTTGAGAAGTTCCTTTTCTAGGTTTTATGCTAAGAGTCTCTGAATAAGGAGCATTCTCAGGATGGCTCCTATTTGCGTGAACCTACACACTGCGTCTTTGAATTTACAAGTAGTTCCTTGGTAATAGTTTCTAAGTCTGGATGTCTATATGTTCAAAGGAAAATTTCCCAGAATTTATGTTTTCTGTACTCTACTGAGCCAAAAGAGAACTCTTTTCTGCATGTTACATATGCCATTTTATGACTAGCTGCTCCTTTAATTCCTGTGATATGAAATTATGTAGGCTTCTGACTAGAAACTTCTCCTGGAGCATTTCAAATGAGTGTGAAGCACATTAGAGGGCTTCAGCATAAAATTTCATATCCAGTGTTATTCAACATCAAGTCCCCTAATAAATAATAGTAATAGAATAAAATTTGGAAAATAGTGCAATTACTAAATTGCATAAACCTCTATTCTTTCATCATAACACAAATACCCCTATGTAAATGTTAACTTCCAGTATAACTCAGCATAGTGGTCAATGGGATGCCCACCATATTTCAACAGTTTGAGAAAATGTGTCAGAGTTTGAGTGTGGCCTGGAAATAAACATTTTATGACGACATATATTTAGGCCCTTAAGACTGACAGGAACATATGTTTTGCTTGTTTTTCTTACTTTTTATGCACTAGTAATTTATTTACCTCCAGATAAAATAAGATGAATGCCATAAAGCAAAATAATTAATTTTACACTTTTCAAAAAGCCCTCAGACTAGTCATTTTTATTACAGCTTTCATCTGAATTCTTTGTGTGTGTAACTTTCTCTGTTTTTAATACTTTTCCACCTCATCCAGATAATCCCTACTTATTCTTCAAGGTTTAGTTTGGGTGTCAATCATTTTTCTACCTCCTTTGAGAAACCACTTTTTCCCCACTGGGCTAGTCCATTCTATGCTGCTATAACAGAATACCTGAGACTGGGTAGTTTTTAAACAACAAAAAGTTGTTTACTCATAGTTTGGTAGGCTTGGAGTCCAAGATAAGGTCAAAGAGCTACTATTTGGAGGGAATCTTCTGTGTCATCTCATGGTGAAGGGTGAAAGGGCAAAGACAGGGTTGAGGGTCCTGCACTTGTCCTTTTAACTTATTTATTTATTTATTTTGCTTTATTCATTTATTCTATGAGAGAAAGATAGGCGATGAGGGAAAGGGACAGGCATCCCCAACAAGATCTTCATGCAGTAATCCACCCCATCTCAGACAGCCTGGATCATAGGCATCTGTGTGTACACCTGACGTGCACAGGACTGCCTCCAGACACAAACCTGGGAATGTCCCATGTGGGTCCAGCACCTTGGAGCGCTGTGTTCTCATTGTGTCAGTCGGGTGACTGCACTTGCCCTTTTATAAGAAACCCACTCCCATAATAATGGCATCAATCCACTCATGAGGGCAGTGCGCTCATGACCCAAACGCCTCCTGCTAGGCCCACCTCCCAATCCCGTTGCACTGGGGATTAAGTTTTCCACAAGTGCTATTTTAGGAACACATTCAACCTATAGCATCCATTCACCCACAGCCTTCATTAGGGAATCATTTTATCTTTCCTCTCTGACCTTACTGAATCTTTCAAATTATTTGGTAGTATCCATCCATATCTTTCCTTCTTGACTGTGAGCTTCAGAATGCCAGGGACCATATCTTATTTACCTTCAAATTCTTGGTGCAATGCAAATCAAGTATTAAGCAATGTTTGGAATTTGAAGGAGTGAGAGCAGCTAACATTGTAATGCCCTTAGCTTGACTACTCAAACACTACTTCCCTTTCTCTTGCAGAATCTATGCTCCCGTATTCCCAAATCTCCAGTAACATACCAATGCAACCTGAGTTGCAGTCAGAATGCCTCCGCCAATGAGAATACCATGCTTTCTGTGCACTTTCTGGCATCGAGATGATCCTGTTGCTTAGAATTTCCACAGGGGGATGGTAGACAGCATTTACAGCATTTAACTGACTTTGGTACCAAAGTATCTTTCCTAAAAGTGGAGTCCTATCCATTCTTACCCAATTTCCTCTGACAGAATTCTATCCTCACTGAGACATGTTGGGCAGCAGACAACAAAAGGAACTCATAAACAGCCCACATGTTTTTTGACAGCAAAACTATCTTGAGCCAACAGCATTCAAACACTGCTGTCGCCAAACCAAGGAAACTCTCAGACTGACCAAGCAACACTTGACCCACCACCACCACCACCACCACCATGCTTCTAGCACACAGGACCTCTGAAGTATTTCACTTATAAAGATTGAGCAGAAAAGGATAAGGCACTACAAGAATGGCACTAACTTGAAAGTGAGAAAAAAATTAATTTAACAAGTGCAGATACAAATTTCACTAATCTCAAGAGCATTGCTTAGTTTCAACAAATAAACATGCATAACAGTTTGCTTTCTTGGTTTGGTGTTCATATTACACCTGAAGCATAGCTGTAGAGGCTGCTAAAACAAATATCTTGGCACTAGAAGGGGACAGTGGCAACAGCTTTAAAGCTATTAAATCAGCTAGGTGAACAGGAAGCAAAGAAGGTGTCACTGTGTCAGGTGTTAAAATGCATATTCACTTTGTTGATGTGGCTGTTGTCTTATACCATGGTTCTATTAGAATCTCTGGAAGGCAAATATTAGATTTTGTGTGTGTTTGGTGGGGGGCATCTTTCACATGCTAATATTCATTCACCAATGACACTGAGCAATTTAACACATTGGAAATCAAGGTTGTGTTTCAAATCTATACTGTAGAACTGAGTGTTCCCAACTTGTTCTATTTTTGCCCTTGGACAATTTCATTTTGAAGACACACTTGGGGAAGATGACAGTATTAATTTAGCTAACAATATTCATTTTGTTTTCATTAGTTGTTTCTGTAGTTCGTATTTTGATGCTTGATCTGATAAATGCATAATACCCAGAGGGTGCCTCTGTTTGTATTAATAACAGCATCTCATTCACACCGCATCAGTGATAGAACCACTCAGTCTCCCTGTCAAAGGAGTATGAATCAGATATGCCCATGAGAGGAGGGGTGTTTATAATGTATTTGGAAACAAATGGATTGTGATGAGGTGAGTTGGGAGCACTGCCATGCGTTAAGTACAGGCACTGAATGGGAGGAGCAAGCATGGATTTCCTAAATGGCTAAGCGACTTGGGCAAGTCACCAAAGTCATCTAAACATCAGCGGTTTTATCTTGAAAATGGGCAGGGGTAATTTTTATCATTTAAAAGATTCTATAATTATATATCTATATATTTTGAGTTTGTAATTTTATATAGTAATTAAATGAGCAGTGAGGATCCTTGTGATCTCTTGAAAGAAAATTTAGAAGGAAGAACTTTATGGTACGAGTAATTGTAGGAGTCATTAAATAATAATAATAATAATAATAATGTTATTGGGACCAGCAGTTAGCGTAATGGCTATGTCACTGGATTCCCATGTAGTCGACCGCGGTTCGCGGTTCGCGTCCTGGACCCGGTGGCTTAAAACTCATGCCGGGCGCGTGTGCTTGCGTGCCCAAGATCCCGAGAGGAGAATAGAGGAGAAGGGATTGTAGCGTGGCCATCCCCCCTGGGGGGTGATTTCTCTCTTTCTGTCTCTCTGTCTCTGTCTGTCTGTCTGGCTAGCGCACGTGCCCTATGGCAAAAACCTCTTCAAAAAAATAATAATAATGTTATTTATTGGGTGATTATATTGCAGGATTTACACTTTTTAAATGCATGCTATATCATATAAATACCATCACCATGCTGTTACATGGTATTTCATCCTAACTTTAAAAATTAAAATCCTGTCCTCGGAGAGTTTTTTGTAACCTGCCCAAAGTCACATAGCTAATAATGGCAGAACCAAAGTTCAAACCCAGGACTGTCAGACTTACAAACCTGAGCATTTAACTACATCACTCCTATGCTGGATTTTAAAGCATCCATGTTTATACTGGTTCATCTTTCAAGAGCACATTGCAATCACATGTGACCATATCTATGCCATAGGAATGACATGCTACACGGCTGTCAGCATAAATGTCTACGACATGGGGATTCACTCTAAACCACCATTCCACACAACTATAGAGCAGGTACACAGGACAATGAAATTAAGGCCTTGGGAAACATTCCGAGGAAGAAATAATAAATACTTGAATGTATTTTATCAATTATTTACAAATGTTGATTAAGAGTGTCTGCATCCTGGGGACCGGCAGGTGGCATGATGTTTAAGGGCACCCGACTCCCACATGGCCGATTGTGGTTCAAGTCTTGTACCTGGAGGCTTGCTTTTTCACTTTCTCCCTCTCTCTCTCCCTCTCACTTTGCCCCTCTCTGGTCAAATTAAAATAATGAGAGAATGAAGGAAAGTTAAATAAAATAATTCTTAAACAAACAAAATGAAAAGAATGCCTGCATCTAAGCAAATTAACTTATACTTCTGTTATCCTTACAACATTAGATGAAATCTTTACATGTTTGTTTCCTATACTAGATTTGGTATTTCTAAAATTAAAGAGCAAGTTATACTCAGTTTTAGATTCCCAGCATAGAACATAATGATATATAGAGAATAAATAACATGAAGAAGCTAGCTCTGTGATTTCATGATAATGTTCTGCTCAAGAGAAGCCAGCTCCCACATGGCTACAGTGGTTCTAATCCCTTGTTCTCTCAGCTGGAAGCACTCCAGGCACAAGTGCCCAGGATGTGACAAGTGCCCAGGAATGAGATAGCCTGGTGACCAGACTTCGTCTCTCTCTTTCTCGCCCTCATGTGTGTGCATGCACTTTGACATGAATAAAAGAAGAAACAAACAAATAAATGAAAAACAGTACACATAAAGCATTGCCCCTGATACAATTTATTCTGAAAACTTATCTCAGTATGTCTTCCTTTGTGGGTCTCTGAAAGAAACAATAAAGAAGGCCAATGTTAAATCCTGTTAAAGTGTGACAAGGAATGGTGAGGCAGAAAAAGAAACTGAGTGCTGAAAAGAGGGCCAAGAGTCTTTTGAAAAGTCAATGAACAAAACTCATTGTGCGTTTCCTCTCCAGTTTCTCCCTGCCCCAGATTCCTTTTCCACCCTCAGATGCCCTACTCCGAGACCGAGCCAGAGACTGACTTCTCAGTAACTGCACCACCAAGCTCCCTTCCAGCTGCTCACTAAGGGTGCCCCCAGTGAAGTAGAGAGACTGAGAGAAAACGGAGAGTGAAGGCTGGGGAAACTTCCTCCCTCCGTCCTGGCTCAGGGCAGTGCCTCTCCACAACCAAGCTCCTCTAGGATGCTCCTCCTTAGCACTCAAACTCTTTGATTCTTTTCACTGGAATGGATTCTCTTTCTTCTTGGGTCCTGACTGACCCCATAGTGAACTTCAAAGGAGAGCAACTTAAACTTTCCAATTTTGATCCCTTAACTGTGCTGAAATATCTATGAAAAATATCATTTCTTCTCTTAGTGCAATCGAGGTGGGTATTAAACAGTTTAACAAGAGTGCCAGGTCTCTGTAGCCAAAGGGAATGTTTAATTCTGGTAAACAGGAGGAATTGTGATATTCACGAGTTCTGTACACTGGAGAACAGCTTCCCTAGGGCCTTGCTCTGGAGCTTCCCTTCCTAACAAAAGTAGTGAGATGTCAATCTCTCTTTTATCGCAGGGACAGAAAAGAACAGACCGAGTGACACTCAGGCAGTGTTTAGAGGATGTGCCCATGGAGTCTCCATATCTGAGGAAAAATGAAAAATCAGTTACACTGATGCCATCTTAAATTTTTGATATTTGACTTGTAAAGGGTTTTTGCATTAATTTAAATTGCTAAATCATTGAGTTAAAACTGATTTATCTCTATTACTGAGATTTTGAGTGCCCCCATTCCTTTTGCACAAAAGGTAAGGGTCTCATTCTCCTCTCCCTAATTCAGGCTTTGTAAGAGAGAGTCAGAACAGAAAAAGGCTATCAAGCTAAGAGTGAGCCAGGGCAAGGTTATGATGCATGATTAAAGTTACAGGCTTGGAATTTAGACAAACTAAAACTTGAATGTTAACCCTACCACTTACTAGCTATGACCTCAGGCAAGTTTTTTATGATCTGAAAGCATCAGTTTCCTCATTGCAAAATGAAGTAATAAAATAGGTCAATACATCTTAATCTGTACTGCAATGACCAAGATGTTCTTAGAACCAAAAGACTTCATACACTTGCTGTGAACTCATTAAGTGGCAAATCCTGACTGGCCTATACATAGTCTTTATTCCACTTATAAAGTTATTTTTTTAAGAGGTGCTGCCTCTGATTTCACTGCAAGTGGTACAAATTAAATGTTTATTGTATGTAACATTTAGTGTGTCTGAAATCTGAAAGTTCTGAATTCAAAACTCAGTCACCCTAAGGGTTTTGGATAATGGCTATGAACCAGTAGTAGCTCTTTGTGGGGATTCAATGCGATGATGTGTCACAGAGTGGGAGTGTTAGAGTGTTGGTGAATGCTCACACTCACTGGAAAATGGTTTGGCTAGGCCTCTGGGAATCTGCAAGCAGAGATTCTGTTCCAGGGCATCCAGAGCCTGTCACTGCTTGATCTCAGGCTGAAGAGGAGGTCTCACAGAAACTGAGATGGGTTCAAGAGGCAAATAGGTTGTAATATAAACCCTTGTAAAAATGATGGAAACCCAGAATATTAAACGTCAGTGTCATGGCAAAAGTGCCCTTCATCTACCTTCGGCGGACAGAGCTTCCAGCAGCTGTGAGTTCTTGTTAGGTTTTGGGGGAAGCTAAAGAAGCTATGCTGAGACCTGCTGCCTCTGCTCTCCTGTGAGGCCACCTCCCTTCTGATTAGGTTTGCCTCCTTGGCTAATTAAATCAGGAGCTTTGTCTAACCTTGCAATGTGTGTTGGGGGAGGGTCTCTTCCTGTCAATCTGTAGCCTGGCTGAAACACTGCAGCAGCGCTCTACAAACAGTGCCTATTAATGTCATCTTAATCATCATGATTTCCTAACTGGCAACAGGCAGTTTTCAGAATTGAAGCTTTCTTAGAAATCAGTTGATTTACAGTCTAATCTTTGAGCAATTGCAGATGCAGAGGCTAAAAATTTCACTGTAATTATGAATAAAAGCTTGATTGAAGAAAATGAACACGTCATCCCAGTCTGGAGTGGGATATGAACTCTACTGGTAGAACATGAATGATGAAGAGATATCTAGACTGGACCATAACAGAGACAATTCCCTTAATGATACATGACTAAGGATTTTGCCAATTTCCTATAAGAATCAGAAGTTCATCTCAATGCCTGCTTTATATTCTTCAGAGTTTCTTCTTCCTAATTATGCTTAAATTGTCTTGAGAGAATAGCCTAGAGTTTTTATTCCACGGCATGGTTTTAGACATTCTCTTCATTGTCGTTGTTGTTCTTGTTGTTTTGTTTATGCACTGCCTTCAGAAATAATTTTAGGTGATTAATGTAACTGGGGACTCCATCTGCAACTTCAGTCAGACTCTGGTGCCGACAATGGGCAAAACAAATATAGACATTCTTGACTGAAGCTTTGTATTGGGGAAGCTGCCTGTGAAGGTGACCCCGTGGCTGGATTCAACATCCTGGGCTTGCTGATATGAACAAGGAGTGTATGGATCCTCCAAAATCAACTCACATGACAGGCAATGAAGGAAAACACCAAATCATTGTATCTCTGCTTTCTTATAAAATTAGAAAGAAGCGCTCGATTATTTTTTTTCAGACTTACTTTTTTCAGAAATCTTTCCTTACGTTATTTAAACAATAACAAAAAGCTAGCAGTACAAAATGTAACAGCTAGAAAGAGAGGCATTGTTTGCTGTGGAGTTAAGGGATAGAGTTCTCTTTTTATCTCTGTTTCCTGTCTTTTTAGACTAAGTCTTCAAAGAGTCTTATAATAAGAAACATTTAGCTAGATGGTTCCTTTGAATTCTTTCTACACTAGCATTCTCTAAGTCCAAAAATCTATGAGATTCGAATAGCTGCCATTTATTAAGTGTTGAACTGATACAAGGCCTGAAGTAAGCACTTTCACACAATATCTTATTTAAGCTTTTAAAAAAACTTTGTAAGATGGAGACTATTTATCCCCTTATACAGGTCGAGGAACTGAGAATCTAGGATTTAATAACTTTTCCAGGGTCACAGAGCCGGGAAGTGTGGCTAAAGCACTCAAACTTCACTCAACCTTTATGCTCACCAGAAGAGCCATCTAAGAATCACAGAGGAACTAGCTCCTGAAATAAACTGGTCTGAAGTTCACTTCAAAAGGACCTGGGCTTCATGTTAGTGTCTGTTACACTCTCTACTATTTTCTCTCCTCCCTACTCTTAAGTCCCTCTTGCCTCCTTTCACTTTTCCTCTCTTCTCTCTACCAACCTCTTATCTAGGACTCTGAAAATTTCTGACAAGAAACATGGCTAAGAACAGCCACTATAGCTCACAACTTATATTTTAGAAATCCCAACAGAAAATTTGCAAAGCATTTTCTTAGGGACAGGTGCCCATCTCTGGACCTTTGCACTAAGGCCCCATTTAAGGGAACAGGATTATAATGTAAAAGGGGACTGTTCCCAGTGCAGCTGCATAGTAGTCCTCAGAGAAGAGAAACAGGGAGGCACGACCACTTCAAGCAAAATGTGTTAGAAGGTGGGTCCGTTTCACAGAAAAATGGTTCTGACTGGGTTTGGAAAAAGATGGTCTTTATTGCTATTTTCTCTTTAAAATGCCTTGTTATTGAGAATCTTATTTGGTCATGCTGTAGAAATATTAGAATTTTGGGAAGTCCAAACATATGGCTTTTTCTATCGGTTTCTACCTGCTACTTGTATAATATCAAACAAATTTCTTTTCTTCTGTCTCAGTCTATTTGTTGTTTGTTTGTGTGTTTGTTATTTATTTTAGTAGTTTGGGATTTTTGGCTTTTGTTTTTGGTGTATAAAATGAAAGGATTAACTCTAAAGAGTTCTCAATCACTAACATTTTCTAGGTTGGCAGATATGTCCAGAAAAGATTTCCAATCCCAAATATAAACCCATTCATTGGGGAATTCAGAATACTGACTACAACAGTAGCAATTTTTATGTGTAGCTGCTCAAGGGTTTACATTTGGCCCAGTCTATGATGCTATAGGATCAGGGTCCAGATGTCCTTAACGTTGTTACTCTTCTATGCAAGGAGGAAACAGAGGTTAAGCAACATGGTCATCATCTTCCAAGCAACACCAGAGACGAAATCAGGTCTCTGAATCAAAGTCAATAAATTCTGATCCTTCTTTTGCAATCAGAAAGTCTCAATTTTAATCATTGTCATTTCTCTGGCCATTATTGGCTCCTACTTCTAACTAGATGACTACATAACTAATGCTACAGATGTCTGACTTCCTTGACTTCTTTAAAGCAAGTAGGTTATTTCCAGATAGTGTGATCAGTGACACCACCCAAATAAATGCGCACTGTGTTGTGCTTGAAGCATTGATTTAACTATAGACTGTTGAGTCCTGTTCCAATGGTCCATAAAAGGAAACAATGAACACCTAATCTTATGACGCTCATTGCATTTTATACATAGGGAATAGGGGTTAGGGATCATACAGAAAAAGAAAAATCACAAATTAGGTGTTACGTCTTCTTTGTAGTTCCCTATTTGCTTTTCTCCCAGTCTTTGACTGCGAACCAACTGCATATCTCCTTTTAAGCAAGGTTACTTAGTCAGCATATCCAGGGAAATGGGGCTTCGTATAATAAATTGTCTACATGAAATGGTCCTGATAATGCAATCTTTTCAGGTTTGAGGCAAGAAAAATTAACCTTCATTAGAAAAGGCATTTTTATCATTCGTTTTCAGTCATCTCAATGTTAGTAACCACCTATGTACATAAATCAGCTTTGAATCAAACCTTAGACTGGAATATTAGAAAATAATATCAAATGAAATAGTATAGAACAGAATAGTAATAGAATGAATATAACAGTAGCCCACACGAGTGTAGCTTTTTTACTGCTCCTTTCTTAAACACTTTGAATCCAGATTTGTCTCTAGCACTGAATACTAAAATAGCATGATCGAAAGAGATTGTTGCCCTTCTAACGTTAAAACCAATGGCCCTTTTCTCAGTTCTTGTTTTCCTTGAACTCTATTTCTTGGACTTAGGCAATATAAGGCTATTGCAAGTCTGTTCTCTTCTTGGAACTCTTGAGTATCTTCTTCATTCTCTCCAAAGTTCATTTTATCTTCCTTTCATCTCTACATACCTCCTACCTCAGATAATAAGCCAGTTAACAGTTTTGAATATCATCTACAAGGAAGACCCTAAACACAAATAACTGTAAGTTTCTGGCAGAAAGAAATAGAATGGGGGTAAAAAAAAAATGGCACAGTTACTGACTAATCCAGATACTGATTGTCACCCACTGGAAAGAGAGTCCTTGTGTTTCCTGGGAAAGGGACAGACTAGATTTCCAATTTTTGAACAATAAAATTTTTGTTCTTATTTATAAAACTAATAAAAATTTCTTTTTTCTGTTGAACTGGGAGGAAGTTTCTTTAAATCATATTACCTAAGGCATAACATAGGCACTTGTATCATCTGGATTCAAGACCTACATTTATCTATACAGAAATTATTGTATTTTGAATATTGACCCTTCTTTTCATGTCATGTTGCATGGAAATAGACTGTGCATGAAGAAAACTTTAAGCAAGAAAAGCTTACATAAACTAAATGTGACCTATATGAGAAATGGGAAACTGAAATTGTTTATGGTAGTTTTATAGATATCTTCCTCAAAGCCTACAAACCTATTAGCATAAAGATTCTTATTTTTATATGGATCAAAATTTCCATGGTTACTTTACGTGGAAGAGTATCGAGTCAAGTTCCACGTTCATATAGATGTTCTACTCCTTACTAGTTCAACCTTAGTTTCTTTATTATGAAATAATTATTATATGTATCTGTTAGAGTTCTTAGGAAGATTAAAGGTAATGATGAAAAATGGCTAGAAGCATAGTATTCTTTTGATAAATAGTGGTCACTTTCATAGTAAAATAGAGGAGGGTCATCAGAAGGCTAAAACAAATCTGAAAAGAACAAAGAAAACCAGTTGGTAATTCTACCAAAATCAGAAAGCCTAGTTCAATGGCTTAGTGGCCGATGGCATAGTGGTTATGTCACTGAACTCCTGCATAGTTGATCATGGTTCAAGTCTTGGGCCCGGCAGCCTAAAATTCACGCCAGGAGCATGTGCATGTGTGACCAAAATCCTGAGAAGAAAATGGATGAGAAGAGATTGTGGTGTGCCCATCCTCTCTGGGGGGTTATATCTTCCTTTCTGTCTCTCTGTCTTTCTCTCTGATGAGTGCATGCACCCTATAGCAAAAATCTCTCTCTCAAAAAAGATTTTTTTTAAAGCCTAGCTCAAGATGGGCTAAGATACTATACATCCTACTTCTATTCAGAAATATAATAGTAAGTATAACTACAACTTGTTGCAATTATTTTAGTTTTCCCATTTGATACATGAAAGAATGAAATCATTGGGCAAGATCTCAAAAGATAGTTGAGAGCCCTGGTGAATATAAGAGGAAAACAAGAATTAGAAGGTCTGCCCAGAGGGCTTGTTGCTCTATGCAAAGGTGTCAAATAGGTATTTATTTACTTACTTGCTTCTTTTAACTTGGATTGTTTGATCTTAGCTTTATAGAGAATATTAATCTATTAGACACAGAAATGAATTTAAAGGCTGGATATGAGCACAGTATAGTGAAGAGAAACTGATCAATGAAACCTGTCAGGCCTCTCGGCAAGAAGCTAGGGGTTGGATGTTCTGCACCTGCTATCCTTGGTAGCCTATGGGTTTTAATCTGTATTTGCATAGCTGCCTGGGTAGACTGTTTCAATGTCCAGAGTCTCTCTGAAATAAACTTTGAGAGGAATGCTTTGTAACCCAGCAGTTCCCTGCAGAAGTCTTGATAGACTCAGAACTTCACACAGTGAAAGAATACTTCCCTGGCTTCAAAAATCATTCACTGAAAACATCAGAGAGAATTTGAACTGCCTTGTATTGGTGTCAAGTTAAAGGAAAGGAAAATAAATCACCTGACTGTGCGGGATGAACAATAAAATCCTGGCCACTGACCTCCGAGTGAGTACTTACAAAAAAAATTTCTCCCTTTGCTTCCCCAAGTCAATTGAATCATGACTCTCCCTGTAACCTGGAAAAATATCAACTGCAGTTAGAAATGAAAAAGGAAGAACTGAACATAATTCATTCATTTGATCAATGAATGGTTTTATCTTGAGCATAGCTTTAACAGCACCTGCAAGACTAGGTCTATAACAGAAGTTATAAAACAACTACTCTGTTTTAGATTTTTCCTGGGAACATCTAGACAATAAGCAAAGAAGCCATAACACTATTTAATCAATTTACAATTAGCCAGAGGTTGATAATCCCATTGGTGGATAGTGTTCCTTCAGTTCTCCTGCTGTCGAGCTGAATGCCTTTTGGCTACGATAGAATCCACATGCTCTTTCAGAAGAGAGTGGACAGGGAGAGACATCAGCAAACATAAAAACTGAGACTCATGAAAGAGAGGATACTGAGTACTGTGCCTAAATGAAACTTAAGTATTGGTGGATGTAAAACTTTCCTATTCTCCCTAAATTCATATTACAGTGTCCTGCCAGCTCAGGATTTTGCAGCATTGGCATAAAAATATATTAGTAAGAAGAAGGTATACCACAAAGTGTGCAGGCCGAGGAGTCGGGTTACTTGTGTTTGTACCCTGTCTTCTAACTCCAAGCTGACTGACTGACTTAACATTTCTATCCTTAGTTTCCTTATCTGAAATGAGTGGTGTGGGAGATCATATTATCATTAAAATATGTGGTAAAGGGGTAAACTCTAGAGGTCAGAATGAAGCGTGGGAGTTTGTCTTTCTGCTATTTTTTACAACTCATGATGGCCAATGGCACCAAAGGCAGCTATTTAAGGTGGAAAAATCAAATATATCTTCCAAAACAGAAAGACCATGGGTAATGGGACAGGCTTCTTGATCACTTTATGACCAAGTTCACCCTAGAGAACAGGAATCTGGGCCAGCAGGTGAGTGGACCTTAAAGCACTGGTTCCTAGATGGCAAGCTCTGCAGCTCGCCAGGCACATGCAGGTGCATGCCCTAAATCCAGAAAGAATGGAGGAGAAGGAATCGTGGATGACCATCCCCCCAGGGGGTGATTTCTCACTTTCCCTCTCTATTTCTCTCCAGCAAGCACATGCACCCTATAACAACAACAACAAAAAAAATTAAAAAAAAAAAGAAGAATCTGTTAGGCATTACTAGGGATAATAACCTTGGTTGGGCAGATATAGAGCAGGGAACTATCCTGGAGCACAAAGAAATTTTAAGGAGGGTCTGTATAACCGTCTGTATTTCAACTTATAACAATTCCCTACAAGCACAAATCCTACAAGAAACAAGAATGAGGAACAAGCTAAAAGAAAGAAAATTAATAGGCCAGAGGTAGTTTAAGGACATTTATTGTAGATGGAGAAAGGTCTAAAACAGGATAAAAGTGGACCCTGGAAAGGAGACAAGGTCAGCTTGCCTCACTTGGTACTGGCCATTCTGTCTATGGAACATCTCTCTCAGGCCTGCTTGCTTCTTTTGGCACCAGCCAATTACCGTCTGTGGAACGTATCTCTCTCTCTCAGTAAACTTTGTGCTTAGGTTGTCTGTCTCTCAATTCTTGGCTGCAACCATGAGACACAGAGCTTCATTTTCTCAACCTAACATATGCATAATGGTATCTGCATCACTTAGCTGGACAATCAGCTCTACCTTTCCATACCAGACTCTGTTACCATTATGCTAATACCAAGAACTATTTCACAGAATTGAATCAAATTACCCAGTGGAGACTATAAGGAATGCACCTTTCTACCTCTCTCAAGCTAAAATATCTGAAGGGTGGATATCTAACACATGGAAAAGCTAGTTGTCTCATATTTTAAAGAAAATATCAGAAAAATTCCCTGAGAAATAAGTAGTGAGCCCAAGAATAAAATCATACTATTTTGTGAGTGGGGATATCGAACTCATATAGACTTTGTATTATTGAAATACTATAGAAAAAAATAAAAGTGGAGAAATTATGCAATGAGAATAGTTAGGAATTAGAATATAAATGGAGCATCCTGAAGCTAGAAAATGAACTCCAGACTTTTTCAGACAGGAAATCCTTTGCATTCTAGAAAGTGAAAGGAAATATAGACTTTGTAAAGCAATAGATAGGACATGAAATAATAGTACAGACTGAGATGAATAGAAGAAATAGCTGAATTAAAAACAAAAAATTTTGGCCATGCAGAAACTTCTTAGTCTGATGTAATCCCACTTGTCTATTTTGTGGACGATGGACTCTGCTTTGAGGGTCTTCTTTAGGAAGTCTTTCCCTACACCAATGTCTCCCAGAGTTTCCCCAGCATTCTCCAGGAGCAGCTTTATAGTTTGAGGTCTTAGATTTAGATCCTTGATCCACCTTGACTTGATTCTTGTCAAAGGAGAGAGGTAGGGGTTCAGATTCATCTTTCTGCAAGTGGAAGTCCAGTTTCTCCAGCACCACTTGCTGAAGAGGCTTTCATTTTCCCACTGGATTGACTGGTACCCCTTGTCAAAGATCAGTTGACTGTATGTTTGGGCACTTATCGACAGCCCTCAGAATGGGAAAATATTTTTGTAAATGTTGCATCAGATAAGGGACTGATAACCAGAATACACAAGGAACTAAAAAAGGTGTTTGGAAAAAAGATGAGCAACCCTATTAAAAGATGGGAGAAGGAGATGAAGAAAACACTCTCTAAAGATGACATACGAATGGCCAAAAGGCATATGAAAAAATGTTCAACCTCCCTCATCGTAAGGGAAATGCAGATAAAAACAACAATGAGGTACCACCTAACCCCAGTCAGATTGTCTAATATTAAAAAAACAAAAAATGATAAGTGTTGGCGGGGGTGTGGTGAAAGGGGAACTCTTTTACACTGCTGGTGGGAATGTAGATTGGTCCAACCACTGTGGAGAATAATTTGGAGGTTCCTCAAAAATCTACAGATAGATCTGCCATATGATCCAGAGATCCCACTCCTTGGTATCTACACAAAGGACAGAAGAATCCTTCATTGGAAAAGTGCTTGCACATCGATGTTTATTGCGGCACTATTCACAATTGCTAAGTCATGGAACCAACCCAGATGCCCCCGTATGGAGGAATGGATTGAAAAACTGTGGCACATATACTCTATGGAATACTACTCAGCCATAAAAACCAACAGAGCCCTGGCTTTTGACAGAAAGTGGAAGAATATGGAAGATGTACTGCTGAGTGAGGCAAGCCAGGCTATGAAGGAGAGACATTGTATGTCCCCACTTAACATATACCGTTTGTCTGCATTCTATGTCTGAAACTGATTGACTAATAGTTGAACAAACACAAGAGATAGGTGTGAATGTCAGATGAGGTGTACGTGGAGGAGTGGGGCCCAACGAAAGACATTTGGAGAAGGGATACAGAGGTAGAGCATTGACGGGATGGGGAGGTGTGGTGTTATCTGTTGAAGATATTTCGATCAACGGGTCTGGGGAGAAATGTTCACATATCGAAATGGTCTCATTGTAAGCCAAACAATATGATTGAAAGTATATACAAAAATAAATAAAGTAATTAATAAAAAAAAAAATTTAAATAACTTCTTGCAAAACAGGAGCAAATAATCTGCCTTTAAAACTATCAAAACAAAATAATGCAAGATAGAGGAAATGTTACATCCAATGAAACTAGAAAATGGTTACAAATCAAACAATAAGTTTTTGAAATAAATAAAATGAGATAGGGCAGAGTATCGATACATCATAATAACTCCAATCCTGATCAACAACTTGAAGACCAGAAAGGGGAGGGAGAGAGAGAGATGTCTTGGATTGCTCCTGTACAAGGTCAGTTAAGTTCACTAAATCAACAGGAAGTATCAAACAAAAGACCCAAATGTACAGGGCTTTCCTCTGAGCCTCCTATCTCCCGCTCAATGGGTAGCATACTTATGTTAATTGGGACTCTGGTTATTAGACACATCCAGTCAGAATCTTTAGGAATAGGTCCCAGGAATCTGCTTTCTCAGCATTTTGGAAGGGCTTTAGATAAAGGGAATTCAAAGATTACTCTAAATAGCATAATAATATAAAATGCTAATATATGTTTATACCTGTTTCATGGAAAGATACAACCTATGTGCATGGATATGTGTCACATTATATACTTTGCATATTGCCATGAAGTTTCTGTAGATCATTTTAAAAAATTAACCTTTAAGAAAACCATTAAGAGTTAACATAAACTACAGATAGTTTAAATTCATTTTCTACATCTAGAATTTTTAAAACTCTTAAATAATACATTGAAATGTAAAACAAACAACATAACTTCTTAGAAATATGAAAAGTTCTTCTCATAAAATTTATTATTGAAAAATAAATGTTAACATAGAATAATTAGAAAAAAATCAAAATGAAAATATGTGATTTTTTAAAACCAGGACATACGGTTAAAGATGTACATTGAGAACAAGTTATAACCTTAAAATCTTACAACAGGGACCAGCAAGTGGCATGGTGGTTAAGATACGGGACTCCCACATGGCCGACTGCAGTTTGAGTCCCAGACCTGGAGATTTACCTTCTCACTTTACATCTCTCTTTCTCTCTGTACCTCTCTGGTCAAATTTTAAACAATAATAATAAATAAAATTAAATAAATTCTTCTTTAAAAAATTTTTACAACACTAAATAGTAAATTTATTAAAGAAAGCATTCACTTTAAGAACTACAGCAACAAGAATACCTCCAAGAAGAAAAAAGTAGAAATAAAGATGAAACAAAAAATAATTACATTGAAAAAAAGAAGTTAGAACTGGTAAATATATATGAGAGTAAATGATTTGTAAGCGGACAGGGAAATATATATATTCTTAGAAGTTTTTGCCTTGATTGTGTGTACTCTCCAGAAAGAGACAGAGACAGTGAGAGGGAAAGTGAGAAAGCACCTCTGAGGTGGAATGGCCACACCACAATCCCTTCTCCTCCATTCTTTTTTCAGGATTTTGGGCATGCACACACACACATCTGGCATGAG
Source organism: Tupaia tana (assembly GCA_026018925.1). NCBI lineage: Eukaryota > Metazoa > Chordata > Mammalia > Scandentia > Tupaiidae > Tupaia > Tupaia tana. The sequence continues at coordinate 89,098,546 of JAKSZU010000002.1, forward strand.
TTTCAAGCTACCAAGTCTGGGATTCAAACCGTGGCTGGCCATGTGGGACTCCAGCAGAAAAAATAATATTAAAAGACAAACTACTACGTAGCCCGGGGGGGGGGGGGGGGGGGAGGGGACCACAAATATAGTTTTAAAATAAAATACCAAAACCAAAATATACAAATAAAACATTTTAAATGTGTAGGACAATATTTATATACTCCAAATATAAATTTGAAACCACGAATAAAACAGAAAGTTTTGTAGAAAAGATATAAATTAACTAAAGAAATTCCAGGAAATATTAAAAATCTAGACAGAACAAGAGCAATAACAAAGCTACCTGTTTGCTTAGAAAATCTTTGCACACCTATATAAAAGATATCGTGGGAACCAGCAGTTAGTGTAATGGCTATGTCACTGGACTCCCACGTAGTCGACCGCGGTTCGCGTCCCAGACCCGATGGCTTAAAACTCACGCTGGGCACGTGTGCGTGCGTGCCCAAGATCCTGAGAGGAGAATGGAGGAGAAGGGATTGCGGCGTGACCATCCCCCCTGGGGGGGTGATTTCTCGCTTTCTGTCTCTCTGTCTATCTCTGTCTGTCTGGCGAGCGCACGCGCCCTATAGCAAAAATCTCTCCCAAAAAAAAAATTAAAAAAAATTAAAAAAATAAAAGATATTGTGTTATTTAAACATTTTCAGATCAAAGGAAAACAAAATTTCTGTATTTTATTTTAAAAGTTTTACTCATTTTTTTCTTCCATGAGAGAGAGAGACAGAGAAAGTGAGGAATGCATTTCCAATAGGATCTACCTCCAGCCTCAGCCAGCCAGGCCCCAGGGCACATGCTTGCAGCTAGAGTGCGCAGGAAGAACGTGAACCTAGGATCTTTTTCTAAGCTAAAATCTATTATTAAAAAATAAATGTTAGCAAAGAATAATTAGAAAAAAATAAAAATGAGAATATGTGATTTTCAAAACCAAGACATTGCAGAGCATTACCACTAGGCCACTGTGGCTGGCCTATTATTCTTTCAAAGCCAATGTAAGACTCATATCAAAATCTAACAGAGAGTATAAACACACACACATACACACACAAAAATAAACTCAACTTTTGCTAACAAATAGTCATCTATTTGAAGGAAAATTGTATTTCTAATAACTATACACACAAAAAATTCCAAAAGGATTAAGGACATAAATACATTTAAATACCAGAACAATAACGGGAAGATTATATAGAAAAATATTCTATAATGTTAAGAAAGGGCTTTAAAAACATGGACAAAACTTAAAAACCTCATAAAAAACACTGGAAGACTTTTTTCTGAACAAAAATTATTTATAAAAAAAATATATTAACAAGGAAAAATCAAACTGAAAGAACATATATATAAAGCACATTTGTATAAAGCACAAAAAATCAATGATCAGATTAGACTATAGAGACAGAAATAAAAATAGTGAGAATCAGATAAGCAAACAAATCGAAAAATGGTCATAAAATACAAATAGAAAAGTCAGGAAAAGTACAAATAACAAATATGTAGATGGGGTCAATCTTACTACAAATCAAAGAATTATCAATTAAAACACACCTGGGGTATACATTTTCAAATAGGTTGGCAAAATCTTTAAAGACAATCAGGATAATTTTGGAACAGTATCAAGAAAATAAGCATTGGGAACCAGCAGTTAGTGTAATGGCTATGTCACTGGACTCCCACGGAGTCGACCGCAGTTCGTGTCCCAGACCTGGTGGCTTAAAACTCACACCGGGCGCGTTTGCGTGCGTTCCCAAGATCTCTAGAGGAGAATGGAGGAGAAGGGATTGCAGCGTGACCATCCCCCCGGGGGGTGATTTCTCACTTTCTGTCTCTATTGTCTCTCTCTGTCTGTCTGGCGAGCGCACGCGCCCTATAGCGAAAATCTCTCCAAAAAACAAAAAAAACAAAAAAAGAAAGAAAATAAGCATACATATATGTTGTGAATAGGAGGGTAAATTTCACCAATTTTTTGCAGGATTTTCTTGTCATGCATTGAACATTTTAAGTAAATATGTTTTTCCTTCAAAATTTCTTTGGCAGTATATCCTACAGGGAACCCTGAAGAAATATGCAAAGATATATTGGAAAGGATTGTCACTGAAATGTTATTTGAATTATTATGCTGAAAATCTGGAAACTAGCTGCATATTTTGAAGAAGAGATTAATTAAGCAAGTTTTAGTAGAACTTTATGCTACAAGCCATTTTTAGAAATGAGCAAGTCTTATACATACTACTAAGAAATTATATCAATATTTTATTGACTGAAAAAATATTTGGCAATATTTATCAGCAACCTTATTTTAGTAGTTGAATCAGGAAGGATTTGACCCTTTACACAATACCTAGACTGATTCTGTAACTGCTCACAAGAACCATCAGGAATGCAGAATCTTTCTTTCTGCTACAGAGAACATTATGCCTTTGTTCTTATATTTGTCACCTGAAAGACACAAAGTGATGACCACACCACCAAACTTCATGTCTCTATAACAGGCAGAAGGCTTTCTTCTTTTAGTTGGAAGGATGTCCTGTCCATGGACTTTTGCCTATATCCATTTATTAATCGACTCCATTTATAAACCAAATTTTTCATGTTGCCCATATTCATGATCTTTGGTTATGACTATGAGTTTGACCAGGTGTTTTGATTTGACCAACAAGACAGTAGCAACCTCGATACAGTGAAGACCTGAAAATGAATTTGCAAATTTCTGCTCTCTCTTAGATTACTGGCACTGCCATGAGCACATGCCCCACTAGCCACCCACACGGAGACCTGAGCAATAGCACTCGAGGCCTTGCTAGCCCAGCCAGTCCACAGGCAACTCCGCAACTGACCACAGACACATACCCAGTTGTGATCAGCTGAGATGAGCCCAGAGCTACAGAAAGCCAGAAACTTAAAATTGTTATTATCTAAGCTACCAAAGTTGTATGTTCTATAGTAATCAGCAACTGATAAAAATCTTTTTGTTCAGAACTATATCCCAAGATCACTCTTAATTGAAAAGGCTAGAAAATTAAGTATTTTTACCTCAGCACATTAGGGAGAGTATTATCATTAGGGAGACCACTGATAATATTTGTCCCTAAAGGGCAGAAAGATGGATAGACTGATCTTTTTTGCTACCACAGATAAACTTACAGAGAGACCAATATATTACTTGTTTTATCTAAGTGAGGAATAAATACACTTTATCTATAGGTGGCTAGATGGTAAGTTTTTTGGAATTTTGCAAGCCGTTTGGTCTCTGTCACAACTACTCAACTCAAATAGTGCATAAACAAAGGAAAGCATGGCTATGTTTTAAGAATATTTCTTTTACAAAAATGCACAGTGAGCTGGATTTGTCCTGTGGGATGTTGTTTACAGATCCCTGTTCTCTTACTTAGACTATGGATGATTCTCACTTTCTTCCATATGCCTTTCTGTATTAAAATAAATTTGTAAAAAAGAAAAAAGATCCATAAAGTTATTTACAACTGAAAAAACGTTTTGATATATGTTTTCAAATATTTTAAAAAAATAAATATTTAACCCAAGTAGTTAGAGAGTAACACCAAAGAAATTAGCATAAAGAAACGAATAAAAGTAAAGAATAAAATTGTAAATTAAAAGTAGAAAAATAATATACTTAGTAAGTAAAGATAATAGACTTAAGAAGTAAAAATAATAGCCTTCATAAAAAGTGAAAATAATTTTCAAAGCATGAAATATATTCTGATTCTCTTGAAAAGACATCAAGGTATTATTTTCCCTTCTTCTGTTTCTTACAAAATATCAAGTTTCATTTAGAAATAATACAACATACCCCTATAATGTATTCTTATCCTAAAATGGGTAAAAATTTCATCTGTTAGAATTTAGTTCAGCCAAAGCAATACGTCACTAGACAAAGAGGGCTGGCATTCAAAAAGGAAATAATTTTTGCTTCCTGTAGATCTGTCCAGTAGGGAAGACAAACTTCCACAGATAAATGGATTCTTAGTGTAGTAAACCTGTAGTAATGGAGTTAAGAGAACAATAAAAATAATTCGCTGCTTTGCTCCCTGTCGAGCCTTCCTGCTCAGGAGATTTTATTGTACAACATGCTGCAGTAGATAAAAACAAAATTCGAAATGATGTTGTTTAAGCTATGATTGTGTATTAATATTATAAAGCCATAGACAAAACACTTAATGTCCTAGGGCCTCAGCTCTCTTATCTTTGAAACTAGAATAATGACTATACTCACAGTACTGAGCTCACCACGGCATGAGGCTCAAATGAGATAATCTTCCTGTAAACCCCTTTCAATGTGCTATAATGCAAAAGTTATTTTCATTAACACCATTAGCATGGAAGTGTAAATGTTTGTGAATCTCACAAGTTTACTTGGTTTTCACACTTCTTCCATTTGCTCCAGAAAACTACCTTTAGTCACCATTTTTTAAGCCAACACTGTCTTACATGAAGAGTATACCAAGGACCTTGATTCACAATCATCATGGCAGCTCTCCTTCATCTGTAATTTATAGTCATACCCCAAACTAGTTAAGATCAGTTTGTAATCCAGAGTGTCAAACTCTTGGGAGGCTCTTCAAAATATATTGTGTTTATTTTTTCAAACCATATAAATTATTTTGATATTATTTTTAGTTACATAATTATAATTACTAAACAAAAAGTTCTCCCAACTGACTTCTAGTCAACAGACTTCACTTATCCATAGGCCCTCTTGCAGGATGAAAGCTCACAGCTAATATACCTTCTGGACTTTTTTTAATTGAATTTTTATTTAATTTAATTTATTTATTTAAATTTGACTGGAGAGGGACAGAATGAGAGAGAGCAAGAGCAAAAGAAAGAGAAAATGAGAAGGCAAGCTGCCTAGTCCTAGACTTGAACCATAGTGTCAGCCATGTGGGAGTCCAGCACCCTTAACCACTGTGCAACCTGCCAGCCCCCACCTTCTGGAATGTTAACATCAAATTTCTACCATTCAGCTATGAGCTTACTTAGGGTCAGTTATGTCTGGTCCCAATGTTTATGGTGATTATATTGGTAGCTGTAATTATGTATTTTAATTTACTACTTAATGCATTTATTTAATTGGGAAAAGTAGAATTACTGTTTGTATCAGCAACTCTAAGTTGAATGATTTGAAAAGATTCAATGACTTAAATATCCGCCATCAAATTAGTTGTGGACAAGATAATTGCATTAGGTTAAGAGAAAGGAAGATAAACCTAAAAGTATCCTGAACTTACATTATGTCTGAAGTATTTTAATTTTTCACTCTGTTTTGAGGAATCTAGAAATTTAGTGTCACATATTAGATTTATGGTCAATATAATACAGCTCAATTGGAACTTTTACCAATGAGCCCATAGCCGATGAGTATGCCTGAACTCTACATCAAAAGATCGATGAACAAATGTAGGTTATATATCTTAAGTTAAAATAAAATTTTTCAGATATATAGGAATCATTTTCATGACTATCTACTTTGGCTTTTTTTGCTAAGCTGCATTATGCATTACTTAAATATTAGTTTGAAATCATTTAAAAATGAAAATGTATATAATAAAAACATATGATTATCTTAAAATTTCATTAATCAATACACACGGATTGATTCCTAACTCAGTCTTAGGTATGATAATAGACACTGTGGAGAATAGAAAGCTGAATGAAACCAAGTGTCTACTTGCAAAGTCAAGTCCTTAAAAACTAACAGACTCTTACTTATGAGAAAGTTAAAATCTCCAGGCACGCCACTTCAGGCATCCACTAAAGTTGTGCAGTTACAAAATGGCCCTGAGGTTACAATATTGTCAAAATAAATGGATTCTCCATATAGGTGAACAAATCATATTCAGGCACTAAAAATATAACCTGATGTTTTAACATCTGTGTTTTATGTCAGATAAATTAATCATTTTATTGATAAGAATTGTCTCTACATACCTACAACTGTGTTAGAAAGAGGTATTTCAGCTAGGAAAAAAAAAAAGGAAAGCTCAGGTTAAATGTTCTGCAGTGTTTTGGGACCAGCAGTTAACGTAATGACTATGTCGCTGGACTCCCATGTAGCCGACTGCGGTTCGTGTCCGGGACCCGGTGGCTTAAACTCACGCCGGGCGCGTGTGCGTGCATGCCCAAGATCCTGAGAGAATGGAGGAGAATGGATTGCGGCGTGGCCATCCCCTCTGGGGGGTGATTTCTTGCTTTCTGTCTCTCTGTTTATCTCTGGCAAGTACAGGCGCCCTATAGCAAAAACCTCTTTAAAAAAAAAAAAAGACGTTCTGCAGTATTTTTATACTATGTATATATTTATTTGTCATTTCTTCATTTCTTCTATTTTTTCAGCAGATATTGTGTTATTTTAATGTGCCAAGCCTATAAGTGATGGGGCCAGGCAGATTGAATACATTATTATTAACAAGATCTTTGAATTATTTTCAAAGTGCAATGTAAGGCTCATGAAGGGTTTTAAAGATAATATCATTCAATTTGTATGTTTAAATTTGTCTGATTATAAGAAAAAAGAAAGGGTTGGAATGGGAAAAAAAAAGGGTATCAGATATGCCAGAAATGATGCTAATCCAGCCTGCCATCTCTAGATTTCCATAAATTTGCATTGTGTTTGTGTGTGAATGTATGAGCATGCCTTAGCTCTTACTAAATTATAAGCTCTTTGTTCCTGGGAATTAGATATCTCACTGCTTGATGACATATGTCCAGAAATTTCTGGAATTCTCCTGATTGGAAATTTGTTCTGCAATGTCCACATAAAATAAAGACCATAGCATAAATTCCAGTTGGTTAATCTCCAAATATCATTTTACCACCTCTTGCACCAAGAAACAACAAAAAGTTCTTCATTTTGGCTCAGAATATGGTGGTGGGGGGGAGGTGGTAACTCCCCTCTTTAAAGAGTTCATAGCAAATATATATTATTGAAAAGCTATGCATGGATTTCAAAACTATTTTGCACCAATAGAAAGTCATACTTTAATTACACTTTCTTATGAACTTTTTGAAGCCCCTTCATATATGGTCACCACACTCAAGCTACCTAGATCAGTAAGTTTAGGTTATCACATTTGGTTAAAAAAAAAATACTTTCAGGTAAATTTATAAAAATGTAAGAGGAAAACTAAAAAATGACATCAATTTCTTTGTCATTTTCGAGTACTTTTGGAGAACTAGATGCTTTGCTATTTATCATTTTGTTGTTGTTTTAGACTCATGAGCCTATTTCCAAGGCAAATGTGAGTTACTTTTTGTGAAAGGCTTTAGGAAAATATTCTGTCAAGAGCTTTGGGACAATCAAGATAAATGACACCCTTTACATTGCTCTTATACTAATCACCCCTTTATGAATCTGTCCCTCAAAAAATGCATTTGTCTGTGCCAGGTTGCTCTTCACACACCCCTGACGCTGCTCCTAACCCTCTGTTCCCTGATCCGTGGACTATCAGTAACATCACTTCATTCTCGATCTTGTTTCTCTGCCAAACTGATTCTCCACCTAAGGTCCTGTACTCAGAACCATCTCATGAGGGGTTTTGGATATGAGGGATTAAGCTTTTGGTAGAATGAAATGATTGACTTTTTATAGCATCTTCCTCATGATCATCCCCCAGATATTTGTATTTTACTATTTTCCACTCATAATTTAGACTACCTATTAAAAAAATACATACAATAAAGTTTTAACAAATTTGAGTCTACCTTCTGGTTTACCTTCTGGTTGTTGTTAGTATTCTCTAAAACACACATAAACCAGGAGTCTTTCAAAAAGTTTTTGGAAGATGAAATAAAAAAAAAAAAAAAAAAAAAGATAAGGGACGACCGCATATTACATGGTTAAGCACTGTGCAGAGGAAGCCCATCCAATATGACTGACTGGCTTCAAATTCAGGCCTTCAAAGTAACATACCAGGGGACCAGCAGTTGGTGTAACGGCTATGTCACTGGATGCCCAAGTAGTCTACTGTCCCCGACCCGCGGGACAGTGGAACAGGTTCCCTGGGGGAGGGAGTGAGAGATGGGACAAACACACACACAGACAATACAAGGTGCTGATCAAGTCTTCTTCTTCTTCATTTATTGAGAAAAAATGGCGAGTTATATACAGCTGGTGGGCACCAATTGGTTGCCCAAAATGCAAATGAGATAGAACAGCATGAACCAATCATTGATGTGGGTGGATCTCTCCCGTTGCCTAGAAACCCAACCACTTCTGGGGAGAACGGTTGGTCACATGATTTCTGAGAAACGGTTTGCTCAGTGAGGAAGTGAAGTCTAATGGTTTCCAAGATCGTGGATAGCTCAAGATGGCGGATAGCTCAAGATGGCTTCTGTATGCAGTCCCTGCCACATGTTCCCCTTTTTTATTTTTTCAAAGAGAGGAGAAAAACCTGGGGGAATCGTGCCTGTCTTAGGTTGGAGTCGTTTTTTAGAGCCACACGTCCATCCTTACCCGTCATTGGAGAATCCCATTGCGATGATGGATTTCCTGTCTTAGATGGGAGGACTGTACAGCTGTTACAGGCTCAGACTCTCTTACCTGTCTTTGGCTAACTGATTCAGCACCTCAGGTAGGAGCAATGTCTAGGCTCCGTGATACTCCTTCTCCAGGTTGTGGTAGTGGACTTGGATAGGCTGCATTTTTTATGGAATTAATCTGTTGTTTAAGGAAAGCCATGAGCTTATTAAAGAGAACAGGCCCCAAAGAGCAATCAATCAGTAAACCCAGAATCGGACCAAGTATGGGGAGGAAAAAGGGGAGGAGTCCATTCCATGCAGACCATAAGGGACTGTCAGGAATGATACCGGACTTGTTGGTGTAAAAGCAGCAGCGTTCCTGTAAAGCAAGACAGAGACCCCCCTGTTCTGCCAGGAGGAGCGGTGCCAGGATCGAAACCAGTAGCGGTAGCGTTGAAGAAGCAGAACAGGATCAGGTATCTTTATTTTGTTGATCTGTGGAAGGAGAGAGAGATATCTCAGGGCTTTCATCATCCCTGGATGGCTTGTTAGAATCAATCTGTTTGATTAATCTTTCTGGTAACCAACGAGCAGCATCCATTTTTTGAGAATAGATGCAGACAGACCCTCTGCCCCAAATGAGGACAGGGTCTGGACCATTCCATGTATTGTCCAGAGGATCTTTCCACAAAACTGAGGCAAATTTTGTTTTGGTAGTTGAATGCCAGAAGCACTCAGCAGCTGAGTCTCCATCTTTATCAAGAGACAGGAAATTTAGGACAAAAAGAGCATGTGCCAGAAGGTATTTTGGCGAGCCCTTAGTCTGTAAAAGCGCTCCCTTTTTTAGCATTTGGAGAGTATTTTTCAAGGAAAGATGAGTACATTCAACAATGCCTTGTCCCTGGGGATTGTATGGAATTCCCGTAACATGTTTAATGTGAAATTGTTTACAAAAAGAGGCAAAATTGTTTCCTGTGTAACCTGGGCCATTATCTGTCTTAATTTGTTGAGGTTTACCCATAACTGAGAGTGCGGCAAGTACATGGGAAATAACATGTTTGCCAGCCTCACCAGTTTATGCCATGGCAAAAATGAAACTGCTAAAGGTATCAACAGAAATGTGAACATAAAACAAAATCATGGGTAGATAAAAAATGTGAAAATTTATCTGGAGGAAGATGGTTACCAATAGTTCCAGTAAAGGAAGCACATGCAATAGGCCAGAAATCTGTTTGTTGGAATAGCCAATTAACTTGGTCTTTAGTATATGGCTGGATGATTGAATCAGCATCTTTGCCATATGTCCAGGCCGACCACAATTGAAGCAATTGCCTCCATTATTACGGTTAAGGAATTGGCGAACAGTATATCCTTGAAGAGCAGCGGCCAGAGCCAATCCCTGTTGGTATGCTGACCCAATATCAGAACATAGGCGAATATATCCTGATAAATCTGTCTTTTTTCTATATGGCTTGGTTACTGTCTGACAAGCAGCATTAGCATTTTTATATGCCAATTGTTTAACAAAATTGGTACCTGCATCAGCACTGCCAAATATTTTCCCTGCTGCAGTAATTAACCAATGAACAAACTCAGAAAAAGGTTCGTCAGGCCCTTGTTTTATTGTTGTAAGGGAGGTACTTAAGTCTCCTTTAGTAGGAAGTTTTTCCAAGCTCTCATGGCTGCCATATTATTTGAGCAAATAGTCCTGGATCATATTGCATTTGATTGTCACTAGTTGTGTAATTGTCTTCTCCCAATAACATATCTGCTGTCCAGTCATTGCTGGCCTGGGCATTACAGCGTGCGGTCTCCCTACAATTTTCCACATATTCTGATTTCCAAAGTAAGTAATCCCCTCCAGAGAGCGCAGCACGGGCCAATGTATGCCAATCTATTGGTGTAAGCCAATTTTCTGCCACCAAGTCAACTATGGCTAAAGTATATGGAGCTGTAGCTCCATATTGAGCAACTGCTGTTTTTTTTTGTTTGTTTGTTTGGTTTTTTTTCTTTTTTTGGAGAGGTTTTTGCTATAGGGCGCGTGCGCTCGCCAGACAGACAGAGAGAGACAGAGAGATAGAAAGCAGGAAATCACCCCCCAGGGGGGATGGCCACGCCGCAATCCCTTCTCCTCCATTCTCCTCTCGGGATCTTGGGCACGCACGCACACGCGCCCGGCATGAGTTTAAGCCGCCGGGTCCGGGACTCGAACCGCGGTCGACTACGTGGGAGTCCAGCGACATAGCCATTACGCTAACTGCTGGTCCCAAGCAACTGCTGTTTTAATTTCTTTTATAATGTTAAAATCAAAGCCACGTACGTGGTCCCATGCTTGCCCTTGTCAATAACAGGCATCGCCAAAGATGGCGGGGCAGCCTTTTCATGGCAAGAATGATTACACACCATAGATGGCACAGATGCGACCGAATCATAAGATGGTTGTTGTTTTTTGAAAGGCGGCCATTTTGAATTATACTCAGTGGCCTCCGTTTCTGAAGTTTCTTTCTCAGGTCGCCATTCTGAATTGTTATACGCAGCAGCCTTTGTTTCTAAAGTTTCTTTCTCAGGTGGCCATTTTGAATTGTTTTACACAGTAACTTTGTTTCTAAAATTTCTTTTTCAGAATCAGTTAATTGGTCATCCAAATGAGCTTTAAGTTCTGTAAGAGATGGGTATAATTTTTTCTGAGGCTTTTTAAAGTTTGTAACTTTCTCATTGACTCTTGGTTTTTTAATTTGTTTTGGTTTGATATCTGATTGTTTATTAAGTTCTGTCACTTTTTCCCCTCTGTCCAAAGAAATTAAATCTTTTTCTTTTTTGGTGCCAGGGTCTATTTTAGTTTCCATGGCATCTTGACTATCTGTCTGAGTTTTATTTTTTGGCATAATTTGTTCTCCTTCTGCTACAACTGCCGCGATTTTAGGGTCAGTTGGCTGGAACCTAATGATCTCATCTATTAAGTTCCAATAAGAGAGGAAAGAAAAGAAAAGAAAAGAAAAGAAAAGAAAAGAAAAGAAAAGAAAAGAAAAGAAGAAAAGAAAGAAATTGTTTAATCTTAATTTTAACTCCACGTATCTTGAGGGCTTCAGTAAGCCCATGAACAAATAACTCAGGTTTACTCATTTCTTGTCCCATAATCACCCTTATTACTCATTAAGTAACCTTTGCTACTTACCAGGACGATCCTCTGCCGTCCTCTTCTGTTTTCCACCGCGGCCTTCCTCTTTATTTCGGTGCTCTTCACTGAATCCCTCATACTCAGGTCCCTGTTCAGGTGCCACGTGTCCCGACCCATGGGACAGTAGAACAGGTTCCCTGGAGGAGGGAGTGAGTGATGGGACAAACACATGCACAGACAATACAAGGTGCTGATCAAGTCATCTTCTTCTTCTTCTTCTTCTTCTTCTTCTTCTTCTTCTTCTTCTTCTTCTTCTTCTTCTTCTGCTTCCATTTATTGAGAAAAAATGGCGAGTTATATACAGCTGGTGGGCACCAATTGGTTGCCCGAAATGCAAATGAGATAGAACAGCATGAACCAATCATTGATGTGGGTGGATCTCTCCCATTGCCTAGAAACCCAACCACTTCCGGGGAGAACGGTTGGTCACATGATTTCTGAGAAATGGTTTGCTCAGTGAGGAAGTGAAGCCTAATGTTTTCCAAGATGGTGGATAGCTCAAGATGGTAGATAGCTCAAGATGGCTTCCATATGCAGTGCCCACCACAGTCAACCACCGTTCAAGGCCCAGACCTGGTGGCTTAAACTCATGCCGGGTGCATGTGCGTGCGTGCCCAAGATCCCGGGAGGAGAATAGAGAAGAAGGGATTGCCACGTGGCCATCCCTACCGGGAGTGATTTCTCGCTTTCTGTCTCTCTGTCTCTGTCTTTCTGGTGAGGGCATGTGCCCTATAGCAAAAACCTCTCCAAACAAAGAAACAAATTTTTTTTCAGATCTGTTTTATAATTCACTAATTCTCTATTTTATTGCTTCTGTTACATTATGCACTACTTTAAGTTTTTATTATTTGTTATGGCTTTTAAGTCTAGAATTTCCAGAAGTAAGTGCTTTGTTAATTTTGTGACTTAAAAGTCCAATAGCCCAAAAGGTAAGAGTTTCTTTCCCTGTCTGATGTTGATTTCCACTCGGTGCTTTGATGCTCTCCTCCCCAGAATACAATAAATCCAACACTCCCTGCTAGTTCTATTTCCATTGTTATAACCCTCCAAAATACTGGTGTATGGTCTGAAAGATAGTCTGTATTTATTTGCTTAAAAGCAACCCCAAATTATAATTCCGGACAGCATAAACATGCTAAGCAAAGGAAAGAAACACTTGACCTAACAGCCTACTACAAAGTCACTGTATTAAAAACAGTATGACAATATTGCAAAGAGAGAAAAACTGACCCACAAACCAGGATTTCTATGAGGTAGACCCATATCTCAGAATATAATACATAATAAAGATGGCATTGTATATCAGATTGTTTAGTAAATGATGATAGGAAAATTGCTCATTATGGAGAAAAATCCACACCTATTACTACATATAAAGGTAAAATCCAGATATATTGAAAAAATAAATCAAGAAAAAACATTGGAAAAAGCAAAACTAATATGCCCTAGGGTTAGAAAAAGACTTCATGAACAAAACATCAAGGGCACATCTTCATTGATTTAATCACATCGAAATTAAGAATTTCAGTAGATAAAGTTAACGGAAACATGTCACAGGAAAATATTCTCAATTTCTAAAAATTGAAAAAAAAAGTATTATCTAAAATATATAGATAACTCATTTACATGAAAAAAACACTCAGAGAAATCTTACATTGTAAAAAGGGAAGAATGGGATATTTAGGCCAATTCATAGCTAAAGAAACCCAAAAGTTTAACAAAATACATAAACACATGCTTGAAGTTACTAGTAATGAAGAAATACATTTAAAAACAAAAAAAATGAGATATCACTTTATACTTATCAGATTTTCCCGTAAACAGAGTGTTGAGTAAAAAAAAAAAAACTAAGAAATACGATACCATGTATATAAATTTAAACTACATGAAATAATACATGGTTAACACTGGTGGTTTAAAATAGAAGTACATAAACTAAATACATGTTGGGAAACTGGGAGTGAGGAGGAGCCCAGGGTCTTAGGAGACTTTAATGCCAGCCTGATGACCAGAATGACAGATGACCAAGGAACCCTTGGCTCATTACAGCAAAGCAAAGCCGTAGTACACATAGGAAATACCATGATGTCATCTGAGACTCCCAATTCTGTCTCCAAAGTTCACCATCATCTAAGCATTTATTTCTCTGTGGCTAAGTTCCACACATTCCTAGTCACCCTTTTGAAGACTGAGAATAAGATGGCCTGGTATTTATCTGGTTTTTGAAATAGTTCTGTTCCTACAGAAATGTAACACTGGAATAAGCAAGTGTTTTTGTTTTGTTTTGTTTTGTTTTATTAATTTGATTTTATCTAAAACATCTTCCTCTTATTTTCTCACATTCTCTTTACTCATTCACTAGCAAAATTCACTGCCTCAGGCAAGGGATAATATAGCAGAAAAGCAGAGAAAATCTTTTTGGTGGTAAAAGCATGACTATGAAATATATAACTTTTAGCTCATAAAATACTATAGTTGGAAAACCAGACGAAAAGCCATGTCTTCTCGTTCTCAGACTACAAAAAAATATGCCCTGTGTGCAGGGAACAAGCAGACACACAGCAGGCTTAGAGTTTACAAAACGGTGGGCTCCCAAGTTTGGTATAGTATGGGAAGGTCTTCTAGAGAGATTGAGAATCAGAGGTTAACAGAACTGGGCTCCTATTCTCAAGGGAGAGCCTGACACAGCAAGTATTCCTGTCCCTACACTTGGCCCCCTAGAATAGCTCTGCAAACAGGCTTGAGGTTACCTTGCAGACCATCTTTAAAGCCCAAAGTAACGGGAAGAGGAAGGTTCCCTTGTGCCTGAGAACAAAGCAGAGACAGCTACTCTAAAAGTCCTTAGCCAGATCAAGATGGATACACAAGGGCTTTTAAGTCTCAGTGGGGATGGCAATCCTCAAATGAATCTGTTTGGAATGATGTCAAGAAAGTCTTCTCTGTCTTTAAGTCATTGCCCTATAACTTAGACAAATCCCACAGAAAGCAAGGGCACTCCACAAACCAGTCATTCTCAACAAGGAGCCATTTTGCTCCTCAGCAGACATTGGCAGTGTCTGAAGACAGGTGTAGTTGTTGTAACTGGAAGGTGCTACTGTTATTTTGTGGGCATAGGTCAGGGATGCCAGTAAACCTTCTACCATGTACAGGATGGCTCCCAAAAACAAAGAAATACCCAGCCCAAAACGTCAATAGCATCCAGATTGAGAAATCATGCCCTGCGCTGGGATTAGGTCTTGACCACTCGGTAACATAAGGGTTTTTTTTTTTTTTAATTCGTTAATTAAAACATAAATAAAATTTTTACTTGGTTCATGGGTTGAAATATGTAAGCACTTTTTATGATAAAGAATATATTATAATATTTCACTAATATAAAATAATCAAAATGCAACAATTCTGAATATAATGAAAGGCTGTAGGGAGAAGAAATGCTTAAATGATTTTAGAGTAAGACAAAGTATCCCACATGAGAGGAAGAAAGAGAAATGGAGTTATAAATATGGATACCAGAAATTTACAACATCTTTTTTGTAGGTTTACTAATTTATTTCTTCCGAAAGAGAAAGAAAAACCACTCCCAAGAGTGTTCTGATGCCGTAATCCACTCCCAGCCTTAAGCCAGCCCAGACCATGGGCAAGTATGTTTTCCATTCTCAAGGAGGTCATTGGACTTGAACTGGGAACCTTCCCATGTAGGTCAACTTTGTAGAGCACTGCATTTTCCCTCTGTACCACCATGCATCCATATAACAGTATCTTAAACTAAGGAGAGGGATGAAGCTAGGGAGAAGGAAAGTGATGTGAGTCTGAGCCATCCTTGGAGCATCGGGCAGAGAAGACATTGCTCCTAATGAATGAAAATGGGGACTGTGAACATTTTTTCAAAGGAACGAGATTATTTTACTTTTAGACACTACGTTTAACGGTTACTAAGGAGATGGCATAAGCACCCCAAACCGCTAAATGGCCAGGAAGAATATTAAGAAAGGGAAAAATTGGAAGTGTATTTAAAAATAGCACAAGTGAAAGCAGAAGTCAAAAACAATGAAAAGGAAAAATGGAAAAAGAAAGGAAGGAGAAAAGGAGGGAAAGAAGAGAGAGGAGAGGAGGAAAGGGCTCCAAATCAATTGCAATACTAATAAGTAAATTAGTCTTGTATTAATGACATGCCAAAACATTCCATTTCTATCTGAAAGCAAATAACGATGAAGTATCACCAACATAAACACTGATTAAAAGAGATTAAATGTCTTGGGATGAAATGTCATAACATTACACAGTGTCAGTTTGCGGTGTTCTCAAAATGTTAATGACCTCCAGTTTCGGCAACTTCCATTATTGGCAATCTCTAGGGAAAGACACTTCAGCTGCAGAGCTCCTGGGAGGAGCACAGAACCTCATCCCACCTCGCTGTTAATAGATAGTCAGTGACATTTGCCCATAATTCAGAAGGGACCATATTTTGTAAAAAGAATTTTTCTTTTACCAGAAAGTAGTAGAGTTTATCTTACCATTTCAATAATGTTCTAGACCTGATTCAGTAGTCTTAAATACTCCTTGAATAAGAGTCATCTTTTCTCCCACTGTGACATTTCTCCAGCAATGCTGGAATCTGTTGAAAATTTAGGAAGTGAGAGTTCATCATTTTACCAACTAATTCTGGGGAGAAAAAAGAGTGTAGGTCAGGATGAATTTATAACGATTTTACCAGAAGAAATTCCAGAATTCCTCCTCACGAAGTGTTCATTTAGACTACACTCTAAGTGTCCATGCCACCTCATTTACTTTAATAAAGATCACTAGTATTTCTGAACTCCACAATTATTTTTTTGCCTCCAAGCCAAATAAAATAGGCTAACACCCTGTGGTCATTTCACTGATTAGTCATCCTCTTCTATCTATACGACTGACCCAATTTCTCTCCCACAGCCAAAATATGTACCTCTCCATCGGACACTTGTGAACATATGAACCTCCGTGTGTATGTATCTGTGACCTGGACTATGTGTGTCTTCATGCTTCTGTGATGCATAGGGCTGCCCAGACATGTATGTTTGGTGCAATTTTGTCTGTGTTTATTCCACAAAAGTTTATCAAGTTCTTTATTATACACACCTTTCTTCTTTCAAGAAATTTCTAATAGCCAGTGAAAAATAACAGGAGTGACGGAAGAAACCATGCAGGACAGTACAGAGAAGTGCCACTGCAAAAGCCCAATTAGAGTCCTCAGTAATTAACAATAAAAAGAAGGGTCATTCAGCTGAAGACATCAGGAAAGTCATTTGGACAGGGGGTTACACAACATGAACCTTGAAATTTTTAACAGAATGTTGATGATAAAGATGCATTGAATAAAATATTTTCTCTGTCAAAATACAATCACCACTGAGCACACATGGCTATTGAAATGTTAACTAAGCAAAAATTAAAAATTCAGCCACAACAGTCACATTTCAGGTGTGCACTGGTCATATATGGCTAGTGTCTACCATATAGGACAAAGAAGAACATTTCCAACACTGCAAAAAAATTCTGTTGGACAGTTCTGTTCTAAGTAGAGGAAATGGTATAACTACCCATGTAAAACCATTTGACTACAGATGTTTGGAGACCAGTAAACATACCATGTTTTTGGAGTAGAGGTTAGAATAAAATAGTAACGGAAGATAAAACTGGTAAGGGAAGTTAGAATAAGATTTCAGGACACCTTGAATGCATTCATTTGGATCCAGGGCTTTGCTTAGAGCAGAAGACAGAGATTTGGAAGGCTAGATCTTTGGTAATGAGTAAAATGATGACCTGAGAAAGCAACAAGAAATAGTTAAAAGATACCTGTAGAATCTTTTAAAACCCCATTGCCCAGGTCACACCTCAAATGAATTTAAGAGGGTAAGGCTCAGACATTAGTATTTTTTAAATCTTCCCAGGTGATTCCAGTGTCAGAGGAAGAGACATTTTCTTTCTATTTTCTTCTGCACAGCATCCCTTTCTTGCTTCTGACAACAATAAGCTCTTTCTTTTGATGAGTTTCCTCTTATCTGCTCTACCCATTCCTGGTGGAGTTGTGAGTCATAACAAGCTGATTCCCTGGTCACAAAGAGTAGTCTGAGAACCAAATCCTGGCAAATTACAATACTCCAGAGTCAGTCTGACTGTGGTTTCAATCAGGGGTCCCCAGGCCCCCTGCCATAGTCTAGTACTACACTGCGGAAGGTGAGCCACACCTGAGCTAGCAAAGCTTCCCTGGAATTTGTGGCAGTTCTCCATCACTCACATTACCTCCTGAGCTCTGCCCCTGTCAGATCAGCAGCAGCACTAGATTTTCAACAGAACATAAACTTTATTGTGAACTGCACACATGAGGGATCTAGGTTGTGTGCTCCTTATGAGAATCTAATGTTTGATGACCTAGGGGGAGCCTAGGCAGTGATACAAACACTGGGGAGCAGCTGCACATACTGTATTATTGTGAGTTGTATAATTACTTCAATATATATTACTATAAAATAACAGTAGAAATAAAGTGCACAGTAAATATAATGCAGTCTAATCATCCTGAAACCATCTCAAGACCACCCTCAGTCCATGGAAAAATTGTCTTCCACATAATTGGTCCCTGGTGCCAAAATGGTTGAGGACTATGGTTTAGACCATCTACCAGATTTAGACTATAATCCAAATCAGGAAAGTGAGAGCTTGTTCAGAGATTTTGCATGCTTATTCCTGGTTAGAAAGGCTCTTTGTATAATGTAGGAGAGGTCACTAAACAGAGATAGTGTTAGCTTTAAGACCTCTGTTCATGTGCTTCTCACTATGACCCTAGATCACCATAACTCCATCTCATGTTAAAAAGTCATCAACACAAGAAAGTTGCAAATTCAGATGCAAGGTCAGCTAAAAGATTTAAGGATGGGAGGGTCAGTGAAAAAAGTAGAGGAGATCCTCAGGACATTCCTGGGGTTCTCATTAGAGTTGCCAAGATTAATTTCCCCTCTGGATTTTATTAGTTATATGAACTAAGATATTATGCACTACTTTTAAAAAATATTTCTACTTAAATTTGTTTGGTGGGGAGGGGCTGGTTATTTTTAACAGCATAAATAAATAAATAAATAAATAAATAAATAAATAAATAAGATGTAGAATGTAGCTTTGCCAAACATGCCTGAAGGTAGATGAGAAAGGAAAGTGAGCTCAAAGGAAGAAGCCAGGAAAGGGCAGTGAAAGTTCTCTCTCTTATGCTACCCAAGTGCCTTATATATGAACACAAATGTAACCTAAGATGCCTACACAATTCAACCTCTTGGAGTATTCAAGTAGCCTCATTCTTTTGCCATCCAGGAGATCGATCTGACTTAGTTTAAGACCTAGGGTCACTTAGACCAGCAAACTGCAGGGTGGAGGTTTAGAGTGAAGAACAAACACAGCCAACATGCATGTGCTCATGTGGTTCATTCTTCTTGACTTTTGTTTCAGGCATCTGTTCTCATTTTTATTTTCTCTTTCTTGGTAAACCCAGGGATGAACCCCAAGCCACCTTCACGAAAAGGGTCCATCTCCCCACATGACAGCCTTAGCCAAGTTACTGTGGCCTGCTGAACAAAGTGGATCAAAGGATAAGGAGCCCTAAAAGACAACTTTGACTGGAAAACTCAGCAAGATAGACATAAATTTCCTGCAGTTCATGTACACTCTAGTCTGGTTTACTGCCCTAGCTTCCCCTTTCAAGTAACTCCCTTGACTCTATTTAAAGGATTGAGTGGGGTTGAGAATCACACCTAGCTCCTAATCTTTTTCTATCTTAAAAGCACAATCAATGACCTACTCAGCTCTTCTGCCCAGCCATCCCCAAATATAAATTAATGGAACTTAGAGTGTTCTGTGTTAATGATTCATGACTAGAGACCAGTGAAGCAGAGAAAATATCAGGAGCAGTAACGTAATTGGCTGAAGAAGAAAAGTGGATGGGGACTAGATCTACTTATAAAGAAGGAAATAAGGCTTTGATCAAGGAAAAAAAAAAAATACCTGGTGATGTAGGCATCCTTTCCACCCAGCAGTTCTTCCTCTGCTGGTATTTCCTGTCACTTTTACTTGGGTACCCAACCTTTACCTTAAACCACCCCAGGCATTTTAAGTAACTTAACTCAGGCAATTTTCAGGTGACTGCGTCTATAGGATGTGCTCTGTATTTCGAAGAAATTTACAATATTTCCGTTTATAGCGGCTTACAATGTAGGATTCTATGACATATGACACAGAGAAATCTCTTCCCTGGTAGGAGGTTACTCAAGATGGCCTTTGGAAGGCTTCTTCTGATTCTAATAGTGAGCGACAACATTTCAACATTCAAATATTTACACAGTATGTGAATACAGGAAAAAATTTTAAAAGACTGAAAGCTGAGATACCAATGGTAAAAATAGGATAGAGATAATGTAAGAGATTTTGCTCTACTACTCCTATAGTCAGAAAAATAACATTATACGAATC
The DNA here is from genome assembly GCA_026018925.1 of Tupaia tana. Classification (NCBI taxonomy): domain Eukaryota; kingdom Metazoa; phylum Chordata; class Mammalia; order Scandentia; family Tupaiidae; genus Tupaia; species Tupaia tana. The sequence goes on from JAKSZU010000002.1 coordinate 89,118,731, forward strand.
CTCTTTGGATTTGCTAAATAAACCCATCTACAGATAGAAAATTCAAGAGACTTTCAGCATTTAAGGAATTCAGCTGTCTCGGTAGTCACTGTGTCAATCATGCATTGACACTTGGTTTCCACTGAGTCTCAGAAGGTTCAGATCATCTGGCATAAATGAAGTCAAGGTAAACAGTAACCGGCTATTTGATCATGAGGATCCTATGCATCATTCTCAATCTGGCTGATTTAGTCCAAGTCACATGGATTTAGATACCCTACTGGTGAAATATCTCCTATGGAAACTGTCAGTCTATTTGTTAAAACAAAACAAAACAGAGTTTGGAAAAGTATTTTACCCTAAACATGTGGATTTCAACTCTTCTTTTTTTATTTTTGTTTTTCTATAGGGCATATCTTGTTTTACCAGATTTCAAGATTTACTGTAAAAACGTATTAAGTAAAATACTGGGTCATCGGGAAATTCATGATGCATTTTTACAAAGAAAAACATAGACAAATACATCATGACTTTCCCCAATGACCTAATAGTTTTCAAATAACACAGGGCTAGACAAAGAGACCTAAGGAAGACAGAGAGGAAGTGAGACAGAGAGAGGGAAAGCGAGAAATCACCCTTCAGGGGGGATGACCATGCTGCAATCCCTTTTCCTCCACTCCCCTCTCAGGATTTTGGCATGCAAGCACACAAGACCAGCGTGATTTTCAAGCCACCAGGTCTGGGACTCGAGCCATGGTTGGCCACGTGGGAGTCTAACGCCTTAACTACCATGCCACCTGCTGGCCTCCTCAACCCTTCTTCTTAAAGTAAACAGATGTACAGTATGCAAATGGGCTAAAAAAAAAACTACAGGTGGTGAGGCAAAGAGAGGCCATTGAACTCTCTCTCTCTCTGTCCCCTCCATAATCCCAGAAGTTCCAAAGCACAATGTTTGAAAACCACTATACCAAATTGTTTCCTTCATTGCCTGCCAAGCATGGTGCCCCATGGAGTTGTGCACCACAGCAGCCTTGCCTGAATAGCCTGAGAAAGCAATTAATTTATTAGACCTAGGTACAAAGTTTTTGCATCTTCCAGAGTCTCCTATAAAAATGCAAATGTTCCTGGGAAGAGAAACATCTTAAGCAATTACAGGAAATTATTTTGTCAATTCAATTTGCAGCTTGGAAGCTTAGATGACAGCAAATCCTGTAGGATGGGGCACAGATAATGGAGGTTGAAGGAACTGAAAATTTATTTCCTGAAGTTACTCAGCACCCAACTAACAGGCTATCAGTAAAGACAAATATTAAATGATTAGCATTTGTATGTGTCTTGAGTGCAACATAATCTTCCAAGTTTCCCTTTGTGTATTAGCCATTTTATGTATTCCTTTATGCATTAGCTTATTTATGTCTTCCTTATAATAATTATGTAATGAAAGTAATATTTCAAACCCATATTATAGATGAGGAAACTGAGGCATAGAGGCGTTAAGATCACCCAGCCAAAAAGAGAGAGAGCCAAGATTCATGTGTAGCTCTAAGGCTTGTGATAACCTCACACAGTTTCATTTCCCTGAGGGTCCTAAATAACACATATGAGATGCCATTGGTTTGAACTGAGCTCCTGCATGACACTTAACAGACCAAGCCAAAATCAAGATACGCATGCTGAAGTTCAATGCCATGAAGCCAAAACCAAGTTGTTTATCTGACCTTCCAAGAAGTTAGGAAAGAAAGGGAGATAATAGCCAAATCCCCAAACTGGCTAGTTTTAGCTGTCAAAATAAGGAAGTCTCTGATTTAACCTTTGTAGGGAAAGTAACTTTGAAGTGATAAATTCGCTTTTTCTTTGTTTCTGCTTTCCTCAGCCCTTTTCTGCCTGTGAAACCAACCATCTTTACTCTACTCATTGGAATATTTTATTTTATAGAATGATGTGTTGCCTAATTCTGGAATTGCAAATGGAAGAAAATTAATATCTTTAAATTAAATTTGCTATAATTCTATCTTTTGACAAAAGCAAAACAATTACTTCAGTTCTCCCTCAGCCCTTTGAGGGAGTGGCCTTTACTGAACCTTCACTCTCTAACTCCAGTGATTGTCTTGAGCAAGATTACTCCAGAGGAAACAAAAAGGATGCATTGCTAAAGAGTATGTGCTTCCTGAGACGGGAGTTGCCTTCCAGTTTTACCGCCCAATCTTTAACCAGATGAACAAGGATTTTTGCTTCATTGAAGGGTGGTATTTTCAGGTTTATTATAGAAAGGGCTGTACTGCAAAACTTCAGGAAATGACACACTCATAGACTTTGAGGTGAATACTTTCTGGAGCTGAACTTTGAAAACTGATGACCCTGAGAGTTTTGGCTTTTGCTCAGATTGGTAATGCAAAGGACTTTGTGCCCTGATGTGTATCTTCTGTAGAGATGTTCAACATCGGCCATCACATGATCTGCCCCTCTGCCTCTCAGAGTCATATTCTTGAACTCTGTTACCTCTGCATCCTAAGAATGGGGCTGTCTTTGGGAGAAACTATATGGAGAAATCTGGAAAGCATCACATCCATCGTCTTTACATAAAGCAGAATATTGAAGCCCAGAGAGATACATTGCTTTACCCCAACTCACAAAGCTATTAATGGAAAAATCAAGACTGAATCAAGAACAGTGACACTGGAGTAAGTTTATTTATTTACAGCTGTAAATTAATACATGTAGAGACTGAATGTCATAGAGACATTTCTAGGAACATACACCTCTAGTCCTGTTGGGATATCATGTACTAGATTTACCTACCCCATCAAACAACTAGGAAATTGGAATAAATATATAAAACTATGATTTTTTAGACATTGAAAAACAGGTAACAGAAGAATATGAAGTAAATACTACCATAGCCCCAATGTATAACCTCAGAACTTCTAAGCCATGGAATAAGGAAAGCCCAAAAATAACTAGGTAGCCTTATAGAAACAATAGAATAATTTGCAGTTCAGGAAAGCCAGAGTACTGAGCTTTTATAAAACAAAATATCAAAAAGTAAGAAACTGCAAAGACAGCTCCAAAGATATATAGAGAGGGGCCTGTCAAGTCTAAACTAAATATGGATCAGCATGTGCATTTGAGAAAAAGCTAGGAAAAGATTCATTGGTATGTAGTAGGAGGAATAATACCCAAATCTAACACAGACTTAATAACACTGTGAGCTCCCACCAGACAGAATGGAAAGATCTCCTAAAACATGGGACATTCAGTGCATTCTTCAGATATGACCTCAGCAGTAGTTGTAAATTATCCTGAAAACAAAAGCTGCCTAGACCCACTATCACAAATTTTAAAGGCAAACTTCAAAATAGCTAATTCCATGTAAACTTATCTACAACTCAAAACATAGTTCAGCATTAGAGAGATACAACAAAATTCAGCTCTCAATAATGTAAAATTCACAATGCCTAACATCTAACAAAAAAAAATTGTTAGTCATGAAGAGAAACAGAACCATAGGACCTATATAGGTGAAAAAAAATCAACCAATATAAAGAGACCCTTAAATAAAACAGATGGTAGAATCAACAGATAAGAACATTGGGCAACTATTAAAAATATAATCCATATGTTCAAAAAGTAGAAAAAATTATATGTATGAAGAAAAAAATTAAAACAATTATTTTTAAAACCTACATTAAGTTTCTATATATGAAAAAGACTGCACCTGAAATTAAAATATACACTGCATAAAGTTAACATTAAATTAGAGACTGCTGAAGAAATGCTAAGTGAAGTCAATGCTGTTAACAGAAACTATCTGAAATGTAACACAGAGATATTTTCAAATCAGACAAAAATAAGTAGAGCTTGGGAACCAGCAGTTAGTGTAATGGCTATGTCACTGGACTCCCACGTAGTCGACCGCGGTTCTCGTTCCGGACCCGGTGGCTTAAATCTCACACCAGGCGCCTGTGTGTGCGTGCCCAAGATCCCGAGAGGAGAATGGAGGAGAAGGGATTGCGGCGTGACCATCCCCCATGGGGGGGTGATTTCTCGCTTTCTGTCTCTATGTCTCTCTCTGTCTGGCGAGCGCACACGCCCTATAGTGAAAACCTCTCAAAAAATAAAAATAAAAAAAAATAAAAAAAAATAAAAAATAAGTAGAGCTTCAGTGGCAGCTTCAGTGGCACCTGTGTGAGACAATATCTAATAGTTTATCATATTTGAACTTAGGTTTTCAAAAAGAAAGTAGACATAGGCAAGTTGAGGAAAATACTTGTAATAATGCCCAAACTTGATGAAAAAAATAAGCCCACAGATTCAGAAAATTCAATGCACCTCAAGCAAAAGCACAAAAGAAACATCAAGAAAACCATATAAAGGCAGATTATAAGAAACTTTAAAAACTCTGAAAATATTAGAAAGAATCAAATGTTATTTGATTATGTTAATTTTAGAACTCTGGAATTTTTTTATTATATAGCAATATATAGTCAAGTAATTGTTCAAATGTTATCATATAGAGCTAAGAAAAAAAAAGATAAAAAACAAAAATATTCATAGGACAAAAAGTCATAGACAAAGAAACAAAGGATATAGCAAACTTCTTATTCAAAACCATACAGGGGCCCAGACCTGGTGTCACAGCTGGTTTGTGTCAGACTGCAGCACTAGAAGCCACATGGCAGATCACTGCCAAGACAACCTGAAACCTGCTGGATATGAGCATGTGCCCTGGATCATGAGGAGCCAGAGGACAGGAGAGGGGATTGCTGGGTGGCAGACTCTGTTGAAGGTGCTTCTCTCTCTCTCTCTCTCTCTCTCTCTCTCTCTCTCTCTCTCTCTCTCTCTCTTTTCTCTCTCCCCTTCCCTCTCTCTCTTTCTCCATGTCTCTCTTATAACTCTCACTTGTGTATATGTACTTTTTATCATGAATAAATAGATAAATAAAATGTTACAAAAGATTTTAAAAACTACAGAAGCCTGAAGAAAAGAGGATGACATAATTGCCATAATGAAAGAAAAACTGTCAGTGTAGAATTCTACATTCAGCAGAAATGCTTCAACAGCGAATTTGAAATAGTACTTTTCAGACAAACAAATGCTGAGAGAATTCATCTTCAGCAGGACAACATTTTAAGAACTATGAAAGGGAATTATTGAAGCAAAAAGAAATGATATCACTTGGAAATATGGATCTACCCAATGGAATAATATCAGGGGAAATGGTAAACATATAGGTAAATTTTATGAAAGAAAAAATGCATATATATATATATATATATATATATCAGTTTTATTGCCATCAAGGATAACTAATGATGTCAAGAAGAGCTAATTGTTTTTGTAGGCATAATTACTAATGTTTATGTAAATTATTTCAACAATCGCATAAAGAGCTACAGAGATAAAATGGAAGTGTACTATTTTCTATTTTGTACATAACTCATGAAATCTATTTACTAAAAAGTAATAGATGGTAGGTTACATTGTAGATTATAGAATAACAATTAAAAGTGCATAGCTAATAAGCCGATGCAAGAGTAAAAAAGAATTTTTCAAAAATCCTCAGTGAATCCAAAGAAGGCAGGAAAATGGGAAAGGAAAAAATAAAGAAAAAATGAACTAAATAGGAAATGAGCAACAATACAGTAGATTTGATCACAAGCATATGAATAATCACATTAACTCTAAATAGCTTAAACAGTCTAATGAAAGGCAGATATTTCTAGATTTAATAAAAAACCAAAATTCAGCCAAATGCCCTCCAAAAGAAACTCTCTTTAAATATAAAGACATGAGGGCTGGGCAGTAGTACAGTTTACCACATGGAAAAGGTCCTGGGTTTGCATCCTAGGACCTCCCTGAGCATGCCAGGTGCACATGCGCATGTCCATGCTGCAGGTCAGCTGAGGTCGCAGGTGTATCAATTCAGAGACCCTTTTAGAAGTGTGGTGCCACACTCTTCCTTTCATGGAAGAAATAGGTAAAAGAAAAAACTGAAATTTTATATAGAGAGAGACACATAGAAAGTAAAAGAATTAGAAGAGATTTGCAAAGATTAATTAAAAATGAAGAAGTAAAATAATATCAGAGAAATATATTGCAGGAGAAAGAATATTGCCACAGTAAAAAGGAATGCTCTATTATAAAAAATAATTAAATTCATCAAAATTTAATCAAATTTCTACATATATATGCAGCTAATAACAGAACTTCAAAATAAAAAAAAAAAAAACAGGGGACCAGCAGTTGGCATAATGGCTATGTCACTGGACTCCCATGTAGTCGACCACAGTTCGAGTCCCAGACCCAGTGGCTTAAACCCACGCCGGGCGCATGTGCATGCGTGCCCAAGATCCCGAGAGCAGAATGGAGGAGAAGGGATTGCGGCGTGGCCATCATTCCTGGGGGTGATTTCTCACTTTCTGTCTCTCTGACTCTCTCTGTCTTTCTGATAAGTGCACACACCCTATAGCAAAAACCTCTCCAAAAAAATAAAGACAGAAAAACAGACTGAGAGAAGTAGCAAATCCACAATTATAGCTGCATATTTTGATATCTCTAATTCATTAATTGATGGAAAAAATTTATAAAATTGGTAAAACACAGAATTTTGAAGTCATGAGCAAGGTCAAGCTATGTAACCCAAGTGATATTAATAAAACACATCACCAACAGCAGAATACATAATCATTCCAAATACATGTAGAACATTTACCAAAATGTGCCATGATATGCCACAGTATAATCCTAAATACATTTAAAAGACTGAAACTACATAAAGCGTGATTTCTAATCACAATGGAATTAAATTAGAAAATAACTAAAAGAGGGTCAGCCAGAAGTATGGTATTTAAGATGACTAGATCCCACATGGCTTACACCATGATTCAAATCCCAAACAGAACAACTTAAAAAAAACCTGTGCATGCCCAAAATCCTAAAGAAGAGGTAGAAATGGAAAAGAACGGAGTGTAGTGACCATTTACCATTAGGGGTGCTTTCTCACCTTTTCTCTTGCTCTCTGACTCTATCTGGCAAGCACATGCACCCTCTGGCAAATCAAATAAAGAAAAAAAACAGGAAGCAATCTAAAAAAATCTCCCAAATATTTAGAAGTTAAACAGTCCATTTATAGATACCTGTGACCAAAGAAGAAATCAAAATGGAAATTGGAAAGTATTAAAAGAAATAAAAACTGAAATCCACAATATCCAAATTTGAAGCTACAGTAGCACTTAGAGGACATAATATAGCACCAAACAGTAAGATAAAAAAAGATCTCAAATTAAAGTTTCTTCACATTAAGACAACAACAACAAATAAAAGCTAAAAAAAGAAAGCCTGAAGACAAATATTCTTTATGGACATACGTGCAGAAATCCTTGAGAAATTTTAAGTAAATTGAGTCCAATAATATTCAAAAGGGATATTATTTACTATATTACAATCAAATGTAATTTATCTCAGAAAGGCAGGCTATTTCAACATTTGCAAATCAATCAAAGTAATTTACTGTATCAAAAGTATAAAAAGAAATATGCATATCTCCAAGAATGCAGAAAACAATTTGATAAAGTTATTTTCCCTCAAGTAATTTAAATTCAATGCAATTTTGTTTGGTTGGTTTTGGTTTGTTTGTTTTTTGTTTAGTTGTTTTCTTGAAACTGGTAATCAGATTATAATACTTATATAGACCAGCCAAAATAATTTAGGAAAAAAATAAAATCGGAAGACAAATTCAACTGATATCAAGATTTGCTTCACACGTCAGCAATCAAAATATTATATTAGTATGGTGTGAAAATAGATATGCAGATATAGAGGCCTATAAATATAGCATTAGTACTATAAAACTTACAGTAAAAAATACAGAACATCTTTGTGTCCTGGTATTGGACAAATTTTTTAAAAATAGGGCAAGCATGAAAAATTGATAAATTTGACTTGATAAAAATAAAAGACTTTTCTTTCCAAAAGTGATTTTTAAAATAATTTAAAGGAAACTCACAAAATAGGAAAGAATACTTATAAAAAGTAGACCTATTACATAACTTATATCCAGAATATCAAAGAACTCATAGAAAACAAACCTCTTTTTCAAATGAGTGAAGACTTGAATAGAGAGTTCAATGGAGAAGATACATAGATGGGAAATAAGCACATGAAAAAGATGTTCAACATGAGTAACCATTAGGGAAATATAACTTAAAACCACAATGAGATACTACAGACCCACTAAAATGGCTAAAATTAAAAAGGTTGAAACTAGCAAGTATTTGCAAAAATGTGAGGCAGCTCATATTCTCCAGTATTGAGTATGGGAACGCATTATTATACAACACTTTGGAAGAGAGAATGACCACGTCTCATAAAGATAAATGTTTATTCTACAACCCAACAATTCCTCTTTTAAGTATATTTACCCAAGGGAAAAGAAAGCACATGTCCACACAAAGATTTGTAGGCATATACCTCTAGCAGTTACCTTCCTAATAGCCAAAAATGGACAAAATCCAAATACTTGTCAACTCACACATAAATAAACTTAATAAGATTATTCTCTTATAGTACAAAACTACTCAGCAATAAAAAGAAGGAGCAAAGTATGAATATTTGAAACACATTTGATAACTGTCAAAAGTAAGTGAAAAAAGTCAAAAACAAAGACTATGCAGCTCATGAATTCATTATTTATTAAATTTTTAAAAATGCAATGTTGTAATGATACTAAACAAATCAGATTGCCAGGGGCTAGGAAGTTAGGGAAGAGAAGTGATGCAAATGAACAGCTGGAAATTTTAGTATTGTCGAGATGCTCGATATAATGATTTTGGTGGGTTGTGTTGCTGTATAAAATTACCAAAATTCATCAATAGGAGACAAAATTGGTAAATTTTGTTGTATCTCAATCAATAAAACTGACAAAACAAGAGGAAGGTCTCTTTATAAGAGAAGCATGCCCTTTACAGAAATTAAAAATAAGTAATAGATGAAAATTAAATATTTTGTTGCTATTTTTTTTTTTTTTTTTTTTTTTTTTTGGTTAATTTGCCAGAGAGAAGGAGAAAGCACCCCTTGATGGGTTATACCACAGTTTCTCCATCCTGCTGGGACTCTGCACACCACATTCATGCACCTAGTGTTTTTCTCAGTCTGCAGGGTCCAGGACTCAACCACGTGGTTGGCCATGTGATAGCCAGCCAGCTTAACCACATGGGCCATGGACTGGCTAAAAATGAAGTGTTCTTAATAAAAGAACAAGAGATACTTATCAAAAATACTTTCTGTTCATATGTGAATTAGTTGGAATAATCCAGAGAAAAAGAATCAGTAGGGTGTGAATAGAGATGACAGAGAAATAGAGAGAGAGAGAGAGATTGAAAGATTGATCTTAAGGAATGACATAGATTGCAAAGAATTGGCAGGTCAAAATCCACAGGGTAGGCCAGAGAAGAACTGCAGTTCAAGTTCAAAGGAAGTCTACTGGCAGAATTTCCTCTTCTTTAGGGTAGTCGGTCATTTTCCTCTTAAAACCTTCAACTGGAACCAATTTGTGATACAGTGATGGCACTATTGGACCCACATGAGAAAGGTCGTGGGTTTGTGTCCTAGTGGGACCTCCGATGGTGCCGGGCATATGCATGTGCCCATGACCTACGCTAGCTGAGACTGGGAGTAGATTATGGTGTAAAGAACTTGTTGGAGGTACCTCTATCCCTTAATCTCTCAGGAAACAGAAAACAAAAACTTAAAAAGATTTTCAACAGATTAGATGAGGCCCACCCATGTTATAAAGGGTGATATCCTTTACGTAAAGTCTACTGATGTCAGTGAAAATCTCATCTTAAAAATGCCTTTAGGTAAACATCTAGAATATAGTTTGACCAAATATCTGAGTACTGTGGTCTAGCTAGGTTGATGTATAAAGTTAACCCTAACAGTATATAATCTACAAAGTTCTACTGTACATATTATCTCATTTGTGTTTCATGATCTGCCAATCAGACAGAAGTTACAACTACTACCATTTTAGGGCAAGAAACTGAAATTCAAGATAATAAGTGAGTTCCAATTTCTTACAGCTGACAAAAGGTGGCTCTGGAATTCAGGTCAATTATCCAGTCTCTGAAGAGCACGCTCCTTTCAGGACAGTGCACTAGAGAAAGACAGTAAGAATAGGAGATTAAATATATCCTTGTTTCTTGTGAATTTTTCCCTGGCATTTCTCCAAGCCATTTAAGGACTATGTAATTTTTCATGTTCACCTCTAGAGTGAGGTAAAATCGATGATATATGTTATAAAACCTTACTTCACTTTTATTCTATGACAAGATGAAGTTAACAAACCAGCAAGCCACTGATTGAATAGAGGCAGAAAGGAAATAGCATCTGAAAATGAAATTTCTACTTGCTTTCTCCTGCTATTTATTTCAAAAAATAGTATTATTGAAGGGGTAGGAGAAAGCCATGGACTTAATAATAATAATAAATAAAAAACCCTGCTAACAGATACAGAAAAGAGTAATTTAGAAAAAGAGGAAAAATTCACAAGATGTTAAACTATGGGTCATCTGAATGAATTAATTAAATTGGCATTTCCCTCACTGACTAACAAATAGAATATAAAATGTACTTGATGATTCTACCATTTTCTAAATTTCTAATGTAGAGGGACAGAAATTTCTCATTTGGTGTAAATGAAAATTATATTTATTTCTATGTTATTTTAAATTCATTTTAAAGCTGCACAGAAAGTCATTTATTCAGGCATCATTAGCAGGAAGCCTTTATCGAGAAAGACTGAAGAAGCTTTAGATGTTAACTTTTCCCTCCACTGGCAAATTGGGTGGTTGGCCTTGGCAAGAGCAAGCCCAGCACCTTGGGTCTCCACCTGTACAATCAGTGTAATATCGGCGTCAGAGAACTGTAAGGGGATAGAGGCATTAATAAGCACCTAAGCAATTGGTGATCTGGCCTCAGAGCGTCACTAGCTTCCCTTGTGCCACTGTTCTCCAAGACTCCTCACAGCTACAGGTTCATCATCCTTCATCCCAGGCCCAGCTCATCCTGTGTCCTCCTGCCAAGCAGATTTCTGCACTCTCACTTCAGCAAGGGCTAAAGCAAGAGACAAAAGGAATGGTCTACCTTCCATGCTTTCAGTGCTCCCATTTAAAGGTAGGTGGTGTCTAAGAAAGCTCAAAAAGCAACAACCAAGTTGTTCATACATGCACAAAAATTTCTGTTTCTTGATGTACATAAAATAATGCTATAAGAAAAATAGCACCTGTACAAGAACCTATTCTAAAACAGAATATTGACAATCACCTGAAAATGAGCATGGAACCAAATTTTAATCAATGATACCAATAATCATAACCAGTTATTCTTGGTGAAAGCTTGTTCAAGGTGAAGAATGAACATTATGGGGCCAGCAGGTGTCATAGTGGTTAAGGCACTAGACTACTACATGGCTGACTATGGTTCAAGTCCCAGACACAGCAGCTTGAAACACACATTGGGCATGTGTGCGTGTGCATGCGTACACAAAATTCTGAGAGAATGAAAAAGAAGAGATTCCAGCATGGCCATTACCTCTGGGGGGTGATTTCTCACTTTCTGTCTCTCTGTCTCTCCAGTGAGTGCATGTGCCCAAGGACAAAAATCACACAACACACACACAAATAGAACATTATATTATTTAATCCTTGCACCAGTTCAGCAAGGTAGGTATTATTCATCCTACATTATAGATTTAAAAAATTATTGAGGCTCAATGGAGCTAAAGAATTTGATTACAGCTGATAAAGTATTTGATCCCATGTCAAGGAGGACTATTCTAGTCCATTCAATTGCTAGTAACAAAAAATAACCTGATCATGTTGCTGCAGTCCCATGTAGTTGACTGCAGTTCAAGTCCTGGACCCAGAGGCTTAACCTCACTCCAGGTGCATGTGCGTACATGCCCAAAATCCCTAGAGGAGAATGGAGAAGGGACTGCATCATGGCCATTCCCCCTGAGGAGTGGGAGGTGATTTCTCACTTTCTGTCTCTCTGTCTCTCTCTGTGTCTCTGGTGAGCACACGCACCATATAACAGAAATCTCTCTCTAAAAAAAAAAAAAAAAAAAATTAAAAAACAAAAAACCTGAATCTGAGTAATTTAAGAGAATAGAGGTTTATTTAGTTTACAGTTTGACAGTTCACGGTCCAGGGACCACATCTGATTAGGCTGCATTCTGACCTAGCAGATGGGAAGAGAACATGATCTATGTTCACATGTGTGTCTGTTCTGGTCTCTTTCCCCCTCCTGATAAACTCACTGCTAGTTGATTATGTGGGCTGTACTCCAACCACTTAATCACTACTAAAGGCTCCAATTTTCAACATCATGAAGAGATTGAATTTCTTCTTAATACCTTCATAATACAACCAAGTCCTCACACGGGAATATTGGAGAGACGCTCAAACCACGGCAAGGACTTGTAAGTGTACTCATTAAGCACCACCTGTACACAGCATTAAAAGGCTATTGTGAACTTCTCCAAAAGAAGAGGGGTAACTAGTTGGACTGAGAAAGGACATAAGAAGGAAGGAAGCTTGACTCTCGATGTTCATCTTGAGGCTATGAGCTGCCATCACCGCATGGCATTAGGTGGAGAGAACTGAGAGACGGAGGGAAGGCAGTGCCCTGGAACAGAACAGGGGCTTCCTCTTCCTTCTCAGCACCCTCAAATTCCCAAAGTCTCGTTCCAAGCAACTTTCATTCCCTGCTTTACCTTCCCATCATCTGTAATTCTTAATGTTGTTATGAATAGGCACATCCTTTACGTACAGCTTTCTTCTGGAAATTGATTGAGGGCAGGTAGGTGGGTTAGGCAGCAAGGAGAAATCACCAAGATGGAAAGGTACAAAGTGGGTGGATGGGGGTCACTGAGGGGAAAAAAGGAAATCAGAAATATATTTGTACTTCCTTGGAAAAAAATGACTAAGTAAAATAAGTGTGATTATTTGAGGCAGTCAATCTGACCTTTGTAAAAAGAGCAGGATGATTCTACTTTTCTCCCACTCCAAGCCATTTTAAAGCAATCCAAAAAAGGTTTGGTTCTACCTGTAGGTTTTGAGATTGAATCAAGCTGTTATTCACGAAACGGGCTTCACAAGGGTCGGTGCATGCTTTTCTTAAGTACAGAGATGATGGACTCTAAAGAAAATTCGGAAGGTTATTCTTGTTTGACTCATCGTTGATGTAAGCATAAATAGGCAGGCACAGAGGGGATATCTTAATGCAAAATTTAATAGGAACAAAATAATCAGCTTTTTAAAAACTGTCATCTTTGTAACTATCTCAGCATTTTATTTCCTGCTGATTCTGGGGGAGTGAAGAGGGGAAGCCACAGCGTGGTTGAAAGAGGGGTAACCTAAGGCATCTCCATGAAGTGATCCATTCTGAGGGAAGGAAGTGGGGAAAAGCTTTTTCTCATGGCATTGGAAGATTCTCTGACATAGGATATGAAAAGATAATTAAGTAGGAGAAAAGAAAGAACAAACATGAAAGTGATACTTACTTATCTTACAAGGATTTAAGGTCTGATAAGAAGATCTCATGGTCTTTGCCATGTGCAAAAGCTCAGAGAATACAAAATGTATTTCTGAGGAAAATAAAAGCAAGGTCCTAGGTTCACATGCCTGGACCTCCTTGAACATGCCGGGTGCAAATGAACATATGTTTGTGATCTGGCTGACTGGGACTGAGTATGGGTCAGGAAGAACCTGGAAAGGTGCCTGTCTCTGTCTTTCTCCCTCTTTTACTCTCTCTTTCTTGGAAAAAGTAAATAAACTTGAAAAAAAATAAAAAATTAAATTAATTTATACCTTTAAAACACACACATACACACACACACACACACACACACACACAACATAAATCTATTGTCTCACAGTTCTGGAAGCCAAAAGTTCACAATCAATGTCTCAGCAGGACCATGCTCCCTCTGAAACCTGTAGGAGAGACCCCTGCCTTGAAGTTGTCAATCCTTGGCCTTTCTTGGTCAGGAGCTTTTTATCACTCCAGGAACTGCTAGTATCATCACATGGTGTCCTCCCTGTGTGCCTGTGTCATCACATGGCATTCCCTTTTTTTAATAAAGACTCTGGTCATATTGGATGACTTCAAGCCCATCCTAACGACATCATCTTAAGTTGATCATATCTACAAACACCTTATATTCAAATCAGGTCACAGTCACATGTACTAGGGGACTAGAGCTTTAACATAGCTTTTGAAGAGGACACAGTTCAATCAAGAAGGGAACCCCAGCAATCACATCCACACATTTCCTTCCTTTATTCACTCTCCAAAGAGAAAACACCTGAGCTGTGTCTGCTGCCCCCCCCCCCCTACAGAAATTACACAACATAGCAGGGGCGGTTGTGGAATGAGAGATGGGCAGAGATGCCCAGGATTGAAAGGCCAGACAAAATTCCAATAAGGAACATCAAGAGTCAAATAAGTAAGAAACTATAGAATGAAATTAAGAAATATTATCACTCTAGTGTTACAAGAGTACAAAAGAGGAAAGAGAATTACACTGTCAAATTCCCACTAAGCTCCAGAGTGATGAGGTTTGCAAAACAATAGGACAATAACTTTACCTTCTCTCACATTCAGTGCCAAAGTATATAGTTTCGATGTAATTTTCACAATGGATCTTACCAAGGTTGAACTTCTTCCATTAATACAAAGCTGTGTAGGATTCCTGAATCCTACTCAAAAAATTTAAGTTGCTTTAGATTTCAGAACAATTGGGTCAAGAAAGACAAATTACCTAAAGGCACTAAAGTATAAAATATTTGAAAATAGATATGTTTTTCCAAAATATGTGTTAGTTAGCCTAAAACACATTGTCTCTTCTGGGAACACAACTGGATTAGCTCATGAAAAATTTCACTCCAAATTTATAGAAATGCTGAGTAAATATTGTATTTCTAAAACATAAAACTAATCTAAAAGAAAATATAAAAGAAATACCAGGATCATAAGTGGAGGAAGAAATGTAAGAGCTGATGCTTCTACTTTCCTATTGAGAGGGAAAGAAGGGAGGAAAAGACACCAATATAGATCTTGACAGCAAAAAATTAGATTTTGAGCCCCTCCTGGTGGTACAGTCTCGAGTACCAGACTGCAGCACTGGAAGCCACAAGGCCAACTGCGTGTTCAGAACCCCAGTCTGGCCTGAAACATGTCAGATGTATGGCAGATGCTGAGGATCCTGAGGAGATGGAAGGATGAGGAAAGGGGATAATATTGTGACAAGACCCTATTGAGAGTACTGCTTTCTGTCTCTTTTCTAACACACATAAACTCACTATCTTTCTCTAATGCATGCACACCTTATGTTTTATATATATATATATATATATATATATATATATATATATATATATATAAACATATAAAGGTGCTAGTCTATTGTCTATTGTTGATTATTATTTCATTCCTTACAGAAATACCTGAGTCTGGGTAACTTTAAGAATATAGAAGTTGGGAACCAGCAGTTAGCGTGTTGGCTATGTCGCTGGACTCCCATGTAGTCGACCGCGGTTCGCGTTCCGGACCCGGTGGCTTAAAACTCACGTTGGGCGCGTGTGCGTGCGTGCCCAAGATCCCGAGAGGAGAATGGAGGAGAAGGGATTGCGGCGTGACCATCCCCCTGGGGGGTGATTTCCCACTTTCTGTCTGTATGTCTCTCTCTGTCTGTCTGGTGAGAACACGCACCCTATAGCAAAAAAAAACCTCTTTAAAAAAAAAAAAAAAGAATATAGAAATTTATTTGACAAATGACTTTGGTTACATGGAAGGTCCAAAAGCATCACTTCGTGATGGAGGGCAGGATCATGAGCAGAATGATTATCCCTCAGTTCTCTTGCCTACTTTGCTCTCCTTTCCTTCTTACACATACACTAGAACTCAATCATAGGGGCCCAGCCCTAATGATCGTATCATAATAAAAGTTCCCACCCTTGGGATGCCATAAAGGGATTGAGTTTTCATGTCACACCTTTATAACAAAACCAAGTCTCAAAATATGAATTTTGGGAAAATGTCCAAACTATAGCAGTTAGACTTTCAACTCTTATCCAGGAACATGAGACATCAAATGAAACAAATAAAACCAGTATCATATAATGGCCATGTTTTCCATGAACATAAAATGAGAAGTGACAAGGAAATTTACAATCCATTCAAAACACTGACAGGGAAAAAAATGAATTTCCCAAGAAACATTTAAACTGTACATCTAATTAGGTGTGAAATCTAAATGCGGAGTACCCGATGGTATAAGGCAACATGGGAAATAAATAAAAACAAAATCTGATCCTACCTAGATAAAGGAAAACCAGTACTTTTGGCAGAATTAAATAGTAAAACTAATTTATAAGAACCCAGGTCACATAGGACTCCCAGAGATAAATAATTGTGAAGGTGAGATAATCCTAAGAAGTTACAAACCATAAAAGGAAATGAATCTGTATGAGAACGAGGCAGCACGTACATCAGGGTAAGTATCATGCTAATTAAAACCCTAAGATGATATAAAAAGACCCCAAAATAAGATCATTTAAATTATGAAAAATAACAATAGGAAAGAAAGCAGTAACAATTTTAATGGCACAATCTTTGAAAGAATATTAGGAAAGTGATCAAACGTATTTCTAAAAAAGAACTTTTACTTATCATTAAAATCTAAAATACAAGGGGGGGAGGGTTAAACAGTGCATAAACATAGCCAAAGAAGACACGTGAACTGGAAAACAGAATATAAAAATTTACCAAGAGTATAAACCAGACCTATAAAGAACAGAAAACTGGTAGACAAGGTTAAGACATAAAGAATAAACTGAGAAAGCCCAATGCCTTTTCAAACAGGAGTTTCACTAGGAACAATTGAGAAAACGATGGCAGTGCAGAAATGGAAAGATAATAGTTGAGAACATTCTAGAACAGAAGATCATTCCGCAATTCAACCAAGTATAGTAAATCATGAGATTTATTTTTTGTAAAAATAAATCTATAGCAGGACACATCAGAACTTCAGAATACAAAAATCAAAGAGAACATCTTACAAGCAATTAGGAGAAACAGAAATCACCTATGAATAAATGACAAAGAAAAGGTAAGCACATTTCACATAAGCAAAAGTATTGTTGGGAGACACAATGGAATAATATACATCAGCCTATATTTTTATATAAGCTAAGTGATTATTCAAAAGTGAGTTTTCAGACAAAAATAGAGATGTAAAAAACAAACAAGCAAAACCAAAAAAAAAAAAAAAATCCACAATAAATAAAAGAGATAAATTATGAAGGTCAAACTTGATCCTTATAGTGCAGTGATTAAGTATTGCTCAGAAGAATCCAGATTCCAAAGAGGATTTAAACCAAATAGGGCTTAAATCCCATCTCCAGGAGCCTGAAACACACACTGGTATGTGTGCATATGCCTGGGCACCTGAGAGGAAGGGGAATCAGAAGAAAAAGAATAATGACCAGGCCCCTTGGGGGTGAGGGGTTGCTATGCTCTGGCATAGAAAACTTAATATGAATAAGTAATCATAAGAAATAGAAATAGATTAAACTCAGTCTTTAAAAAGTGGATATTCTAAGGTGAATTTCGAAAAAGCCAGCTTTTTGCTGTTTACATAAAACATTCTCAATGCTCAAATACACAGAAATATTACAATTTAAAGTTTACTTATGTCATGAGTGAGAGTCAGAGATGGAGAGACAGAGAGACAATACTCCCACCAGAATCTTGAGGCTGAGATCCACCCCCAGCCTCAGCCAGTCCCAGATAATTGGCATGAGTGTGCTCAGTGTACTCAGGAAGGTCTCTAGACACAAACCGGGAACCTTCCCATGTGGGTCAGTATCATGGCAGAGTATCATGTTTTTCTATTGTGCCAACATCCAATATCACATTTAATAAGTAGAAAAAGATAAACAGAGACAATACCAAAGGAACAAAAGTTCCAATATTAGTATCAGACAATAGAGGTTTAAAGCGAAACCATGTCAGAGAAAAAAGAAAATCATTGCTTTTAATAACATAAGGAGCATTGCAGAGAATGATCCTGAATGTACCTCATATCATTCAAAGGGTAACTTAAAAATAAACAGAACAAAAATGGACAGACATGCAAAAAAAAAAAAAAAAAAAAAAACAAACAAACAAACAAACAAACTCTGGTAATAGTGAATAAAATACTTGCTCAAATATAATGTATATATTATTTAAACTTTTATGTATATGAAACATAGTTAGGGTTTAAGACAGAAATTATCTCCACTGTCATCTTACTTATACCATACATTAGCCTATAAAACCATTGCTTAAAAATTTCGTTGCTATTATAAATTTTAATTTTTTTAAATAATAAAGTTTAAGTATAAATAGTTAAGCTTTTTATTTTAAATATTGTTTAAGGTTTTTGCCATAGGGTGAGTGCACTCATCAAAGAGAGTCAGGGAAAGACAGTGAGAGAGAAAGTGAAAAATCATCCCCCAGAAGAGATGGCCACACAAATATCTCTTCTTGTCCATTCTCCTCTTGAGATTTTGGGTACACACATACCCATGCCTGGTGTGATTTTTAAGCTGCCAGGTCCAGGACTTGAACCACTGCCAGCAATGTGGGAGTCTGGCACTTTAACCACCACACCACCTGCTTGCCCACTTTAAACAACTTTTAAAAGAAAAACAATCCCCTTTTATACAGTGCTTTTCTATTTATTAAAAAAAAAAATACAAATATGAAAGCTAAGAGAAAAACACATCTCAAAATCCAATGTGTCTAGTAACTAAGACTAAGACTAAGCCTGGGCCTACTAAATGTGAAAATCAGTGCTCTTCATGTGTGAGAAGACTGCTTTTCACTGTGCTTACTTTTTTTTTTAAGAGAAATTTTTGATATAGGGCACATGTGCTCACCAGAGAGACCAAGAGAGTCAGAAAGTGAGAAATCACCCTCCAGGGGGAATGGCCATGCCATAATCCCTTCTCTTCCATTCTCCTGTCAGGATTTTAGGCATGCATGTACACGCACCCTGTGTTTTAAGACACCAGGTCTGGGACTCAAATCATGATCAATTATGTGGGAGTCCAGTGACATAACCATTAAACCATCTGCTGGTCCCTCAACTTTGCTTCTTAGAGGATTTTTTTAGAAAATATAATCATTGAAACCAGCAGATGGCATAATGGTTATATCGCTGAACTCCCTCATAGTCAACCACAGTTCAAGTCCCAGACCGGGTGGCTTAAATTCCCACCAAGAGCATGTATGTGCCCAAAATCTTGAGAAGAAAATGGAGGAGAAGGGATTGTAACATGGCCATTCCCCCTGGAATGGGGAGGGGGGGGGAGTTATTTCTCGCTTTCTGTCTCTCTGTCCCTCTCTGTCTCTTTAGCAAGTATATGTACCCTATAGCAAAAATCTCTCTTAAAAACAAAAAAATAGAAAGAAAATATAATCATTGATTTATTTACTTCATCTATGTTTATGATGTGGGTGTACTATCTAAATGATATGTTGGATTGGGACCAGCAGTTGGTATAATGGCTATGTCGCTGGACTCCCATGTAGTCGATTGCAGTTTGAGTCCCGGACCTCGTGGCTTAAACTCACGCCAGGTGCATGTGCATACGTGCCCAAGATCCCAAGAGGAGAATGGAGGGATAGGGATTATGGCATGGCCATCCCCTCTGGGGGTGTGATTTCTTGCTTTCTGTCTCTCCGCCTCTTTCTGGCGAGGACACGTGCCATATAGCAAAAACCTCTCCAGAAAAAAAAAATGATATGTTGGATGATGAATTAGACATATACAGACCATGTGTACTGTCTTCCACACTGACTTTCTCCTGCTTTTATTTGTGATTTTGAACCTGGGAACAGAGATCCATTGCACATCAAAAACATATTGGGCTACTACTCTCTCAACTTCATCAGAAGCTGAACATTACCTATAGATTATGCGGGTTAACAATAGAAATTTAGAAACTTTAACAATAGAAATGTTAGGGGAGGGATGGTAAAATGCAACACTGGGTGAGGATGTCCTGCAAGGGAAGGTTCTGGGTTTACCATCAAGAGATGTGAGTGTGTTGAGTACACGTGGGCTGCTTAAGAATGGCATAAAGAATCTCTTGGAGGTAATGTCTTCGTGTCTCTTTTGCTCAGGGAAGAAGTTTTCAAAAGCAAACTTTCTTTAAAATGAAATTTTTACTATCAGAACAAAAAGATGAACTTAGCTCCTAGTTTGTTGGGAACACGGAAGTTACTACCCTTAAACGTCCTTGGATTCTCTCTCATCCTCTTCCAAATTTCTCACAATTACACCCATTTCCTTTCCTTCTGTCCTGACTCCTGTATAAGAAGATGAGTCTCTTTTGCTTATAGAGATATTCTAGCAAGGCAGATGTGGGTATCAGTGAGGTACCCCTCATAACTCCAAGTTTACATGCTGAGAAGGAAATTGAGAGAAATGTAATTAATGAGATTAGCCATCTGTACAAAAAATGTTCTTCAGTAATGAGGGCGAAACTGTTTCAGGAACATCCAGGCCTGGTGCCCTTAGTGTCCTCTCAAAATTATTAACCAGTCTAGGACTGTAGTTAATCAACTGGATCATAGAGACGTGAGAGTTGGAGGCAGATAGACATTAGTTTAAATCCCAATTAAACTACTTTTTCCATAATTTTGTTCAATTTACCTAACTGTTTGATGCCTTGGTTTTCTCATCTATAAAGTAAGGTTAGTGGTGCATATTTCACATAATTATGAAGATTAAATAAGCAAATCAATACAGCAAATCAATACATTTCTCATTCTCATCAATGAGAAATGATGATTGTAACTGTATGTGTAGAATAAGTGCTGTTTATCATTGCTTTTAGTATGTAAATATGAACAGTTAGCATGAAGCATTAAAAAATGCTATATTACCTATACTATGTAACTGTCCCTGACCAATGAGTATGAATTAGCTAGTTTTCTTGATAGGTAAATTCTCACATATTGCTTTAGGCTACCATAGCTCAGTAGCCATTCAAATCAGTCAATTAAAGCATTCTGTAGATTTACTTAAAAACTCACCTGCTGTATGTAATTTCTTAGGTAACTTTCTCATAGAGAGAGGTAGAAACATTTCAGTTTTTCTGGCATGTCTATTTCCCATAGTAAAAAATTGGCATTCCAGCTTACACATCAATCTCTGAGTTGAATTCATAGAGTATTCCTGAGAGATTGGTTATCTGCAGCATATTGACATAATCAAAGTTCTGCCTATAAAAGTTGATAGTCTGACCCTGGCTTAGCTTAAACTCACGGAAGTGATGGCTGAGCGCCCAGTCAACCTCTCTGGGTGCCAAATTGAGATCATCTTTCAAGTGCAATGAAAGTTTCACTTAGACTTGTGATATCATCTCCTTTAGTCTCTTCCACAATTCTCTGTCTCCTTTTTCTTTTATCAGACTGTTCTCTGATTCCTATTACTTTTTTCCACAAACTTAAGTATCTCCTGTATTATAAAAAAAATGTTGAGAAGTTTTTACTATAGAGTGTGTGCACTCACCAGAAAGACAGAAAGAGACAGGGAGACAGAAAGCAAGAAATAACCCCCCAGGGGGGATGGCCATGCTGCGATCCTTTCTCCTCCATACTCCTCTCAGGATCTTGGGGACGCATGCACACGTGACCAGCATGAGTTTAAGCCACCGGGTCCGGGACTCGCACCACGGTCAACTACATGGGAGTCCAGTGACATACCCATTACACCAACTGCTGGTCCCTATAAATTATTTTATTTACTAGTTTTCCTCTTAAACTATTATTCTCTCATCTTACATTTTTTAACTGCAAATCTTTAAGGAGTGATGTAAACCAAATATTGCTGATTAAACATACTTAAATATTGCTGTTTAAACATACCCTAAAGATTGAAACAACATTCTCCCTCTTTAAAAATACATAAAATCATGGAGAAAATAATTTTTAAAATAAAAGTTACCTAATTGAGCTCCAGAAAAAAAAAATATAGAAAGAAAGATAAAGAAAAGAAACCTCTGGGTGCCCTAAACAAATGTATATTTCACAGCAATAAGCAAAAGTTTCAACAAAAAGTTTTATGAAAGCTGACACCACACGTGGGTTGTACATTCGAGTCATTTACAAAAACAGAAGGCCTGGGGACTAAGTCTTGCACCCCACAAATGTTCTTACATTCATACCTACATGAATCTTAAGACTAGAAGACAAAATTGGGCAAGACTCAGAAAATTTTAAAACCAGCCCACTACTATAAAAGACAAATGAGGGAACCAGCAGTTAGCATAATGGCTATGTCGCTGGACTCCCACGTAGTCGACCGCGGTTCGCGTCTCGGACCCGGTGGCTTAAACTCACGCCGGGCGCGTGTGCGTGCGTGCCC
Organism: Tupaia tana; assembly: GCA_026018925.1. Taxonomy (NCBI): domain Eukaryota; kingdom Metazoa; phylum Chordata; class Mammalia; order Scandentia; family Tupaiidae; genus Tupaia; species Tupaia tana. The sequence goes on from JAKSZU010000002.1 coordinate 89,141,193, forward strand.
AAGATCCCGAGAGGAGAATGGAGGAGAAGGGATTGCGGCGTGACCATCCCCCCTGGGGGGTGATTTCTCGCTTTCTGTCTCTATGTCTCTCTCTGTCTGTCTGGCGAGCGCACGCGCCCTATAGCGAAAAACCTCTCAAAAAAAAAAAAAAAAAGACAAATGAAAGACTTATACATAAGAACACTATTTCTGAAGAAATAGAATAATATAAAAAGGATTTTTTTATTAAAGTAAGTAATATTTATTGGGCTCTTCCCTCATGCCAGGAACTTCAAAACACTTGAAATAATGTACCGCCTGAATATTATCATTTGATCTTTACCAAGTATAGGAGATAGAAACCATTTTTTAAGTTTTTTGTTTGTTTTTGTCATAAGTTGTGCATGCTTACCAGAGAGACAGAGAAAGTGAGAAATCACCTCCCAAGGGGTGATGACAACATCACAATCCCTTCTCCTCCATTGCCCTCTCAAGATCTAGGGCATGCACATACACATGCCCAGCATGATTTTCTAGCCACCAAGTCGAGGACTCCAGCCCATGGTCGTACACATGGGAAATCAATGCCCTAACCACCATGCAAATTGCTGGCCCCACATCTTTTTTTTGTTTTGTTTTGTTTTGTTTTTAACATACAAATATCAAACATGTTTGTGGGAGTACAATGTGATTTTCAGTACATGAAAACAAAATGCAATGACTAAGTCAGGGTAATTAGTATATACATTATCTTAACCATTTGTTATTACTCTCTTTTGGCAGCATTCAAAATCCTATTTTTCAGATATTCTGAGATAAGCAGTAAGTCTTTATTAACAACATTCATCCATTATATTTTACAACACAAATAGGATTTTAAAAGCAACATGTTTAAAATTTTCCAAAAGATCAAAGAGAGAACCAGCACTTGTAAAAATAAGATGAAAGAATTGAACTGGGTATCCACCTGCAGAAAGATGAGATTGGACCCCTGTCTCTCACCGCTAACAAAAATCAACTCAAAATGGATCAAAGATCTAAACTTAAGACCAGTAACTTAGTTACTGTTGGAAAGTAAAAGGGAAACTCTTGGAGACATGGGAGTAGGCAAAGACTTCTTAAGACTTCCAAAGCACAGGCAATAATCCCAAAAAAATAGGCAAGCAGGATTATATCAGGTTAAAAAGCTTTTGCACAGCAAAAGAAACAATAATTACAGTGAAACAACAGTCCTCAGAATTTGAGAACAAATTTGCAAACTATGCCTCAGATAAGAGACTGATAACCAGAGTACACAGAGAACTCAAGGAGCTTACTTGGAAAAAAAAGTCAACCCAATTAAAAGATGGTCAAATGAGCTGAACAGACAACGCTCTAAGAAGACATATGAAGAGTCAATAAGCATATGAAAAAAAAAATCAACATCACTTATCATAATGAAGATGAAAGTCAAAACCACAATGAAATACTACGTACCCTTAGTCAGAGTGACTAAGATTAAATAAAATAAAAATGGTAAGAGTTGGTGAGGCTGTGGAAAAAAGGGAATTCTCTTATACTATTGGTGGGAATGAAAATTAGTACAGCAGCTGTGAAGAGCAATATAAAGATTCCTCAAAGAACTACAAATAGAACTACCATATGACCCAGCAATTCCATTCTTGAGTATCTACCAAAGGATAGAAATATACTCAATCGGAAAAACACTTGCCACTTGCACATCCATATTTACTGTGGCATTATTCACAATTGCTAAAACATAGAACCAACCCAAATGTCCACAAACAGATGAATGAATTGAAAAAGTATGGAACGTATACACTACGGAATACTACTCAGCCATAAAAAACAATGAGACCCTGGCATTTGATAGAAAGTGGATGAATATGGAAGATTTACTGTTAAGTAAAGCAAGCCAGACTATGAATGAGAGGCATTGTATGTCCCCACTCACTATATACTGAATGTTGACACTCTGGCAGAATCTGAAAGACTGGAAGGTATAAAAGCATGGAGAACAATGATGACACTAAAGACAGTACAAAGGTGTGTGTGAAATGGGAGAATGTGAGATGGCAGGAATCAAGGAGAAAACGAAAGAAGCAAAACATTTTCCAAAAATGGGAAATTATCTGTTGATATTAATGTATATCGTAATATCTTTGACTAGACCAATATGCATTGTATTCATGCTGGGAAAATTCATTTGGTATGCTGTAATGATATATAGTAATTTGATGTAAAAAAAGTAACAAAAACAAACAAATAAAAAAGATGAAACAATTGTGAAACAAAGGCATATAGTAATAAAATATAGAAATTACAAAAATAAAATATTGTCCGTTAAATGAAAATCTCAACAGAGGAGCTCAATGGTAGACTTGATACAGATTAAGATTCGTTTAGTTGAAAGATAAAATTAAGACTATATCCCATAAAATTCCAAAGATAAAGAAAGAAAAAACAGAAAAAATAAACAATAATAATAAATAATCACTAATATTTTAATAGGCATTTTTGAAGAGTAGAGGAAATGAAGAGGTGATACTAAAATGGACAATGGCTGACAATGTTACAAAACTATAGAAAGACTTGATTTCTCAGATTTTAGAACCTACTGAGTGCTCAGCTATTGTGGCACATGCTAAAAGAGGGTGCACTGAAGTCCAGGACCACATAGGAGGCCCAAGTTCAATTCCTAGACAAATCTAAAAGCCAGACACAGTGGTATGTACCTGTAATCCCAGCAATTTGGTAGGCTAAAGTGGGAGGATCACAAACTCAAGGCTGGCCTTTTGTAGCTATCTAAAAAACTGCCAGATGTGGTAAGGTTAGTTCCAGCTTCTCCGGAGGCTGAGGCAGGAGGATCAAGACACAGTGAGGCTGTGTCTTTTTTTTTAAAAAAAAAAAAAAAAAAAAAAGTCCACTTCATGTCAAGGTTGGATGAATTTTTTTTTTTTTAAAAAGTATATATCGGGACCAGCAGTTAGCATAATGGCTATGTCACTGGACTCCCACGTAGTCAACTGCGGTTCGCGTCCCGGACCCAGTGACTTAAAACTCACGCCAGGCGCGTGTGCGTGCGTGCCCAAGATCCCGAGAGGAGAATGGAGGAGAAGGGATTGTGGCATGGCCATCCCCTCTGGGGGGTGATTTCTCACTTTCTGTCTTTCTGTCTCTGTCTGTGTGGCGAGCGCACGCGCCCTATAGCAAAAACCTCTCAAAAAAAAAAAAAAAGTATATATCAAAACAGGCTGAAGTAAAACTGTAAATCCTCAAAGAAAAATTCTAAAAAGCTATAAATACCAATGATAACAGACTTGTGTAAGTAACAATGGATAAAAAAGAACAACATGTTCAACAGTACATTCAATATATCATATACTCAAGGGCTAAGTGAAAATAACTATCAGTCTAGAATTTTATGCCCAAACTTCGAATCAAAAATTGTCTTTTGTAAAAAGAAGCACCTAATAAATTTCTTATCCATAGACTTCAACAGATAACACCGCTAAGAATAGACTTCGGCGAGAACAATTAAAAGAAAAGGGGTGAAAAGTCAGAAGCAGATCTAACCAAATGAATCGATAAAATATACTATCTTGACAATAACTACAAAATTAGCATTTTCATATGTTATAAATATAAACAATATTGTAGAATCAAAGACACTATTGGGAGATAATTCTCTGTGTGTTTTCTTTAAGTTTTTGTTTGTTTGGGTTTTTTTTCAAAATTCTTCTATAAATGAGAACGGCAAAGAGACAGCACCTTCAGCAGGGTTCTGACCCTGCAATCCACCCCCAGCTTTCAGCCAGCCCCAGATTATGGGCCTGTGCTTGCTCAGCAAACTCAAAAAGGTCTCTAGACTTGAATTTGGAACCCTCCCATATGAGATGACCACACATAGAATCGTATTTCAATGCTTTACCACTGTCCACTCCCTCTAGTGTTTCTGTGGGTTTTGCAAGCAAAGGTGCTCACTATCTTGTGGATGGAGTGTCTATCCCTGTAGCAGAGGGCAGTGTTTTTTAGAGCCTTGAAAGATAGAATGTTGTCTCACAGGCAGAGAACATGTATGCTTACTGTTCCTTAGGAAAGCTTTGAACTCTCTGAGTTCAGATGCTCTCTTCCTATAATGCAACCCACTGTGTTTTCAGGGTCCTCACCCCTGACATGATTCTTTAAGAACTGGGGCTACAGGAACTAGAAAACATAATGCCAATGCCTTGTCAATCCAATCATCTGACTAATGCTATTACTGTGAATGATAAAATTCTCCAGCTCTCACTCAGGCCATTTCTTCTGTTACCATCCATGAACCTGTGGCAAGCTAACTTCTTAGTCTGCAAATTGGATGAAATCCCAGATCCCTCACAGTTCTTGACAGGTAGGGATAGGAAGAGGAATTCAGACAAAATTTAAAATGTGCCTTGTCTGGGGAGAGGAAAAAGATATTAATTTTAGAATATCTTGGGAAAAGATAAATATTGGTATTCTTGTTCAAATATTGAAGGCAAATTTGTAACTTTGATAGTGGTAGAGGAAATGAAGGGGAATTAAAAAAATTTTAATTGATTATTTCTGAAGTCAGAAAAGACAAGGATAATAACAAAGAAAAGGTATAATAAATAGAGAAATGTGTAAAATAGGTGACAAAAATAAACTCAAACATCAACAAATAAGTAAATCAGTATGTAAGATAATTTCAAAAATAGCTTCCATTAGTCCATGAGGAATTTCACTACAATTAAATATGGCCCACAAGAATGTGATATCAGTATGTATTCCTAACTACCAGAAGTCACTAACAAAAGGTAAATGTGGAAAAATCATATTCTAGAAGTTCTCAAGTACCTTGGATAAAATGTTTGAAGAAGGGGAATAGAAGTCATGAATGAAAAGATATAGATTCTTAGGTTGCATTTTATTTTATTTTTTGAGAGAGTTTTTATTATTATTTTGCTCTAGGGAGTGTGTTCTTCCTGGAGGGACAGAGGGAGACAGACAAAAAGTGAGAGATCACCCCTCATTTGGGATGGCCATGCTGCGATCCTTTCTCCTCCATTCTCCTACCAGTATCTTGGGCATGCATACGCATCCCCCTGGCATGAGTTTCAAGCCACCGAGTCTGGGATTCGAACCACAGTCGGCCATGTAGGAGTCCAGTGATGCAACCACTACACCATCTGCTGGCCCCTAGATTGTGTTTTATGTATCTGGTTGCGTTTTTATTTACAAAAACCATGACTGATATTAAGTGGCATAGAATGTTAAAGAATTCTCTAGTAAGAATTCTAAAGTTAAAGAGTCAAAAACTAAAATATGTACTGGAAATTAGTAATTAAAGAAAAAAGGACATGTCAATATTTATGTAAAAAAATACAGATCATCAAAATTGGCTTGAAAATATGTAGAACACCTAACTAACCTACAAACAACTAAATAAATTTAAACAAAATTTTTCTTTACTCTCAGTTCCTCATAGCTCACAATCCTTCATCAAGGAATCTGGTTCAAAAATATATTTATGAACAAACCTTCAAGGAACATAATAGAATCCCAATCTTATATGAGCTCTCTGAGGGAAAATAAACTGTAAAATCCTTTCTTCCCCTCTTTCTTCTTTTTCTTTTCTTTTTCTTTCTTTCTTTTTCTTTCTCTTCTTTTCCTTCTTTCTCTCTCTTTCTTTCTTTTTCTTTTTCTTTCTCTTTCTGTTTCTTTTTCTTTCTTTCTCTTCCTTTCTTTCTTCCTCTTTCTTTTTCTTCTTTCTTTTGGCTTGCTATAGGACACATGTGGTCACCAGAGAGAGACAGAGAGATACAGAAAGTAAAAAAGCACTCCCCAGGGGTCTGGCCATGCCACAATCCCCTTTTCTCCATTCTCCTCTTGGGAGTTTGGCATGCACACACATGCATCCAGTGTGTTTTCCAAGTTGCTAGGTCTGGGACTTGAACTATACAAATAGCTATTTGGAATCCAGCAGCCTTAACCACTATACTCCTAGCTAGTCCAAGTCCACTCATTCTATTAGGTCAATAAAATCATTATATTGAAACTTTCTGAGAAAAAGTGAAATGAATATAAATATCTGAATAAAATATGTGCAGATCAAATCCAGTAGGCCATATTAAAATATGCTCATAAACATATAATTATTGATAATTTTTAAGCAATAGAAGTTGCTAAGCAGTAATAAAATTTATTAATAAAATACACCATGACAACAGATTAAGAAAGAAGAATTATATAACCCCTAAATATATTTTTAAAATCCAAAAGCATTTAATAATATTCAATAATCCTTCATGATTTTTTTAAAAACTGTTAAATTAGATCTCAAAAGAATCTGTCTTAACCTGAGAAAATATGTTTACAAGTATTTTCATTAATGATGGAATTTTGGGAACCAGAGGTGGCATGGTGGTTAAAGGTGCTAGATTCCCACATGGCCACCATCGTTTGAGGTCTGGACCCAGTGCCTTGAAAATCATGCCAGGCATGTGTGCATGTGTGCCCAAGATTTCAAGAGGAGAGTGGAGAAGAACGGATTGTGACATGGCATCCCCCACAGGGGTGATTTCTCACTTTCTCTGTCAGTGTCTCTGTCTCTCTCCAGTGATCACACATGCCCTATGGCAAAAAAGAAAAAAAGGTAGAATATTTTTTTCTACTTTTAAAAAAAGTTTTTATTTTATCCATTCAATCATTATACATCACTAAGCTTGTAGAGTGAATTGACCCAACATGAATTCACTTCACCACTGTCCAGTTGATGATACTAGATATGTTGTCATCAACAGATGGAACTTTGAAAGCATTCTCCTTAAAGTCAGTTATTTATACTTATTTTAATTATGTATTATTATTTATGCTTTGCAGTACCATTTTGGATATTCAAGCCAATACACAGTACTTTAAAAAGTAGTAAAGATGGGGCCAGCAGGTGGCATGATGGTAGAGGCACTGGACTCCCACATGGCAGACCAAGGGACCAAGGTTTAAGTCCTGGACCTGGTGGCTTGTTTTCTCATTTTCTCTCTCTCTCTCTCTCTCTCTCTCTCTCTCTCTCTCTCTCCCTATAGCAAATTAAAAACACTAATAATAATAATAAAAATAAAATAAACAATTCTTTAAAAAGTAATAAAGATTAAAAAGGAAGATACTAATTGCTCTCCTTTCCATTTTTTTTTTATTTTTGCAGTTTGCATAATCACCTACATAGAAAACCTAAGTGTATTTGACTTTACAGTGAGATTAGACTTTATAGAACTTCAAATGAGATCATTCAACAAAGTTGTGGGTATATAAAACATAAATTCTACAGCATGGCATGAATGCTGATTACCAATGAATGAGATCACTGTGGAAGTAAAGAGCTTCCACCAATGAACATCTCACTGGTCCTCTTGCTCCATATGCTAAGATAGATCATCTAGATCCCTCCTTCTCCCCTGTGTGTCTAAGTGAATCAGGATCATTTGACCTCACATCACAAACCAGCTGGCCTGCATGTGGCAACATCCTCATGTTTCGATTCAAGCTTTGAAAACAGGATGGATTATCATTTCCTTTACTAGAAACTGCACTTTCCTGGTGAGCCTCATCAGAAGTCAACATGAGACACGCTAGCAGTAACCTAACTAATAAATCATTCTTTGCATCCCATTTGTCCATTAGCAAATTTCAAGAGAAAAGATTAAACAGCAAACACAGAATTTGGGCATACCTTGGCTCATGTTTTGTTTTATACAGTTCAGCTTGATGGCATCAGAATATCACCTGAGTGCTTATACATTCTAACTTCCTGATGTACCCTTTCAGCTTCCAATATTTTTTCTCATGCTGTTTTCTCAAAGAGGACTGATTATTCCCTTCCCCAGTCAAAAGTTTATTCTTTGTAAAGTATCTATTCAAATGTATTCTGCTCTGTGAAGCTTCCAGATACTACCCAGTTTGAAACAGCTGTGTGTTTATATGCATACATGTTTATGTTAATGCTTATGTTATTTATATAGATATATAGATATATGTGTATGTGTGTGTGTGTGTGTGAGTGTGTGTGTTTTACATGTGTTCACTTTAGGGCATCAACCACTGTATGTGGGGGTTATTCTACCTGTATGTGTGTAATATTTTTAAATTCATCCCAGTTTTGTGCAACCATATTTTTTTTCAATTAATATTCGGTTGTTGAAAAAGTCATGATGCATTTTTGCATAGAAAAATATGTCATGACTTTTCTGACAACCCGACAGATACAGTTTTCTATAAAGCTGTAGCCACTATCCAGGTATGGCCAAAAAGCACTTGAAATCAGGCTGGTGTCACTGAGAAAATCAATCTTAATTTTATTTCATTTTAACTAATTTAAATATAGGTAGTGGGGTTTCAAAGATTTCTTATGACAGAAAATGAAAAATATGTAAACTCACAGAAGAGGACTTCAAAAGTTTGTGAAACTTGGAATTAAGTATAAATTTATTTTGGTGTGAAAAAAAATGTTTGCTATCCATGCATAGTTTTATCATGATACACATTTCCCATTTTCATATGATGTACTATTTGCCTTTGTAAGAAATAGCAAGTCAAATTCAAATTTATTGACAATTTTAGTTATTAGCTATCCAATAGCATCTACTTGCTGCTTTTTAAATATAATCTCTGTAGTTCAAGTGGGTTTTGCTGAAAAGAGGAAATTAGTACATATTTTGAAGGACTTGTAACCTTGGAACTATTAGAGTCAGAAACATTCCAGGCATGGGTAATGGGGACAACAGAAGCATAGAAGTAAAACTGTTCTTCACTGTTTAAAAAAAAATCAGTTTATCTCTGAATAGATTGTGGAAGTTACAGGCAAAGACCAGTATTTTCCCTTGAAGATTACGACTCCTCTATGCCATCTCATATACTATTCAAGAATATTGGTCAATATTGTGTCCCTTTTTCTCCAGCATCGTCAGTTATTTCCACTGTTTATTCATTGGTTCTCAGTACAATATAAGAAGGTTGTTATTTTCCTGACCATAAGGCAAGGGAGGGCCTCTTTGGCTCCTTTACCCCAGCAGGACCCACTGATGCTTCATCACTCAATGGGCAGCATTTGATGCAATTTGTAGACCATCCCTTAATGTCTTCGAAAAGCAAGGATTCAGGCCTCAACACTTCCATGGACACACAGTCCGTAAGAAGGAGTCCTGGGATACTGTCCTCTTGCCTTCCCTCCTACCCACCTGGCAAGTCCTTCTCTGTACCAATTACATACATCAGTCAGTCCACTCAGCAAGTTTCATAACTTGTGAAAAGACCACAATAAATAATTGTCAAATCTGGAAGTCAAACTTCCTTTTCCTCTCACTTTCAGGAACTATTTTAATGATTTTGAATACTTTTATAGAACACTGGACAGGGAAGATCCCAAAAAAGTCATTTTCTGTTTGCTTCCCAGGAAGGGGAAAGCACAAAGAGACTAGAGAAACGTCATTTCTTAGGCGCAGCTGCCCCATCTAAAGTCACTCATTTGGCATAACCACAACATACGGGATTGCCTAGATCAGCAAATTAATAATATGTGATACATCCTATGATACAAAATGTTTAGAATTGGGGTCACCAGTAACCGATATAGTCCTAGTCAATCTAATAGACATGATGCTTGCAGGCAAATGCACAGTTGGACTGTGGGACCATTAAGTTCTCATGACCAGATAATGGTTGGTTCGTCCTAGACACACACAGATTGCATTAACATATGAACTACATACATAAAGATACAATCACAATACCCTACGTTTGTTTAGTGTTGTTTGAGGAAATCTTATAAAATCTTTGTATGTATTATTTTACTTAATGTACAGTGACAATTAACTAAATTGATAAGATGAATAGTATTTCCAACTTGCTTGAAAGTCACTTAGAATATTTCCTGTTAGTTCACACCTGTGCCCAGTAGCCTGCCAAATGATTTCCCTCCAAGTGCACTTCAAGGTGCTTATCATTAATCTGTATCTACTGGGCCTGGAGTCTGGCAGCCTTACAGATGTGTTTTCTTTCTATGCACTGATGAAAATGTCTATAACTGGATTTAGACAGTTATAAAACACAGAGTTTCTTCTAAAGGGAGTGGAGCTCTGAAATCTTTTCTCTTCTGGTACAAAGCACACAAACGAGCTGGCAGTCTAGGGCATTAGGCAAAGTCCATCTGTTTAGTCAGGCATTTGTCCAAAAGAAGACAAAGATTTTCTTTTCCCAGCATGGATATTTTTTATTAATTTAAGCATTCCTAGCAGAGAAGTCTGAAGCTGAGCCATGACGACTATGTATTAAATGTGCTGAAGAATAATATCTTCTTGGGACCAGCAGTTAGTGTAATGGCTATGTCACTGGACTCCCATGTAGTCGACCGCGGTTCAAGTCCTGGACCCGGTGGCTTAAACTCACGCCGGGCGCGTGTGCGTGCGTGCCCAAGATCCCGAGAGGAGAATGGAGGAGAAGGGATTGCGGTGTGGCCATCCCCCTGGGGGGTGATTTCTCACTTTCTATCTCCCTGTCTCTCTCTGTCTGATGAGCGCACGCACCCTATAGCAAAAACCTCTCCAAAAAAAGAAAAGAAAAAATAAAGAATATCTTCTTAGCACTTTATTCCTGCATATTCCCACACTCAACCCTGACCACTACCAAGACTTCTATGGCCTTCTAAAAGAGCCAGGTCCATTAAGAAATCCTTCATGAGGTCTGACTGTTATACTACCCAGACAATTGGGTGGCAAACTAAACTAAACATTAACAAGGCTGAAGGGTAAACCAGTTATGGCAGCAGAAGCATATGATTCTCACATAGATGTCTAAGCTTGATTCTTACTAGCTGTAATCTAAGTGTGTATAATAGGCCTCTGAAGGAGTATGTTGTAGTTTTTAAGAGCATCTTGTAGTTCACTAAATAACAGGCAATGAAGAGAGGAGCTAGGGTGGGCAGCAGGAATGAAGAGGAGAGTGGGAACATGACTTCACAAACACTAATAAAATTGACTCTACAGATTAATTTTCTTTAATTTGCTTTTGTCATGTCTTCATGTTCTGCTGTTATTCATAATGTGGTTGCTCTTATAAAAAAATTTCAATTAATTGTTACCAAAAAATCTAAGGTACTTTTAGAAAAACATTGTATCTGAATCTTAAAATCATTAACATTTTAAGATTTTCCTTTTTTAAAGTTTATTTCTTTTTCCATGAGAGTGAGAGGCAGAGAAGGAGAGAGAAGCACCCTCAACAGGGTCTCATGCTGTGATCCCTGCATAGCCTTCCCAGTCAGCAAGAATGATGGGTACGTACCCAGTGTGTACAGTCTTACCGGGAAATGAACCCGTCTTCCATATGGATTCAGCATGATACCACTTCCATATGGAGCAGCATGATACCACTGTACCTCAGAGCCAGCCTTCAAGGATCTCTTATATAACCAATGTTTATATTTTCTACTAGATTAATATGTTGTATTTGTTTCTCTTAAGATTTCACAGTGAAGGAAACAAATGTTCTGTTAGAACCTCCAACTCTAAGCTCCCCAGACATATTGGACTTGCAGTTGTTACCTGTTCAGTGAATGTCTTTCCCGCTACACTGTAAACCTCAAGAATGCCAGGGCTGATCTGCTTTGCACTGTATACCAGCATCCAGAATGGTCCTTGACACCTGGTTGACATTTAATAAATAAACAGTTTCTTTTTGCACATTAAATTTGCTCATTACTCAATATTGAATGTTCAGTTAAGTCAATCCTTCTGTCAAAAAAATTCTAAATTTGCAGATAAATATTCACAAAATGCCACAATTCCAACTCTTCAAATTTCCAATGCTGATTTTCTGACAGAAATAAAGATTAGGTGCAATGTAGCATAAACTTCACAACTTGAGAAAAGCCTGAATGCATAATGTGTTGAGCGATTCTGATCATGATGGAAAATGAGAATGGATTCAACTTAACTGGAAAGTAGCATTTATCTATGATAATTCGTAAGGAATAGGCAGTATTTTGGGGAAGTAGAGTTTTAGATTTGAAGCAATAACAATATAAGTTATCACTAGATGTCAAACAAAAGTCAGAAACACAACAACAATGCCATGTATGCAGCTGAGGTGGGTGAATTCTGACTTGTCCTGAAAAGATCTCTCATGGAAGTAGAGTTAATACAGGAAGGAAGGGTAGGATGGAGGAGAGGAAAGCAGAGAAGAAGGGAGGAGGAAAGTAAGGCAGAGAAGGAAGGAGAAAGCTATTGTCAGGGCCTCTTAAAACAAATTTACTTTAGCTTCTTATTGCCTTGATTAAAATGTAATGACTACTGTATTTCACTAAAGAATGCATCTTCAAGGTAACGTATATGGAGTATAAGAATACTTAGCTTACAATAACATGGAAAATTAGCTCAGCTCTAACTTCTGAGCATTAAAATTTAGCTACATCCGAAGGGCAAATCTGGATGCTATAACTGTTGTCCAGAAGTTAATTTGCATGGCAGATCTGAATTGCTATTGGGAAAGAAATTAGCTGAAGAAGAGGACCATGTCAAGTAATATCTCCCTGAAACACAAATATGTCCTCAGTCCCAGAGCTTATGTTTGGGCCAATTCTAGGGTAAGTGACTGATAAAACAGAAGTGTCTGAAAGGTGCCAAGAATGCAAATGGCTCTGTACTGACTTTGGGGAGCACATCTCAGAGGAAGAAGAGGAAGTCTGTCCATTTAGTAGGACATGTGGTCCAGCAGAAAACATCAGAGGCTCTTTGAAATACTGGAACAGCTTCTGGCTTCCCCCAATCACGGCTTTGCCATCACAGATATCGTAAGCTATGGTTTTGGCAATGGCAAGATGCATATGTGCAGTTTTCCAGAACCATCCCCACCATCATGAGTAAAAAAATTGTCCTGGAGTATCCTGTGATACCACCTAGAGACTCCTTTGAAGGAGGACTGGAAGGCTCTGCAAAATCAGGGAGAGGTGAAGTCAGAGAAACACTATTTGTATAATTGTAACCCAATTCACTCTTGACTAATGTGATCTGGTATAAAACAAATTGCATATATATCTTTTGAAACAGATAAACAATTATAAAGCTTCCAAAAGGCCAGAGCAAAATATTCTTTATTTATATGTTAAATGTTTCTGTTTTTCATCTTCTAAACCAGTGCCAAGAAAAACTCATGCACACATCACATAGGGTTATAAAATGAACCACAAATAAATTAAGACTTGTCAGACAGTAACTGGTTCAACTATGAACCAGCTTCACACATTACATCTTCAACATGCACAGCAGCTGCATTGCAAAGAGCACATTCTGACTGAAATCCTAAATAAATGAAGGGTGATAAAATTGCTACTGGGATTAACTCAATAAAATAATTTGAATCTCATAGTCTCAGTCTTCAATGTCCTCAAAAAAAAAAAAAAAACCTAGGTAAGTTATTTATATTATGAATGCCCAGGACTCACATAATTTTTTGAATAGATTTCTTATTCAAGATTGGAAAAGTCAAAATTAAGGTGAACTCCATAATATCACATAGCCAATTTACACTAATATAAATGTCTCAAAAACTCAAGTTTAAATGTTCCATGAAAGAGTAATGGAGTTTAAGAACTAATTATCCTAAGCTCTGCTGTGGTGCATAGATGATAGAGACATTGCTGCATGATGCTGAGAACCATATGGAAAAGTTCTGGGTTCACATCCCAGGTCTACACATGCTGGATTTTTCATGATCCTGGCTGGCTGCTGGGCAGGAAGGAGAATCACAGCATGAAGACACTTTCAAGGGTCTCTCTCTCCTCTCTCCTCTCTCCTCTCCTCTTTCTTTCATGAAGGAAATAAACTATTTTAATTCTAAGAGTCGATTTTCCCATGATCTCTGAATTGATGAAATTGACTCTCCTAGATTGTGTAGACCACACATTAGTACCTTCAAAAACCTCAGGATCTAACTAATACAATGTAGTTATAGCACAAAAGAAGGCTCCAACATTTAAAAATGTACGAAAAATTTACAGAAAGTTTTTATGCATTGATTTTACAAAGTTGAATAAAAATTACTCTAAATTCTGACTTTGAAGTTAGTTTTGAGTCCAGTTTCCACATCTTCAATTGCTAACCTTATTTCTTAGATTATTAATCTTTTTGAGCAGGTTTAATGATTTTCTAATAAAGAATAAAATAAGTCATAAGTTAGCTTTGGGCTTGTCATACATAACCTTTATAAGATGTTGAGATATGTGACTTTGAGGCTAATTTGTTGAAAGTTTATCATGAAAAGATGTTATATTTTATCAATTTTTTTTCTACATTTATTGAAATGATTATATAGTTTTTATTATTCATTTTGCTAACATGGTGTGTCCTGCTTATTGATTTATGTATGTTAGACCATCCCTCTATCCCCAGGATAAATCTCACTTGATTGTGGTTTATAATCTTTTTGATTTGTTATACTAGTATTTTGTTGAGGACTTTTCATATATGTGCATCAAAGATACTGGTCTGAAGTTTTAATGTTGTGTTGTTGCATCTTCATCTGATTTAGGTATTGAGTAATGCTAGAACAAGACAAAGATGTCAACTTTACCACTCTTATTCAACATAGTGCTCAAAGTCCTGGTCTAAGCAATGGCAGAAATAAAGGACATCCAAACTGAAAAGGAGGAAGTCAAACTGCCCCTATTTGAAGATGACATGATCTTATATCTAGATAAACCCAAAGACATCACCAAAAAACACTTTGAACTAATAAATTTCAGTAGAGTTGCAAAATAAAAGGTCAAAATACAAAAATCAATAGCATTGTTATACATTAGTTACAAAGTAGCTGGAGGTCAGCAGGTGGCAGGGTGGTTAAGGGTGCTGGACTATCACATGGCCGACTATGGTTCGAGTCCTGGGCCTGGTAGCTTGCTTTCTCGCTTTCCCTCTCTGTCATTCTATCATTCTCTGGTCAAATTAAAAATAAATATAATAAATAAAGTTAAATGAAATAATTTTTAAAGAAAAACAAGTTAGCAGAAAAGAAAGCAATCCAATTTACAATAGCTACCAAAAAAAAAAAAAAAAAAACTAAACATAAATATAACCAAGGGGTTACAAGGTCAGATCTCTACAGTGAAAACTGTAAAATATTGATGAAATAAGTAGTAAAAGAAACATGCAGAACAAGAATAAAAAAGCCCATGCCCATGGGCTGGAAAGATTAATGTTGTTAAAATATTGGGAACCAGCAGTTAGCGTAATGGCTATGTTGCTGGACTCCCACGTAGTCGACCATGGTTTGCGTCCTGGACCCGGTGGCTTAAAACTCACGCCGGGCGCGTGTGCGTGCGTGCCCAGGATCCCAAGAGGAGAATGGAGGAGAAGGGTTTGCGGCGTGACCATCCCCCCGGGGGGTGATTTCTCACTTTCTGTCTCTATGTCTCTCTCTGTCTGTCTGGCGAGCACACGCACCCTATAGCGAAAAACCTCTCCAAAAAAAACCAAAAAATATTCACATTACCCAAAGAGATCTGAAGATTCAATGCAATTTATATCAAAATAACAATGACATTTTTCATAGAAACAGAGAAAAGTTTATCAAATTAGTGTGAATATTAATAATGAGTACAAAATACTTTAAATAGTCCAAAAATTCTAAGCAAAATAAATACATAAATAAATAATAAAACAAAGCTAGAGGTATCTCATTATCTGATTTTAAAATATTCTATAAAGCTATAGTAACCAAAACAAAGCAACGTTGTATTGGAATAAAAACAGACATTTACAAGGGCTGGAAAAAGATACTCCATGCAAATGGAAATCGAAAAAAGGCTGGAGTAGCGATATTGATCTCAGACAAAATAGATTTCAAGACAAAGACTGTAAGAAGAGACAAAGAAGGGCATTATATAATAGTAAATGGGGTAATCCAGCAAGAAGACATAACCCTTATAAATATCTATGCACCCAACTCAGGTGCGCCTAAATATGTGAAGGAAAGACTGTTGGAGCTAAAAGGAGAGATAGGGAGAAATACTATAATTGTTGGAGATCTCAACACCCCATTATCTCCTATAGACAGGTCTTCTAGACAGAAAATAAATAGAGAGATACAGGACTTAAATGATACTATAAATGGAATGGGCTTGACAGATATCTATAGAACTTTCCACCCTACATCCACAACATATACATTTTTCTCACCCCGACATGGAACCTTTTCAAAGATAGATCATATATTAGGACACAAATCAAGCCTTTATAGATTCAAAGGCATAGAAACTGTACCCAGCATCTTCTCTGACCATGATGGAATTAAACTCAAGATTAATTTCAAGACACAACCCCGAAAATACACGAACACATGGAAACTGAACAACCTACTTCTGAATGACTTCTTCACTACTGAAGAAATTAAGGCTGAAATAAAAAAATTTATGGAAACTAATGATAATGAGTACACAAGTGTCCAGAATCTATGGGACACAGCAAAAGCAGTCATAAGAGGAAAATTCATAGCAATTAGTGCACATAAGAAAAGGACAGAAAGATGGCAACTAGATAACTTATCATCATGCCTCAGAGAATTGGAAAAACAACAACAAACAAATCCCCAAAATGCCAGGCGAAAAGAAATAATAAAGGTTCGAGCAGAAATAAATGAAATAGAAAATAAACGAACCATACAGAAAATAAATGAAAGCAAAAGCTGGTTCTTTGAAAAGATTAACAAGATCGACACACCATTGGCTAGACTGATTAAGAAGAAGAAAGAAAGAAACCAGATTAATCAAATATGTGATGAAACAGGCAATATTACCACAGACATAGCAGAAATACAAAATATCATTAGAGGATACTATGAGCAACTTTACGCCAACAAACAAGATAACCTGGAGGAGATGGACAAATTCCTGGATGCATATAATCTACCAAGATTGGATCAGGAAGACATAGAGAACCTGAATAGACCTATAACAAGCCAGGAGATTGAATCAGTAATAAATAACCTCCCAATAAAGAAAAGCCCAGGCCCAGATGGCTTCACTTGTGAATTCTACAAAACTTTTAAGGAAGAGTTAACCCCTATCCTACTAAAATTATTTCTAAAGATTCAAAAGGAAGGAAACCTTCCAAATTCATGTTATGAAGCCTCCATCATCCTCATCCCCAAAACAGATAAGGATATGACAAAAAAGGAAAACTACAGACCAATATCATTGATGAATATAGATGCGAAAATTCTCAACAAAATACTCGCAAATCGTATCCAACAACATATAACAAAGATCATTCATCACGATCAGGTAGGCTTTATACCAGGGATGCAAGGATGGTTCAATATACGCAAGACCATAAATGTAATACACCACATTAACAGAAAGAAAGATAAAAACCATATGATCATCTCAATTGATGCGGAGAAAGCATTTGATAAAATACAGCATCCTTTTATGATTAAGGCTCTCAGTAAGATTGGTATAGAAGGGTCATTTCTCAACACAATAAAAGCCATCTATGAAAAACCTACAGCTAACATTATACTGAATGGGGAAAAGCTGAAAGCTTTTCCTCTGAAAACAGGTACTAGGCAGGGCTGCCCACTTTCTCCACTGCTCTTTAATATAGTACTGGAAGTCTTAGCTATTGCAATCAGAGAAGAGAACAATATTAAAGGCATTCGAATAGGCAAAGAAGAATTGAAAATATCTTTATTTGCAGATGACATGATGGTATACTTAGAAGACCCAAAGGTATCCATGAAAAAACTGCTTGAAGTAATAAGTGAATACAGTAAAGTGGCAGGATACAAAATCAATATCCAAAAATCTATAGCATTTCTATTTATGAACAACAAGTTGAACGAAGCAGAGCTGAAGAAAGGAATCCCTTTCACCGTAGCCACAAGGTGTATAAGATACCTAGGGATAAACCTAACTAAGAAAGTCAAAGATCTTTATAAAGAAAACTACGAAAATCTTAAAAGAGACATTGAAAGTGACATAAAAAAGTGGAAGGATATCCCATGCTCCTGGATTGGAAGAATTAACATAATCAAAATGGCAATTCTACCCAAATTAATCTACATGTTTAATGCAATTCCAATCGAAATACCAGAGATATTCTTCAGAGATCTAGAAAGGGCAATCATAGAATTTGTCTGGAACCATAAAAGACCTCGTATTGCAAAAGCAATCCTGCGCAAGAAGAGTGGAGTAGGAGGCATATCACTCCCTGATCCCAAGATATACTATAAAGCTGTGGTCATCAAAACAGCATGGTATTGGCATAAAAACAGACATGTGGACCAATGGAAGAGAATAGAGACCCCAGAAATAACCCCCAAAGCTTACAACCAACTGATCTTTGACAAAGGATATCAGTCAATCCATTGGGAAAAGGAAAACATCTTTAGTAAATGGTGCTGGAAAAACTGGGTATCCACCTGCAGAAAGATGAAACTGAACCCCCATCTTTCACCACTAACAACAGTCAACTCAAAATGGATCAAAGACCTTAACCTAAAACCTCAAACAATAAAACTACTGGTGGAAAATGCTGGGGAAACTCTGGGGGACATTGGAGTAGGCAAAGACTTCTTAAATAAGACTCCCAAGGCACAGGCAATAATCCCTAAAATAGACAAGTGGGACTATATTAGACTAAGAAGTTTCTGCACAGCAAAGGACACAGTAACAAGTGTGAACCGACAACCCTCAGAATGGGAAAATATTTTTGTTAAATATGCCTCAGACAAGGGACTGATAACCAGAATACATAGGGAACTCAAGTGCCTTATGCGAAAAAAAATGATTAACCCAATTAAAAGGTGGGAAAATGAGCTGAACAAAAGTCTCTCTAAGGAAGACATACGAATAGCCAAAAAGCATATGAGGAAATGCTCAACATCCCTCATCATAAGGGAGATGCAGATAAAAACTACAATGAGATACCACCTAACCCCTGTCAGAATGGCAAAGATTAAGAATATAAAAAGTGATAAGTGTTGGCGGGGATGTGGTGAAAAGGGAACCCTCCTACACTGTTGGTGGGAATGTAAACTAGTTCAACCACTGTGGAGAACAATATGGAGGTTCCTCAAAGATCTACAAATAGAACTACCATTCGATCCAGTAATCCCACTTCTGGGTATTTACCCAAAAGACAGGAGAACGCTCAGTCAGAAAAGTGCTTGCACATCAATGTTTATTGCAGCATTATTCACAATTGCCAAGACATGGAACCAACCTAAATGTCCACAAACTGATGAATGGATTGGAAAAGTGTGGTATATATACTCTATGGAATACTACTCAGCCATAAAAAATAACAAGGCCCTGGAATTTGATAGAAAGTGGTCAGATACGGAGGATATATTGCTGAGTGAAGTAAGCCAGGATATGAAAGAAAGATATTGTATGTATCCACTCAATATATACTGACTATCAGCATTCTATGATAGTGAAAAAAAATTGGAGGACATAAATAGCAGTGAAGGTACTTAATGAGAATAGGACAGTGTGGAATGGGGGAAGTGAAGAGAAGAGGATAGAGAAAGATAACAAATGAACAATAGAGAGGTAGGACATTAGTGAGAAACAGATATGGCTTATTAACTGTTGATGTTGACATGTATAGTATTCTCAACTGGATTTGTCTGAGAAGTATTTCATGATGGGCAAAGTATTTGTACAAGCAACATGAGAAATAGCGATGGACTGTCTTAAAAAATAATTAGAATAATAATAATGATTGGGGAAAACATAGAAAAGATATTGAATGTTGAAGCGGGGAGATTAATGTCTCTGTACTGACTGACATGCATGGCATTCCCTTTTGAAAAAGTAATGTAATACAATGTAAAGTTATATGTAATTCAATGTAATATAAAGAAGAATATGATGATAATAAAAAAAAAAAGTTAAAAAAAAAAAAAAACAGACATTTAGATCACTGGAGCAGAATAGAGAACCAATAAATTATATATATATATATATATATATATATATATATATATATATATATATATATATATATTATATATACACACACACACACACATATACATATATATACACACACACACACTTATGTAAGTGTGTGTGTGTGTGTGTGTGTATAGCTAATTTTCAAGAAAGATGCCAAGAACATTCATTGGGGAAATCACTGTCTCTTCAGTAAATGGTACTAGGAAAACTGGTAATTGTATGTAGAAGAATGAAACTGGACTTTTTTTTTTTTTCCTTTTGAACAAACAAAAAACTCTTCTGAGGATGAACTTGTCTGTACCCGGCTAGGTAGCTTCCAAGCAAAAAGTTAATCATTTTAATTATTAATAGCTATCAATTTCCTATATATCTGTCCTGAAAATATTTACCACAGTCAATACGCACTTTGTCATTCCCAAATGAGTCATCCTTAGCTTCTGGTGTTGGACTGGATATCTCAACTGCAAATGTGCTACTTTTATGTTTAGCAAAGCTTTACTCTGGACTATAAATTGGATGCTTTTAGCAGTATCTGGCTTTTTTGTGAAGTATTGACCTTTAAATGATACCTCTTAGTCATCTGCTATGCCCACTCCATACCTATATATCAGCAATTTATCTTTTTCTTAATAAAATATTTAATTTCATCATTGTTCAAAAATAAAAAGGAAACTAGACTTCTATCTCTCGTTATATACAAAGGCAATTAAAAATCGATGAAAGATTTGGCCCATCGTGTTACTGTTAGTAGGGCATGGCTGCATGATAATGGAACCGTATGAGAAAATCTAGGGTTTGGATCCTGATTTGACCTAAACATGCTGGCACATCCATGATCTTGGTTAACTGGAAGGCTGGGGCAGATGAGATTGTGGTAAAATGAGATTCTGTTGGATCCAGAGATCACTGACCACATCTTTAGCTAACCTGTAGCTTTTAGATGCTGTTGGAGCCAGGCTTTAGAATTTTGGATTTTTTTTTTTACTTATTTATTTTTTTAAATCACAAGATACTCCCATTTCCCCATATCCTATCAGCTTCCTTCCTTACTACTATCTGCAATACTAGAGATAGGAGGTCCTGTCTCTCTCTATCTATATCTATCTATCTATCTATCTATCTATCTATCTATCTATCTATATATTGCTCTATATTTCTCACAAGTGAATATAAATAAATAAATCAAATTTTTTTCATAGATTAAAGAATTAAATGTACAACAAAACCTGAGATTATGAAACTATTTACTAGAAGAAAACACTATGAAAATGCATCCAGACATTGATCTGGGCAAAGAGGTTTTGATATGACCACAAAATCATGGGTAACAAGAGTAAAAATAAATAAATGGCATAGTATCAAGCTAAAAAGCATCTGTATGGCAAAAGAAGCAATAGAGTCAAGAGACAACCTACAGAATAGTAGAAATACTTGCAAAGTATGAATCTGGCAAGGAATTAATAAGCAGTAGACACAAGGAACTCAAACAACAACAATAAAACAGAAAAACTCCACAAATAATCCAATTTTAAAATGTGAAATAACCTAAATAGACATTTCTCATAGAAAATACACACATGGTCAATAAGTACATGAAAAAAACCCTCACATCACTAATCATCATGAAAATGCAAATCAAAACCACAATGAAATATCGTATCACCCTAGTTATAATGTCTATCATCAAAAAAAGAAAAAAAAATAACAAATTCTGGCATGGGTGCAGAGAAAGAGAACATTTTTATGTCCTTGGTAGGAATGTAATTAGTACAGCCATTATTAAATATAGTATAAAAGTTCCTGAACGATCCAAAAATAGAATTGCCATATGATCTAAGAACTTTCTTTTTAATTTATTTTATACATTTAATCACTATACATCACTTAGTTTGTGAGTTGAATTTACCCAACATGAATACACTTCACATCAGTTCAACTGAGGATACAAAACACATTATCATCACCAGATAATAATACCTTTCTGTGTCCCATAAATGTCTTGCTTCTTTATTTTCCTTCTTAATTTCTTTCTTTACACTCTCCCCCTTTCTTTTACCCTCTTCTCCCATTGTCTCCAGTATCTATAAAAATTTTCAGTGCTTCTATGTTCTCTAACCTTTCAGTTTCCACCATAGAGTGCAGAGAGTTGGTATATGTTAAGTGAAGACATACAATGTCTCTCTTACAAAGCCTGATTTGCTTCACTCAGCAGTAAATCTTTCATATTCATCCACTTTCCATCAAATGCCAGGGTCTTGTTTTTATTGCTGAGTAGATTTCATAGAGTATATGTGCCACACTTTTCCAATCCATTCACCTGTTCATGAACATTTGGGTTGATTCCATGTCTTACCAAATGCGAATAATGCTGCAATAAACACAGATGTGCAAGCACTTTTCCTAATGGATATTCTCCTATCCTTTGAGTAGATACCAGGAGTGGAATGGTTGAATCATATGGTAGTTCTATTTGTAGGTCTTTGAGGAACCTCTATATTGTTCTCCACAATGGCTGGACCAATTTACATTCTCATCAGCAGTGTAGGAGATTTTCCACTTGCACCACATCTCCACCAGCACTTATTTTTGTTGTTGTTGTTTTAATCTTTGCCATTCTGACATTCTGGTTCGGTGGTATCTTGTGGCTTTGATCTGCATCTCCCTTATGATGGTGGGTGTTGAGCATTTTTTCATATATTTTTTGACTGTTCATAAGTATTCCTTAGAGAGTTGTTTATTCAGTTTATTTTTCCCATCTTTTAATTGAGTTAATCATTTTTTAGAGGGTAAGCCCTTGAATTCCTATGTATTTTAGTTATCAGTCCCTTATCAGTTTACAGAAATATTCTACCATTCCAAGAGTTGTTGATTCACACAAATTACTATCTTCTGCTGTGCGGAAGTTTCTTAATCTGATGTAATCCCACTTGTCTACTTTTGAGATTATTGACTGTATTTGGTTGTATTATAGAAGTCTTTGCCTACCCCAGTATCTCCCAGAGTTTCCCCAGTGTTTTCTGCCAGTAGTTTCATAGTTTAAGGTCTTATATTTAGATCTTTGATCCACTTTGAGTTGATTTTTGTTAAGTGTGAGAGACAGAGGTTCAGATTCATCTTTTTGCAGGTGACTATCCAGTTTTCCAGCATTATTTGCTAAAGAGGTTCTCCTTTTCCCACTGGATTGACTGATATTCTTTGTCATAAGTCAGTTAACTGTATGTTTTGGGGTTTATTTCTGGGATCTCTGTTCCATTGGTCCACATATCTGTTTTTTGTGCCAATATCATGCTATTTTTATTATCACAGCTTTGTAATAAATTTTTGGGTCAGAGAGTGAGATGCTGCCCACTCCACTCTTCTTGCACATGATTGCTTTGGCAATACAGGTCTTTTATGATTCCAGATAAATTCTGTGATTTTCTTTTGTAGATCTGTGAAGAATATCTCTGGTAATCTTATAGGGATTGCATTAAATATGTAGATTAATTTGGGAAGAATTGCCATTTTGATTATATTAATTCTCCCAATCCAGGAGATAAAAACATTCTTCAATAAATAAAACCTGAAAGAATTTACCAACTCCAGACCAGCTCTTCAAGAAGTTCTAAAGGGAGTGCTATACCAAGAAAACTAAAGACAGACAGACAGATCTAAGAGGGGGAAAAAAAAAAAAAAACAAGAAAATGGCCAACTTACTGGTAGGGACAAGCCTAGAAATATCAATAATAACATTGAATTTAATGGTTTAAATTCTCCAATCAAGAGACATAGACTGCCTGGATGGATGAAAACAGAAACCCTCCATCTGTAGCCTACAAGAAACCCACCTCATGATAAACACATAAATAGACTTAAAGTGAAAGACTGAAAAAAGATGTTCCATGCAAACAGAAGTAAAAAAACAGCTGGAGTTGTGAGACTGATTTTAGACAAAATAGGCTTTAAGACAAAAACTAGAAGAGACAAAGAAGGGTGTTATTTAATAGTAAAAGGGCTAATTCATCAAGAAGCTATAATACTTATAAATATCTATGCACCCAACTCAAGAGCACCCAAATATGTGAAGGAAAGACTGTTAGATCTAAAAGGAGAGAGAGACTGAAGCACATTAATTGTTGGGAGATCGCAACACTCCATTATCTCCTTTAGACAGATCAATGAAGCAAAAAATAAATAAATAAATAAGCAGAGATTCAGGATCTAAACAATACTATAAATCAGATGGACTTGACAAACATTTACAAAACTTTCCACCTCCAAACCACAAAATATACATTTTTCTCACCCCCCACATGGTACCCTCTCAAAGTTTGACCACGTGATAGAGCACAAAACAAACCTTTACAGATTCAAAGTCATAAAAACTATATCCAGCATCTACACTTGCAGTTTATCTTAAAAAGTAACCAAGGGAATTCTTCTTTCTTTAGCTGTTACCCTTTAGGAAGCCTGCCCGAAAGATCTTAAATTATAAGGATTATAAGCCAGTTGAAAATAACAGTGTGTGTCTTTTGGAGATTTTTAAGTATCTGGTGTTTGACAATTAGAAATAATGAAATAGAAGGTACCAATAGTACTTTTTAAAACTGACTAACTGGGGCCAGCAGATGGCATGATGTTTAAATCACTGGATTCCCATGTAGTTGACTGTGGTTTGAGTCCTGGACCCCGTAGCTTAAAACTCATGCCAGGCATGCATGCATGTGTGTTCAAAATCCCAAGAAGAGAATAGAGAAGAAGGGATCATGGCCAGTCACCCTGGGGGGTGATTTCTTGCTTTATGTCTCTCTACCTATCTCTGTGTCTCCAGTGAGCACACACGCCCTATAACAAAAATCTCTCTAAAATATGTTTTAATTTTTTTTTTAAAAAAAGTGAAGAACTATAATTATTAAGCCCATAGGTCTTTTTCCACATTTAAAATTTTACCATGCAGGAACTAAAAATGGACAGAAACACAGACTGAGACACAGACTAGAAGTAACTTGATCTGGACCACACATGGCCAACTGTGCAATTTGAGCTGTGGACCTACTGAATTGAAAAACATGCCGAGTACATGTGCATGTGAGCCCAAAATCCAGAAAAGAGGGAGAAATGGAAGAGAAGGGGTTATGGTTTGACTATTTCTTATGGAAGGTGCCTTTCTCTTTCCTCCCCTCTCTCTGCTGAGCGCACACACACCCTGACAAATTAAAAAAAAAAAAAAAAAATGAATTGTGCCAAGGACATGTAGGACAAGGTCTCTAACATCAGTAATGACATATCAATAGCATAAATAATTATAGATAAAATTAGAGTAAACTATAGAAAACAGCATGGTGTCTAAAAGTTGCAGATTAAAGATTTGCTCCTTGAAGAGTAGAAAGTCAAATAAAATTTCCTGAAGGTTGTAAGAGATGATATAACTGAGCCCTGATGGTGGTGGTGAGCAAAGACAAGACTTTCCAGGCAAGAGCTCCATCATAAACCAAGTCACAGGAAAAGTATTGGGCTTGAGCTTGAAACACTGCAAGAACAATAAGATCAATGTTTTGCAAAGTGTTTTGGAAAATAATGCAAGCTAAAATTGTATGAAAATTCGCAAATTGGTAACTTGAGGAAATTTGTATAAGGAAAACTAGTCTATATCAAAATTCCAGATGATTTGTAGATGGTAAAGACTGCAGACAGGTAAAGCTTGTAGTAGGCTATAATAACCTATGAGTGAGGCAAAGAGCTCTTGGATAAGGTTGATTGCAGAGGACTGAAAAGAAAGCAGTAGTAATGAATGTGAATGAAGATGAGCAGGTCATATTAACTGATAGGATATAGGGAAGCACAAGTATCTGGTGAGTTAAAAAAAAAAATTCTAAAGCCTGAACATTGAGAAGGCTCATGGAACCCTGTGTACATGGATTCTGGAAGTGCACTGAAAGGTTGAGACGCAAGTGTGCCTGTGAGGAACATTCAGGGGTCCAGCTGTAGGTTGGGGCACCAACATGATGTGCATGGGAGCCATCAGGACAGATTCCAGCCAGAGAACAAGGGCTGGATTCTGGAGAGAGAGACTTACAACCTGGAGATATTATGATCACATAGCCAATAGCAGGGAAGGGCAGATATCTCTAACATTAAGAATTACTGTTGAAACCACCTCAGTGAAACAAAAAGCCCTATTTTCTGAGCTACATATATAATAATAAAGATATTAAAGATATAATAATAAGTTTGATTTATGCAATAAATTTCTATAATGCGTCTGTGTGCCAGACAGTCCAGGAAATGAGGACAGAGAGAAGATCAAGGAATGGGAAATAAGGGCATTAGTCTCTATCACCCACTTAGAGTTTGAGACTTGATAACGACAGCCCAGTCTCACGCAGTTTCAGAGACAATCTAGACCACTGTAATTGTTATTAGAAAGGTGACAACCAGAATCTGCCTTGCTGCAGGAAGCTGATACCTGATGTTTTGAGATTGATATCAAGGGAGAGCCACCATCAAAGTTCCCCCACTTCAAAATCCAAATTTATCCCCACTTCAATCATACCAAAATTTTTCCCTCTGAGGACCCTGCGATTTGGACTATGATTAAGCTTTCCTGAATTCCACCTTCCTTCAGCTGAGTAACCCCACTGAATTAAGCCTACCTTTTTCTGAATCCCTTAACTTCTCTATATAATACCACTCAGAGGCATCTTTAATGGGTACTACTGTAAAGCAGATCTGAAAATACTAAAGTTATACAAACACTTCTCTGATTTCACACATATCTCAAGGAACAGATTCACTAGAATCTCAAGAGTCTTCACTCCTTCACTGACAAGGGCAGTCTAATTGACAACTAAGCAAGACAGAAGGTCTTTCTCCCTGCTGGGAGGTTTCCTGAAATGGTACTCAGTGAATTCCAAGTCCCCTGATAGAATTACATCTGTCTCCAGCAGTGGGTGGTCATCTGTAACTGTTAAGAACTCTGTCTTCCACCCTTAGCATGCTTGCTCTCTTTTTGTTCCATTCATTTTTTTAAAAAAATGAAATCGTAGCAGAAATGCATAAGAAGAAATCTAAAAAGTCAAAAAACTTAAATAGTCCCAGAGCATCAAAAAACAAATAAGAAAGAAAAATTTCTTGCTTACATTTAGTCAGGATCTGGCCTTACATTAAGTGCCAAGATATTCCCTCAAGCTGCAAATCAGATTGTAAAATTCAAATTCCATTTGTTTCATCTGCTGCTTATAATGTTACAACAGCAGTGAATCTAGTTCCAGAAGACAGGAAGCAAAATATAAGAGCAAGCCTTTATATTTAGTTTTGTCTACAAAACATTAGCTCAGTCACTACTAAATGGCTTTCTTTCTTTTGATTTTTAGACCTAGTCTGGTTCAAAAGGGGTCCAGTTCAAGAAATATTTGTTCATTATTAGATGCATGAAGTTGCATCACCCTAACCTCTAGGAGAGCTAATTATTAGGCTGGTTCAAATTTTTAATAAACCTGGAACCAGGTTTGGTAGTAGTTGAAACTAAAGAGGCAGAGAGGTATGTTCATGTGAAGGGAATGAATTTTATCCTGTCTGGTTGGAGGAAGGGGTAGGCATTGAACTATTTTAAGCTGGAGCATGATGCGATCCAATTTACATTTTAGACAGATCACTATGGTGATGAAGGGTTGGAAGCAGGCCTTTTGGAAAGCAGGGAGAAACAGGAGGACCAGAAATGCTGCTGCTTCAGTAACAAAGCAAAAGACGAGCTGTTCAGAGGGAGATAGGATAAGTAGAATCTGGCTGGACACAGGTTGAAAGGAGAGCGAGGAATCTATCTCTTCTGAGGCAATTTAAACTGCCCACAACTTTGGTAACACGGAAACTCTTGCCTGCATGAGAAAGCAAGTATGTCCCTGTCCCAGGAACCTTGCCTTTGCCATACACTCACTGGGCTATCTTTGCATGCTAAGCCCTATGGCACCCAGTGTTCATCAGAGTGAACTGGGTTGATCCAACCTAATCTTCACATTTTTAAAATTTAATTTTAATTTATTTTATACATTTAATCACTATACATCACTTAGCTTGTAAATTGAATTTACCCAACGTGAATGCATTTCACACCAGTCCAGTTGAGGATGCAAAACACATTGTCGCCAACAGATAATAATCCATTTCTGCATCCCATAAATGTCTTGCCTCTCTATTTTTCTCCTTAATGTGTTTTTGTCATTGAAAGAATGCTCAGTTTTCCTTCACCCCGCCTGATGTAATGAAAAGGACACAAAACTAGGGATGTCAGACCACTTTGGCTTTTTAGTGCTGGCTTTTCTGGTAATTAGACATGTGACTGTGAGCCAATTATTTACCTTATCTGAATCCCATTTGATGTATAAAATGCAGGGGTTATACTAGCTATAAGTAAATCTCCAGATATATTTGTTATTATCTTTTCCAAATATTTCTGCTCTAGTTACTGGTATATGTATACATAAAATACTGGTTAACCCCAAAGCAGTTCATTTATTTATATACTAGATGCCTTCTTAGAAAAGAATGTCCCTGAAGTATAATAGGCACTGAAAAAGAAAAAGAAAAATGCTTCTCTAAATTAAAACAAAGACATAAAGAAAGCAAAACAATTCAATGAGATTTGATTGCTGGAAAAGTGCTGATCTTGAATTAGATATCTGAGTTTATTAAGAAAATCACCCAATGAATTTAACAGTCTGAGACTGAAAACTAAGGAGAAATAAGTGCCATTCCCAAACCAGTAAATCTCTATTCCCTAGCCGTGGAGTTAACCTCTAATTCCTTCTTGCAAATGGATTCCCCTCATGAACACTTGTTTCCCCACCACCTCCCCACCCCCATTCTTTCACTTTGTTCTGGTTTTGCCTAGTAGCTTTCATTTCTTCTGGAGAAAGCATTCCCTGATTTCTTGGAGAACAGCACCTTCACCTACTCTAGGTTCATGGTCTGGGGGCTCGTCCTATTTCACCTTAATTCCCTTTGTAACAATGTGGTGACAGTTGAGTTTCTGTCCTACCCTGACCAACCCGTTTTCTTTTCTAGGATTTTTCCACTTGTTTCTGAAAAATAGAATCCTTCCATTTTCTGATGCCAAAGCTGAAAAGATACAACTTCAAAGCTGTCAGTGGAAGGTGTACTGCTTAGGGACAGAAAAAAAAATGAGAGATGGAGATGGAAAGAAAAAGAGCCCTGGAAGGTTCAAACATCAGTGCCTGTTCCTAAGGCTCCCAAATCTTCTGTTTCTTGACTTGTAAAAATTTATGTTGGCTCTTAAGCCTAGACTTTTTTTTTTTCCTGCCAAAACTAGTTCATGTGGGATTTCAGTATTTTGCAACCAAAAATGTCCTGATTGATGTAGTAATTTTTACCATATGTAAAATAAGCTGGAGTGTTGGTTTAGTTCACTTAATCATCACTACTGGAAAAAATTATTTCGTGAACCCAAATACTAGTGACATGTCAATGATATCGATATCTGTATTAATAGTGCCTGACTTAGTACTTAAAAAGCCAAACAAATACAAGAGTGGTTCTTGCAAATAAATAATTATAGTTTATAGGGGATTTTTTGTTGTCATCAAAATGCAACAAACTTTGAGTCACGTGCAGGAGAGGAGGTATAGCTCAGTGGTAGAACATTTGACTTCAAGAACATTTTGAACTCCCTTTTAAAGGAATCTTGATCTTCAAAAGGCCATGAGGTGGGAAATTCATGTGATATACAAAGATGGATGCAAGCATAGACTATATCCGCCCTAGACATTGTTAGACACTGGTAGGAGAGGGCCATGTGTCCACTCATCAGCAAGAGCCATCTGGGCCATGTCAAAGGTATGCAATAGGGGAAGACTGAAATGTCTATTAGGTCTGCTTTTCAACTTGACTCTGAAAACAAAAGAAATTAAAATTATTTTTCACCTACAGGAGGAATTAGGCTCTAACAGCTGGAAGGAAAGGGTAGGAGAAATAAAAACGAAAATAACTACAAATCACTTTTCATGAGAATCACTTACTAACATGAACAGCTGGGCTTTGAAAGCTTTGGGACATATTCAACAAGCTACTGTTAAATTCATTATGTTCTCACTTCTGCTCTGTGGTAAACCAGTTTGACAAAGATCATCTTCACAAATTGTTTTTATCTATTATCAGATCAAGTGTATAAATTGGGAGAAGTGAATCAGGAGGATAAGAAAAATAGAAAAACCCTCTTTAAAAATATGGAAAAATCAGGTCAGCCCTGTAGCCTAGTGGTTAAGGGAGCCAGATCCCAACATGGTCGATCACAGTTCAAATCCCAGCCCTGGCAGTTTGCAAAACACACTGGGAGCATGCATGCATGGCCAAAATCCAGAAAGAATGGAGAAATGAACAAAGGATTGCTGTGTGAACACACCTCATGGGAGGATAATTTCTCACTCTCTCTCACTCTCTCTAGTAAGTGTACAAACCCACTGGCAATTTTTTTTTAATATATAAAAATTGATTCATTAACAAAGAACTTTAGAATAGAATTGTTAACTTTTTTGTTGCATAGAACCTTTCAGCAGTTTTGTGAAATATATGGGCCCCTTTCCTACTTCAGTAAAGGGCATCACAATTTTTACATCAAATATTCAGAATCTCTTGCTTATACTTTAAGCATAAACTGAAGTACAGGCTGTTAACAAGTTCTCTTCTTGGTTCTTTGTCTCTCCCCAATGTTTTTACCCTTCCCAAATCTACCTGGCCTAGGTTACTGCAAAATTCTAACAATTATCCTCATCCACTCTTTCCCTCTCCCCTCCACCCCAATCCTTACACAGCAAAACAAAATTATCCTTTAAATATTAGATCCCTGCCTGAATAAAACACTTCAATAACTTCACAACTAAATTTAAATAAATTCAAAATACCTTACTTGGCTTATCAATCCTACACGATCCAAACCCCAAACCAGTGATATAAGATGATAACTCATATTTATTGAGCACCTTCTGTATTCTCAGGCTCTGTTGTAATTGCTATTTGTGTCTTCTCTTGTTCTTCCTCTTTCAACAATTCCATGAGTTATATATTATTATGTACATACATTTTAAAGATGAGGAAAGAGATACACACATTAAGTAATTTGTTTGAAATCAAACAAATAATAATCACAGTCTTATTTCACCATAGGCACTGCAGCTCCTGAGCCCAGACTCAGACCCTGAACCATTTTACCTCATGTTCCCCCCATCCCTGCCTCCTGTGACCCCTGTGACTCTGCTCCAGCCACACATCTTCTGTCCCCTGAACATGTTGAGCTAGAACCTCCTCTCAAGCACTTGCAGCTGTTGTTCTCTGAAATATTTCTCCCCCAGGTCATCTTATGGCTGACTCCTCTTCAGACGAGGCTGACTATGGGCACTGATGGTTACTTATCCAAAACGTTCCCCTTTTTTGTCCCTAATTTTTTAGCTGTTTAAGTTTCTCCATTCATTCTTATACTTTATTTATCTATTTATTTATTTTAGAGAGACTTGCTATAGGGAGCACGTGGCTTGCAGGAGAGACAGAGACATAAAGACAGAAAATGAGAAATCACCCCCTGGAATGATGGCCATGCCGCAATTCTTTCTCCTCCCATTATCCTTTCAGGATTTCAGACACACATGCACACACACCTGACATGAGTTTCAAGTCGCTGGGTCTGGAACTCAAACCAGGGTCGGCCACATGAGAGTACAGCGACATAACCAATATGACATAGGCTAGTTCCCATTCCTTACTTTTAAAAGGTGACCTAAGGGACCAGCAGATGGTGTAATGGTTACATCTCTGGACTCCCACATAGTGGAACACGATTTGAGTCCCAAACCTGGCAGATTAAAACTCACGCCAGGCACGTGTGTGTACATGCCCAAAATCCCGAGAGGAGAATGATAGAAAATGCATTATAGCATAGCCATCTCCTCAGGAGGTGTTTTCTCACTTTCTGTCTCTCTGTCTTTCTGTATCTCTCCAGCAAGTACACCACCTTATGGTAAAAATCTCTCTTAAAAAAAAAAAAAGTGACTCAAGGCCCAGCAGGTGACTTAGTGGTTAAGGCACTGAATTCATACATGGTCGACTGGCTTGATCCCAGACCTGGAGCTTGCTTTCTCACTTTCTCTCTCCCTCTCTCTCTCTCTCTCTCTCTTGCAACTATGTGTGCCCTATAGCAAATTTTAAAAACATATATAATAATAATATTAATAATTAAAATTAAATAAATAATTCTTCAGGGAAAAAAATGTGACCCAATCCCAGCACCAGGGGTTGAATCTTAATTAGTCTAAGATGCAGACTCTTAACCAATTGTGGTTTGTTATGCCACAAGAAGGTGACAAAATTTTGGCTGATAATATGGAATACTAAGGCTGCTGGAAATAAAGATTTTCTTGCTGACGAAAAAGAGACCTCTGGGAAGAAACTAAGATATGTGAGGATGGAATGGCAAGGAGGCAGCCAGTTTACTTGCTGAGACAGGCCTGTAAAAACAGGCCTGATTTTCCCTCATACCTTAGATTCTGAATTAGCTAATCCTAGAACCTTCTACTTTAAGACACATTTTTAGTCTAAAATAACAAATTTCCCCATTAAAAATATTCTGTTACTTGTTCCTGGCCAATCCACTGTCACCTCCTCAGAGAAGACTTTCTTGACCATTTTATAAAAGCTATTTCCTGCCCTATTCATTCTCTATCACATCCCCAGGTAGTGTGTGGTGTGTGTGTGTGTGTGTGTGTGTGTGTGTGTGTTTTTTCTTCATGGCACCTATTATCTGAAGAATTTTGGTTTCTTGTCATTCACTTTCTTGGAATGTTAAATTCCATAAGAAAAGGAATCTTGCTCATCTAATTCATTGGTAGATCATTAGTGCCCAGAACAGAGTCATACTCCTCCATTTAAAATTTCGATTTTGGACAATTCTCTTCATATCTCTGTATCAGTTGGTTTGCGAAGATCAAATCAGTTACTTCATGTAAAAGGCATTAGTGCCTGACACACAGTTAATGTTCTTTTAATGTTGTTACCCTTCTTGTTTAGACACTTGATAAAGATTTGTTGAATAAATGAAAATATTAAATGATGAAACTCTGAGATGTGATGTGATTGCCCTCTAAATTAGAACACGATAATGGAAGGACTTATCTTACTCAAAAGAATCAGATATTTAAGAACAGAAGCTGAGCAGTGCTAAAGGTCAAAAAGATTAAGATCCGCACGGCAATCTCCATTTCCTGAGTACACTAGAAAGCACTAAGTAATAGCAACGGCCATTACGGAATGCTCATGATGGTCTAAGAATTCATAGTGAACAAGACAGGCAAGGTTTTTGCCCTTACCAGCAGCAAAAGAAGACTTCATCCATGAGTAAACCAAATACTTCATGTGGCAGAAAAGCCAACTATGTAACAGGTTCTTGAATATCATTAATGACCATTTATCCTCTAAAAAGACAAGAAAATATCCAGAGGAAACCACCACTTTCGGACCCAGTTCTGACAAGAATTTGTTGATAAAATGAAAGTAATATGAACCTTAAGAGTAAGTGACTATGATCTCATGAAATTTTCTTTTTTCCAAGTAAAGAAAGCTGGGCACCAGGAATTGTACACTCTAGACTATTCGAATGTCTGCAAAATGTTTAGAGAAAAGATATGCATTATTCATGTCATGAGACTCCTAAAGAGATTATGACTCAAAAGTGTTATGATGTTCTCAAAAATGCAATTTTGAGTGCAATTGCAGATGATAAAATGAGGAGGAAAGAAGGAAAACTTAAAAAAAAAGTAGCTACAGATATTTTAAAAAGAAAAATACACTTGAAAATTATACTTGAAAAATTATACTTGAAAGGTAACTATGTCTGTCTTGATAACGCAGTGCCAAGAACATAGGATATAGTCAGAAAATACTGTCAAAAGAATAAACAAATGAATACTGAATATAAGAGTGGTAGGGTTAGCAAAACTTATGTCAGGGAGACTAATGTCCAAAATGAACTGAAATTTGGGGCAAATTTTTTAAAGCAACTTAAGTTTTTATTTGTAATAGGAGAATACTATAGCTTTAATGATATAAAGATACTAGTGTTCAACTTCCCAAACTCAGACTAAACAGTGTTAGAAGGATATTAAAGCCCAGGCCCAGCCTGGTGGCACAGTTGGTGGGAAACTGAACTGCAGTGTTGGAAGTCACAGGGCTGACTGAAGGTTTGAATATCTGGATCACCCTGAAAACACGTCAAGCATGTGCACACATGCCAAGATGGTAAGAAGCCAGAGGACTAATAAAAGGGTATTGTGGCATTAGACCTTGCCAAGTGTTCTTTCTATATCTCTCTCTCTCTTCCTCTCTCTCTCTCTCATGCATGCACACATGCCCTCTATCATGAATAAATCTTAAAGAATAAAAAAATAAAGTCCAGGGACCAGCAGTTAGCGTAATGGCTATGTCGCTGGACTCCCACGTAGTCGACCGCGGTTCGAGTCCCGGACCCGGTGGCTTAAACTCACGCCGGGCGCGTGTGCGTGTGTGCCCAAGATCCCAAGAGGAGAATGGAGGAGAAGGGATTGCGGCATGGCCATCCCCCCTGGGGAGTGATTTCCTGCTTTCTATCTCTCTGTCTCTCTCTGTCTGTCTGGCGAGCGCACGCGCCCTATAGCAAAAACCTCTCCAAAAAAAGAAAAAAAATAAAAAAATAAAGTCCAATGAGGGTAAAGCCTTTATTAATCATCTATCTGTTCCAAATGAATTTATATCTCCTGATGTTGCTGAATTACAGAGCACAATATAAAAGTAATTTGCAATTGTGATCTCTGAGTACTAAGAGCAATATTAAAAGATCAGATAAATGAAACATGGAATTTGAATAGCTACATAGCTCTAAGAAAGTAAATTTGTGGTTGTTTCCCAGTAGCAGACTGAGTGGCTAATCAAAACGCAAACATAATCAGTATTTCTTTCCTTGAGACTGCTATTGTTTTCAATATTTATTTCTTTCATGAATGAGAGAGAGACAGAAAGCCAGCATTCCCAACAGGTCAAGATGCTGAGATCCATCCCCAGCCTCAGCAAGCCTCAGTCACAGGCACATGTATGAACAGCCTACTCAGGGATGTTTCAGATGTGAATCTGGAATCTTCCTGTGAGGGTCAGTCTCATCATGATTTACCACTGCTCCACAGTCTAGCCTCTGATACTATTATGAGTCTGGTAGAGTATAGGATCGTGGGTTCATATTGTTGTTCACAGCTTTCCTTGAGAAAACCTGGAATAACAGGGTTTGAATGTTAGCTTAATTTAGTGAATTAGTAGCTAGTTATATTCAAGGATGATTAATGGATTTTGCCAACTGGGAGAAAATAGTTATCTGAGGTAGAAAATAGTAATCTTTTTTCCTTAGTTTTGTAATGTTCAATGTTTTAGTTAGTAACTAAAAGTTTTCGACTATAGTCATTATATTTTTCAATAATAAATATCTTTGTGGTATTGCCAAAACAAAATTCAGCCAAATTAACATCTAAGAGGACTTTGACAGAATGTAAGAAATTCTTACCCTTCTGTAAGAGATTTTAACCATGGGAGCCTTTATCTACATGTGGGCACCTCTGTCCAACAGTAACCTTCAACCACAATAAAACTTGAAGCCAATCTACATTTCTTACTCTCTCAAGCCATTTCAGACCTGCTCCAGAAACCAATCCTGTTCTTCCCGAGACTTCTATAACCTAAGGTAGAAAGTTCTATTCTCCTCTTGGTGTGGGAACTTGGCATCATCAGTCTTGATATCCAGTCACAATTTTGGGGGGAATCCGTCAGTCTCTGCTAGTTGGGTGAGGGGTTCAGGGGAGGAGAGATGATCCAGTGCAGCAGTGGTATAGGGAGAAAAGACTCAGAGGGCCTTGTGGGGAAAAGTCAGTCAGAAACCTCAATACAAGATAGGGATAATGGACTGGATGTAACAAGACTGAGCTTAACAAGGATAAACAAATGATTCTGAACTCAAGTCCAAAACATCAATGGCACAAAAATACGATGTAATAAGGAGTCTGTCTCCAATTTTTTTATATTTGACTGCTAATGTATTTTAATCCTTGTCTCTCATTGTTTTCATTCTACACATCTAGGTGAGCTATTTAAAAAAAAAAAAAAAAAACCTGAGTATGGGGCCAGCAGGTTTGGAGGAGGCTATCTTCTCAACTCTGTGTAGGTTAAGAACCCAGACCCCTTCAGGGATGTATTTTCTCTTATTTTCTTCCTTTTTGTTTCTATTTCTCTTTTTATTTATTTATTTATTGTTTTTTTACTTGTAGGGCATATGTGCTTCAGAGAGAGGGAGAAAGTACCTCCCAAATGGGACATATTCATGCCACAATCTCCTCTGTTCCATTTCTCCCTCCTTTCAGGATTTTGGGCACACAAGCTCATGTACCTGGTGTGTTTTTCAAGCCAGAGTCCAGGATTCAAACCTTGCTTTGAGATCCAACTCGCTTAAGCACTAGGCCATGGGGACAGCTTTTATCCTCTTTCTTCTTAAGTCACTCTCTTCCTTAGTGATATCATCCAAGCTCCTCAGTCTAAATCCCATCTATGTGCTGATAATTCCCATATTTTTTTCCAACCCAGACCTTCTTTTGAATAGTGACGGGCATCTCAAACTTGAAGATCCAAAGCTGATCTTTTGATTATCACCTTTTTATCTGCTTCTCACCAGCCCTTCTCATCTAGGACATGATGACTCAAGCTGAAATCCTTGGATTTATCCTTGACACACTTTTCCTTTCACAGTGCTCTTCTGATCTATTAGCAGATCTTGTTAGCTCTAGATCCTAACTATATCCAGAATTAAACTGCTTCACGCTATTTCCAATGCTACCCTTGGTTCACATACTACCATGCTCCATTTTCTGTCACAGCAACCAGAATGTTTTTGCTATGAATAATATCAGTTCACTTCTCTGCTCCAAATGTTCCAACAGTCGCTCATTGCTCTCAGATCATCAGCTGAAGGCCTTAATGACCTGACTCCACTGTGACTTCCTCTCCTAGTTCTCTTCTAGCTCACACTTTTCCACATCCTGTCCTCCTTGTTGCTTTTTCTTTAAACATACCAGCCTTGCCCCTGCCTCAGTGCCTTTGAACTTGCTGTTTCCTCTTTTGGAAATTTCACATAACTCACTCCTTTTCTTTCTTAAATCTTTACTTAAATCTTACATCCTCTATAAGACCTCCAGCGATCACCTAAGACAATGACTGCAATCTCCATCTCCCCACCTATAGCTTATATCTTTATCCTGCTTTATTTTTCTCTCTCTAATTCTCTTACTTTTTCTTATATGTTTCATGTGATATATTTTCTGTCTTCCCTACTAAAATGTAAGCTCCATGAGAATATCTAGTTTACTTCATTGTCTTTACTGTTCTTTCTTCAGTATCCAGGACAGCCCCTTGAGTTAGTAGGTACTCGGCAAAAATGTTCTTGAATAAATGATTCTTAAAACATGTCTTAATTATGATAATAAATGAAGAAAATAGACACACTGGATTTTTTTTTTTTTGTCAATGACAGAATATCAAGTTCTTTCCCACAAAGAACAAAAGAAGAAAAATATCTTAGCCTGGAGAAGAGAAGAAATGAGAGTTGGGAAAAGGGGATGGATCTTGATTTGGCATGGTTGAACACTTCAAATATTTCAGAGATAAGTTACAAAAGGGGGTATCCTAGAATGTTTGTTTTTAATGATCAACTGATATAAATTAATGTAAGTTACAGAAGATAGATTTTAACCTCATTCAAAATGTTCTATACAATCCAAGCTTTCCAATGATGTCCTGAACTGCCACCGAGGTTTAGAATTAATAAGAAATTTGTAGGGATAATGGTCAGACAATGTATATGTTACTACAGAAAAAAATCAGTATTTTAAAAAACAGTTCTACTTAATTTAGATTTCTATTAACAGATTCAACTTCCCTTTCTACTTATCTTACTCGTAGTTCCATATGCTACACAGTCTTTAGCTGTGTACCTCCTTTTCCTTCAGATCAAGGTAAGACTAGACTAATGTCCATTCTACATCCTATTGAAAGTCTAATGCAAACCTTATAAAGGGATGGGAAGGTGTGTTTGGGGTGGAGAAGGAAGATTTTCATGTCCTCACCTATCTCCAGACCCTTCTAAACCAGCTCAATGTCTCCACAAACTGTCCTGCTATGCACAATACCTAGCACATGAACATATCACTCCATTTCTTTGATCTCCACCAGAATCAAAACAGCAACAAACAAAAAGAACACTCACAAATCTTTATATGTATAAAAGATGTTACAGATGATTTGGAAAGACAGGAGTTTACAGCACAGCAACAGGACACGCAAACATAAACAAACACCTCTAGCATTAGAGACATTTTCTGTAACAGACATTTTCTATTATAAAAATAGGCCATTTCACTAAGTGGGTTCCAGCTCCCCAAAAGTTCTATGGGTTTCCCCTCTTTGTTTTGTTTTTCTTTATAAGCTCCTTATTTCTTATGCATAGCAATGTGGCAATAGGATCATTCATTAGAAAGCCAACAAAAGAATCTTGAGTCATCTTTAATGTTTCCTTTTCTCGTATCCTTCATTCCCATACTGTCCCCAAATCTTTTTGTTTGTTTGTTTCTGAATTGTCCCTTGGAATAAGCTTCTTTTCCTCCCTGTCGCCTGTTTTCCGGTTCACATTCATAACCCCATCACTGTTTCTTGTCCCTGTTCCTTGCATACCCTGCCTAATCAAATGCATTCCATATACTTGCTCAGATTACATTCTCTTTAAAATCTGCCGGAAGTTTCTAACTTTCAAGCTGGAAGTTTTCAAGGCCTCTTGAACATAGATCAACCCTATATCTTTCGAAGTTAACTTCCTAACACAGACCACAACAACGCACAGAAAGCCTAAACTCTGCCTATACTAGACACAACTTGCATGTTGTCTTTGCTCTTAACTTATTCACACTCTGCAGCAACCTCTGTGCACCTTGTTCATTCAAATCCTAGCCATGTTAAAGAATCTCTCTTAATCCCATGCCAACTTGAAGTCCTCAAACCCAAACCCTTCCCAATTTCATGCCTATCTTGAGGTCTTCAAATCCAAAATTACCTCTTCCTTTGCTGCATTACTGTTTCAACAGCAACATATGGTTATGAACCCAAATGCTTCAAGTATTTTAGTTTG
This sequence comes from Tupaia tana, assembly GCA_026018925.1. Lineage (NCBI taxonomy): Eukaryota > Metazoa > Chordata > Mammalia > Scandentia > Tupaiidae > Tupaia > Tupaia tana. The sequence continues at coordinate 89,180,399 of JAKSZU010000002.1, forward strand.
TTTCTATGTTCATTTCTTTACATGTTTTTCAAAATTGACTCGAACTTATAGGTATGGGAAGCCCCTGTCATATGATTGTGTCCTCTCACAGAGCCAAGCCAAGGCCTGAACAAACAGAGGCTATCTAAAGGACAAAAATTTTAACTTCTCCAGGCTTTGATTTCCTCATCTGTAAAGCAAGGGTAATGTCTGTGATAAGGGTCACCAGGAAAATTAAATGAGATAACGTATACAAAATGTTTAGCATAGTGTCTATGGTATTTTTGTCTGGCCATTTTTAAGTATCAATTAAAAAGGGCAATTTAGGTCATCTCCTCAAACATCTAAATTTCACAAATAAGAATTATAAGTCCCAAAGAGATTAACTGAACTGGAGGATTAGAGTTTACTTTTACAGGAATTAACTGGTAGCTCTCCCATAGTCTCTGCTGACTTGGGACAGACTGAGGACTAGGACTCGACTTCCTGACTCTTTCATTGCTCTCTCTATGGCATTCAGATGCCACCAGAATTAATTAGGTAGTTGGAAAAGCTTGATGTGATTGACAAAACTCTAAATCAATGACTGCACTTGAGGTATTATTGGAGATTCTAGGGAATAGCTTTTAAGATGTCATTAGATTGTTCTGATAACAAATTAATTTTAAAATCAATAAGGAATTAAAAGATATTATCTGCAATTCTCAACAAGAGGACAATGCTGAATCATTTTTTCCCCTTAGAAGTAAACAGAATAGATTTTAATACATGTGCCCACAAATGCTGCTTTATTTCTAGACTCCCATCAGGAATTCAAAAAATTACTAAAAAAAATTACTAAATGACTTCAAAATGTTCATGGAAAAATGGAGTTAAAGCAGGAGCCTATTTTGATGGGAAAATAATTTGAGATCTATACATAGTTTTTTCACAATATACATTTTCTGTGTGTGTGTATGAATGCACATTTGTATTTGTGTTTTATGTGTATACATGTGTGAACAAGTTCACACAAGTGCATGCACATGAGCATACACATTTACATTTTGAGTGGGGAAGATAAATCTATATCACCCCAAAACTGAAGAACCTCCACAAAATAGACAAATCCAGGGAAAATTCCAAATGGAGGCTACCCCTGTAACTTGTCTCTTTCATGGAAGATTTTCAGAAATAATGACTGACTTCAGGAGACCCTCAGGGAACCAGCTCTCCTATTGCACAATATGCAACGGCTAAACTCTACCAGTCCCTGCACAAACAGTGTTTTCAGTCCATGCCTATGACCCGCTACATTGCCCATGTCATCTTGGACTCGTCCTCCTTCTGTCAGCCCAAACATACGCCCCCTCATACACACAAGTACATGCACACACTTAGAAACTTTAAAGATAGCCACTCTGTATTTACTAACCCAGAGTTTGGCTAGGATATTGACTCACTTACTAGGAAATCCGAAGAACTATAAACAAAACAGAAACTGTATCTACTATGCTAAAATCAACAAGAAAATTTTAGGAGCTATCTATCATTTATGAATACTTTCTATGTTCCATCTACTCTTCTAAGGATTTATATATACAGTATTATTTATTTCTGTCATACTTACAACTCTATGTCTGGCTTCTAGCATAGGACCCAGTAGATACTAAAAAAAATTCTTGGCAAATGACTTCCAAATGAGCTCATCCTAGGATTTCACAGAAAGTGGTAAAACCAGAAATCAATCAAAGATTTATCTGATTCTACAGACCATGTTTTTAAGCCACGATCCCCTATCCCCTTCAATCCTACACCATACGTCCTCTAAGAAGTGCTTTTCTTGTTATGAACTGTATGTTTTTGAGCCCTCCCCTCAAAATTAATATGTTGAAGCTTTAACCACCAGCATGGCTGTGGTCCAAGATAGGGCCTCTAAATGAAGCAGCCCAGCAGGACTGCAGCCATTTTGAAATTAAGAAAGGCCTCTAATGATATCAATTTGACCAAGTGCTGAGTCATAGGTTGATCTGTTCTGGGAATGGTCAGATGAAAAACCAGGAATGGCCGTTTGATGAAACAGGATAATTACTCAGGGGAAAGTGATTGACTGATTAATTGTAGTAAAAAATGATTTGCATGTGCTTGTATCATGTACCTATAAATACTAAGAACAGGTTGAGCTTTACAAGACAGTTTGATGGTATTTGCTAACTGTCTCTCTGCAACTGGTTACAGAAATAAAATTTCTTATTCTCTGTCTTCTTCCTCTCATTTTGTTGGAGTAGGCAGATAACATATGGGAGTAATTAAGGTTAAACTAGACCAGAAGAGTATGACCCTGCTGCAATAGGATTGGCATCTTTAAAAGAAGGAACACCAATGTACATCCCCTTCTCCCAGCTCGCTCGCTCGCTCGTTCTCTCTTTCTCTCTCTCTCTCATTAGCACCACCCCAAGCATAAAGTGAAGAATAGATATGTGAGGACATGGCATGAAGACTGCCATCTACAAGTCAAGAGAGAGCCCTCACCAGAAACTGAATCACTCATGACTTTGATCTTGGAATTCTAGCCTCCAGAACTGTGAGAAAATAGATTGTGTTGTTTAAGCCACCAGATCGATCTATGGTATTTGTTATGGTAGTCCAGGGAGATGAATATACTTCTGATCCCTAAATTTCTTCAGCTCTAAACCTTATATAACTCTTGTGATCCAAGTTATTCTTGTGCATTTCAGAAAATGGATAGGAAACAAAGGACCACCACCCATTTTAATATGTAGTCATATATGTAACCCCAGTATACAGAAAGAGAAAAAAACTATTTTTTTGTCAAGCTATATTCATAAATCACCCCCCCTCCCCGAAGCTGAAATTTTAATCGGGAAGGAAAGGTGGGTAGATTGTGACAAAATATTCAGTGTTATTGTATATTCAAACTGTATATTCCAAATTGTTATTAAAACATATTGATGGAGGAATGACTCATAATTTGGATATGAGTAAGCTAAATATCAAAGCAGCAGTATTTTTTTTTAACTGCAAGCATTTTTCTTGATTTCTCTTCTCCACAGAAGATAACAGAATCTAAAAGAAACACTTATGGCCACACAGCATAGTGTAGAGTTTAGCCAGAACCCAGAGTCCTCTGATGATGCTGTAGTCTCCTCTCTGGAATTCCGAACAGTTCCAGAAGCTTACCAGAGTTCCTGAGCAGAGCTGCCACAGACATTGTTGGTCAGAGAAGGGGAAGCAGGTGAGATCAGACTCCCCTGCGAGTCATTCAGAATGGGCTATACCTTGGTAAAAAAGTGTGTGATGGTTGTGTTGCCATAATTTGATACTCTAATGGAAAGGCTAGCTGCAGTCTGCTGATAGGAGCCACTGCACAACCTGCTGTATGGCTGTTAGGCTCAAAACTGTTCACCGCTAAGTCCTTGACACAAAAATTACAGGAGAAACCCCAGGAAATCAGCCTTTCCTGCATCAATAGTGCCACGCCAGTTTTCTACATCACAAGAAATCTAAACTTGCCCAGAAAACTCTTCTCAACGTTGAAAAAGTATGACAGCCTGAAATTAGGACCTTGCTGAAATGTCTCATCAGGCAGATCTAGTTTTGCTACGAAGACGCCACCTCCCACACTTATCTGAAATTTATTTATTCCTCCCCCAAACTGCTGGCCGGCCATAATACAGTCATCGCTTTGGGTGGAATGTTTTCCACACAATGGATCTTGCTCCCATGCATTAACCTGAAGCAATATACACTACATAGTCATGAGGATGTAGAATGTTAGTTAGTCCGGCCCTTCACTTTAGAGATAACGGAACCAAAGTCCGGAAGGTTGAAATAATGTACCAAAGTTCCTGCAAGTGAATTCATTAAACTTCTCCAATAATTTCCTTTTCTTGTGCAAGCTCTAACTCTTCCTGCTTCCTTCCTCTCTTCTGTCCGTAGCATTTTTTTTTTTTTTACTATAGCCCCAGTTTAGGTTACCAAGAGGGTGACATAACCCAGGCAGCCAATTTTCCACAAGCAGATTCTCACCGGAAAACTGGCACTTGGTTTCTTGGCACAGAATATGCTCAAGTAGCAGCAGAGAGGAGCACACCATCTGGACAGCACAGTGTATGGTGCCAAGTGGGCCCCAGCCACGGGGAGAGAGAAGGAGAAAGGAAGGGTGGCACCCAACTGCACACATTTATTTTCCCTTTGAGGGGATTTGTTAGTAACCATGCTATTCTGAGGGGAAGCTGTTGTAGGTGGTTCTGATGGCTAACAAACATGTAGGAAGGATGAAACAAGGTGAGTGGTAGCCAGGCAATTCGCAAATGATATGTGAGCCAGAAATAGCCCGTGGTGTCTGATTACTCTGTAAGAATGAAGGAATATATTCTGAAGGGTACAAGCATGTATGTGTTTCCCCCACTTACTCTTCTCTTCCTTTCTAGAAGATAGTAAGGATAAGGGGTTCCCTAACGGTACCTAGAAAAATATATTTAATTCCACCCACTGACATAGCTCTCTTCTCCTAAATTTTGATCATATTAATATTTTCCTGTGTTCCAGCTGTGTGTCTCTTCTATAGAGACACAAAAGTGTTGAGTCATCACAACAGCATCAAAGTTGCTACAGAGGATTTCTTCTTAGGGATTCAGGTTGCCTATATATATACTGCTTTGGACAATAATTTTCATGAGTATGTCAATTACTATTTTCCAAATTTGTTAGGAAGATAGCTCTAGCAAACTATATCACCTTAGGAACACCTAAGAATTATGCTTAATTTTTCAATAATTTTTATATTCATAGAAATGCCAAGAGGCTTACCTCACAGAACTCTGCTCCTGAGAAACATGGTGGTATATGAAATGTGCACTAACTCTAGAATCATATGGACTTGGATTTGGATCCCAGTATCAATGTGTGACTCACAGTAAATCAGTGAATGCCTCCAGCTTCAGGTGTAGCAACCTGTACCTCTCAGATACGGTGAATAATACTAAAATGCTTTCACAGTGTAGGCACCTACCCTTGTCTCTCTCTTCTTCACTAACGCCAAGAGTCATGTTTCTCAATCACACAGCAATGCCTTCTTTTTAATCTTTCTTGTCCTTATTGTTGGTAAGACACACTCTAAGATAGCTGTGTGATATTAGGAGGAAAGAACCTTTGGCCACAGAACACAACCATGAAAAGAGCAGAGATGAAGGAGAAGAATATGCTCCAAGATTGAGCTAACTAGCCCAATCAACATCATTGTTAATGGGGAAATAAATGAGACAATACATAAATCTTTAATGTATTATAGCTTTTATCTCTGAAACTAAATATGGTCTTGTTTCTTTAAAAAAAATAGTAGGGGGAGCTTTTAGTCCTACATCATAAGTCACCAGAAATTAATATCTCTTCTCTATGTTTTGTAGAGATTTAAATTCAGATTTAGGGGAAAAAAAGTAGGCTACTCATAAAAAACGCTAAAGTCTAATAAGCTTCTTCTTCTGAAATGATTTTTGTTTTATTTGTCTCTGCAGTAATATAAAATCTAATGACCAAGCCAAAAAAAAAAATGTATCTGGTGCAACTGATCCATTCAAACTCTGTTCAAGCTGGAATGATGTCCTTGAGGCAAAAATCCTTAGCACTTGGAATCTTCTCTCCGTTCATCAGGATTCAACCTCTATGAAATTGAAGTTAACGCCTTCAGTAGGTCATTCTTCTGTCAAGAGCAAGTCACTGCATCCCTGTTAATAGGACTCCATTTGTCATTTTGTGTCTTCCTTTGAATACCACCAAGGCTTGATGACTTCGTAATTTCATTACTCTTCAGCAGAGCCCAAGAACGATTCACAAATGGTAGGATGGTATCATCCTCTAGGAGAGCAGTCCCTCTGCCCGTTCTTAATGTGCCTTTCCATGTAGAGGGCTCACCACTGATGTCACCCTCCTAGGCTCTCTTCTCCCCTTCACTCTTCCTTGTGAAGGGAACAGGCAAAACAGACCTATTCGTTTTGAAGGAGAAATTTTGAAAGCAGAGTCCTGCCTCTCTCCTTCTCTGTTTTTGTCAAGAAATGACTATTAGGCCCAGCCTTAGTGTTATAAACATTAGGCACCACAGCACGACACTGGAGCCACATGGGAAGTCCAGGTTTGGATCCCAGGTTGACCTGAACATGGTAGAGGGAACACCCATGTGCCCATGATCCTTTCTGGCTAGGACCCTACAGTAAGACTGTGTCAAAATGTGACCCTGTGGAAAGTAGGCTCCCTCAGACAGAAGAAAGAAATTTAGTTTTGTTTTTTTGTTTTTTTGTTTTATTTTTAAAGGAAGGAAAATGTTTGAATTATGGCAACCCAACACTCCAGGGGCAAAAATAGTGGCCTTTAACCATTTGATTGTAACATTTTAGCAAAAGGTTAAATAAACCTTATAGCTATATTAGAGGCAGTAATCTAATTTTTGTAAGGAAAAAAGTACTCAGTATTTAATACATCTTCTGATGTATTCATTTTATTGAGTAAAGCCTACTACTCAAACTCTATAATATAAAATCCTAGCAGGAAAAAATGTCACCTATTAAACCACTTTTAATTTTTTTAAGAATTATTTCACTTTATTTATTTATTTTTCATTTGACCAGAGAGGGGCAGAGTAAGAGTGAGAGAGATAGATAGAGAGAGAGAGAGAAAGCAAGCCTCCAGGTCCAGAACTCGAACCGCAGTCGGCCACATGGGAGTCCAGAGCCCTTAACCACCACTCCACCTGCCGACCCCAACCACTTTTAATTTTTAAAGCACATTCACAATCTAATATAGCTGTCTATATTAAATATAGTTATATTTATATTCCATTCATGATTATACACATACACACACACACACACACACACACACGCACACGAGGTCTTCATAAAGTTCATGGAAAGTGGAATTAAACTACATTTTGGTGCAAAAATTTTTGAAATCCATCCATTAATTTTTTCATAATATTCTTTGTTCATACACTTTTTGAAGACTTTGTGTGTGTGTGTGTGTGTGTGTGTGTGTGTGAGAGTATCTAAACATAGACAGAAATAAATGGAAATTTTGCTTATTTGATTTAAATGTACACAAATCATGATGGAGATTTATTTTTTGAGTCTAATTTTCCAGCTGATATTAATTAAGTACAGAGGAGAGAATTTTAAAATCAACTATAAGAAATATGACTTATATGTAATCATTTACAAATTTTGAATAAATGTAATAAATTTCCAGGGGCCAGCAGGTGGCATGGTGGTTAAGTTGTTAGACTCCCACATAGCCAACTATGGTTTGTTTTTTGGACCTGGTAGATTGAAAATGACTCTGAGTGCAAGTGTGTGCATGCATGCCCAGAATTCCAGGAGGAGAATGGAGAAGAGATTGTTGTGTGGTCATCCCCAAGGGGTGATTTGTCACTTTCTCTCTCTCTGTCTCTCTCTCTCTGATGTCACACGCTCTATGGCAAAAACCTAAAAATAATAATAATAATAATAATAAACTTTCAAAAGAAATATTTAAAACTCAAAGTTGCAAGTCCTTTAGAAATTATCTCATCCTCCTTGTGTCTAATAATACTCCAAACATTCTAGGCACATGGGTATTAAGAAATACATTACTTTAAGCTCTGCATATTAGACAATGAAACACAGGCCAGAAACGTTATCCCATGGTTAAGCACTGACTATTTTTCATGAGGGCTGGTGGACATTTTCCTCTCTAAACCTGGAACGTCATTCTAAATCCAGGTCATCTGATAGCCACTGAAAAGCTGCCTGCAGGACCTCGGAGGCCACCAGAACTTGCCCACATCACTCTTCCCCACATCAAAGAAGCTCTGTGCTCTTTTAACTTCTAATGAGGTTATTTTCCCTAACCTTCAGTCATCTTTTAGACAAAGTACAAAACTTCAGTTACCTTTCTCTAACCTCCCTTCAGAATTCCTCTTCAAAGTTTCATCTAATTCCACCCCCTTTCCTCCATTTACACAAAAAATGTACAGCTTTACATAGAAAAAAGAGAGAAAAAAATAATGTCTCTCCCATTCTTTTGGAGTAGACACAGTTATGAGGTACAGCAATTTTACAAAGAATACAATAAATGGCTGACTGGCTTATATCTGAACTCTTTGAGAATAAATTAATTCAGGAAAATGTCATTAATTCTGACCTTACTTCATCAGAAACTTTGAAAGATTTACACCCTAACATAAATGTACATTTAGGCTATTTACATACCTACTTGATAGTACATACACACTTAAAAGCATAGTGATAGTTCTAACAACCCAATATACTGATAAGTTAAATAGGAATGTTTATCTCGAAGCAACTAGAAAATCTGGCATATTAAGTTTATTGAAGTGAATAGTTTTGTGAACTTTTATTTGGTGCATGTTTAAAGCTATTATGTTTCATGTATCATATAATCCTTTCTGATCTTTGTAAATACATTTGTATAGGTAGATTATAGTTTATATAAATTTTATTTCAGAATAAAAATATGGTCATTGCAAAATATATGCTATAAAATAGAATATGGTATTGTATGTTGGTAGGGTCAAGAGCTACTACCCTAGTTGTCAGGCACATGACCTCTCTGCCCTCATCTCCTACCACTTCTCTGGCTCCCTCCAGCCCCCTTGCTCACCTCACTCTTCCTCACACCCACCACACCTGCTTCTGCCTCAGGTCTTCTGTGCTTATTACTCTATCATCTGGCCCACCTTGCCATCTGGGTCTCTGCTAAACGGTATCTTGTCAGAAAGGTTTTAGCTAATCATCCCTATAAAAGTTTTCCTTACCAACTGAGCTGGCATAACTAATGTCATACTCAATTTGCTTACTCTGTCAGTTGTGAACTGAATATATATGTTCCCCTAAAATTTATAGGTTGAAAACCCACCCCCCAATGTGGCTGGTATTTGGAAACAGGACCTGTAAGGAATTTACTGAGGGGACATGAGGTCATAATGGTGGGGCTTTAATCCTGAAGGGTTAGTGTCCTGTAAAAAAGTGATATCAGAGACTTCTCTCTCTGTCTCTCTTCTAGCACACAAAGAGACGCCGGAAGCATAAAGCAAGATGGTAGCCACCTACAATCCAAGAGAGAGCCCAAGAAGGAAACCTACCTTGCCAGCACCTTGATTTTAACTGCTCAGTTCCCAGAAATGTAAGAAATAAATTTCAGCTATTTATGCCCGAGGTCCCCAACCCTAGGGCACCAGACTGTTCCATGGCCTGTTGGGGGCCAGGCCTCAGACCAATGCGGGTCCACCAGGCCATACAGCAGGGAGCAGGCAGTGAGCCAGTGAGCAAGGCTTTGTGTTTGCAGCCACTTCCCGTCACTTCTATTGCCGCTTCTGCTCTGTCTCCCATTGGATCAGTGCCCGTTTTGGATACTCATGGGAGCATGACCCCTATTATTGTATGATTGTTTCATTACATATTGCAATGTGATGAAAACGGGGTACACAGTGGATGTGGTGTTCTTGGGTCATCCTGAGACCAACCTTCCCTGCCCCCCCAACCTTTGTGCCCCATCCATGGAAGGATTGTCTCCAACAAGACCAGTCCCCGGTACCAGGAAGATTGGGGACCACTGGTTTAAGTCACTCGGTCTGTGATATTTTGTTATAGCAGCCTGAGCAGACTAATATACTAACCTACCTTCATAATTGTCATGAAGAAAAATATACCTTAAAATATACTGATTACTGGGACCAGTAGATGTCATAATGGCTACATCGCTGGACTCCCATGTAGTCAACTGCGGTTCAAGTCCTGGACCCGATGGCTTAAACTCATACTGGGCATGTGGGCGTGCGTGCCCAAGATCCCAAGAGAAGAATGGAGGAGAAGGGACTGCAGCATGTCCATCTCTCCTGGGGGATTATTTCTTGCTTTCTGCTTTCTGTCTCTCTGTCTCTTTCTGTCTTTCTGGAGAGTGTATGCACCCTATAGCAAAAAATCTCTCAAAAAAAAATATATATATACACTAATAAAACATACCTTCATTGCACACATTATGACCTAACATTACATTTCTGCTTTTGTTGTGTCTCCCATTTAAAAAGAAGGGAACATGACAGCAAGGATTTTGTCTTCTTCATTGTGAATCCTCTGCACAGAGTGGAGCCTGTCACATTGCAGAAATTTTAAGGATATTTCTTAGACCAATGAATGTAAATAAATGAACATTTATACTAATTGCCAGAGTGTGCAGTAACCAGAAAGAGGAAGAGGAAAGAGAAGGAAGACATGAGGCAAGGCCATGCCACAACCTTTTCTCCACACCTTCATCCTGTTGGAATTTTGGTCATGCATACATATGGGCCTGGTGTGTTTTTAAGCCACCAGGGCCAGGATTTGAACTACTGTTGACCATGTAAGATCTAGCTCCCTTAACCACAGAGTTATAGAGTCAACCCTTAAGTAAATAAATTTTAATGTAATGTTAAGCCTAATGTTTCCTATTATTGTTATCCCTTCTCCTAGTTAGTCTGCAATGGCAAGATTTTTCAGAAACAAGAATAAGAGAAAAAATATTTTATGTGTTTTTTAATGTGTCATCATGAAACACAGCATATGAAACCCATTCCACTAGTGTCCAAAATAGAGCATACCATCACCACCTGTGAGACTGAAGTGAGGAATAAACAGAGGAAGGGAAAAAAAGAGCAAAAGGAAAAGCATGAACATTTCATGGGCAAACAAGGAAGCCATTCCGATCTAAAATTACTTTGATAATGTATAATATGCTAGATGGCATGGGGAAAAAAACACAAAAATACACTATTCTTTGTCATTTAGGAGGGAAGAGCAGTTACATTCACTCTTACAGTTGTCAAATGTATTCTCGGGTTACGTGGATTCATAATAACTGACTAGAAGCCATGGGCTGACAGTTCTATTGATAGATCGAACAACACTCTGAAGTCTGTCAAGTCTCACATTTACATCTTAGAATCTAATCTGTTTTCATTTCCTTCATGAAATCAATTCTATGGCAATTAAATAACGAGCCTACAAGGCATTTTAATATCCTGAATATTTGTCTATATATAGTCCAGAAAGAAAAAGGTAATTAGAAGTGACCTACTATTGCTGGCCCTGGGGAGCTGTTCGACAGATCAGTGCCTCATCATTACTTTAAGGAGGTACCACTAAATCTGCTTTATCCTTGATTCAGTCCTTCTCAGTGACACGCAGTTGAGCCCTTTCATTTGATTCCTGGAGGACACAGACTCTAAAATGATTGTCATTATCTGGGATTTTGTTTCATTTTCTACGAATTTAAAAGATCACTGAAATAGACTCTGTTTTGAGCTGTGGGATGATATTGTCACATGCACACAGCACTGGATGAAGTAGGCTTTGAAAGATGTGAAAAGGCTCAAGGAAAATGACTTTTCCAAATCTTCTCCCATTTGAGTGTTCTGAGCTGAGCACTGCAGGTTAAGAATTTCTTGTCTAAGTGATTTAAGAAAAAATAACAAGGAATTGCTACAATATCCAGGCAAATGTTACTGGTCTTCTCTTTGAAAATGTCGCATATGGTTTTGTATTTACAACTTGCATATATGAGGCAGTTATAGCAGGGACTAACAAGCATATAATTTAGCTTCAAAAGACCAAGTCTAATTCCTAGTTAAGCCTCTTACTACCTGCTACTAGACATTAAGATCCCTAAACCTAGCTGTTCTTTTATATAATGGTAATAAAAATACTATTTGTTGATTATTAGTTGCACATCTCTTTTCATATGAGCAACTGAAATGGAAGCGCATCTTATAGCATATGATTGCTTTCAATACTCCATGTCAGCATTTGGCACAGACCTGTGCTCCGGCCACTCTGGTATTCCAGAGTACAGAGCTAAGGAAATGCTAAGGTGAGTCCTTGGTAACATTATGTCCCTGCCACCACCTTCCCAATCCTTCTCCCTTACTATTTTCACAGAGTCTTTTTCTTAAACCCTCTCTTAGCTAAATCTGGAAGCCTACTCAGAAGCTAAGAACTCAAGGATTTAATGTAGAATACAGGACAAGGTAGATTTCCTTGATCTATTAGCTGGTTCTATTATGTGTCTGCTGTGATAATACACCCATTACAGTGCTTCAAGTCATAAATCACATAGGGAATAATTAGGGAGCTTGTCTGGAGCTGAAAGGAAGAGTCAAAGCACATTTACAAGAAGCATAAAATAAAATTTCTAAGTGATTAGAAATACTGTGTTGGGCCAGCCAGTGGTACAGTTTGAATCACAGACCCTTTGGTTTGAAAAATATGCCAGGCATGTGTGCATGTAAGTTCCAAAAAAATTCCAAAAGGAGAGAAAAATGAAGGAGAAGAGATGGTGCACTATCTCCCTTTGGGACTGCTTTCCTACCTTCCTTCTCTCTCCAATGAGCACATATGCCCTCTAGTAAATTTTTGTTAAAAAAAAAAAAGTATTTTATCATAGTTAAGTAGAATCTTTATTCTTTTTCTTTCATAGTGGTGTATTTTTTAGAGTGCATTTATGACCATGGCATATTAGATTCATAACACATAGTTCATGCACCAGGATCAGATGAGATCATATAGGTAAAAGTGCTTTTAAAATTATAATAGTCAATACAAATGAAGAACAATAATAACACTCACTCAGGAATCAGTTCAAGATAAAGAAAACCACCTGCCCTAGATATTTTAACAGAGATGCCGTTATCAAAGGTTCTTTAAAAAATCATTGGGAGATTCAAGAAGCAGGCGCTAAGCAGTGCCTTTGAGAGTGAATTTCAGAATATCATGGAAGCAGTAGTCTGTCAAACATTTGCTACCTGCACAAAAAGCTGGGAAATCAGAAAGTCCTCTTGGTAATAATGCCTGTATGTATGTATACACACACACACACACACACACACACACACACATATATATGTACTGATTTAACTACAATCCAAAGATCAGAAAAAATACAACCAGAATTTTTCATTCTAGAGCAGACCATAATGCAAATAAATAGATTTTTCATACACTGTGACCTGCTTCTCCCCGACCACAAATTAATGATGGGTCACAGAGACCCAGGCTGACACAGTGGCCAAAATAGCCATTGCTTCTGTGACCATGCCTGAAAAAGTAAGGGTGTGTCCTTTTTGGTGGTAAATATAATTTACTTCAACTTCTGCTTTCAAATACAATGACTAGCATACAATAAAAAATAATGGGTTTTTTTTCTTTTTTAATTTCATTTTCTTTTATACATTCAATCACATTATTATTTGGCTTACAAAATGGATATTTCTACTGGTGAACATTTCTCCCTAGTACAGTTGATAAAACTATAAAATATCTTTAACAGACAATACCACATTTCTTTGTGCCATTAATGCTTTGCTTTCCTATTTTTCTTCTAAATGTCCTTCCTCAGATCCTCCTCTTTCACACACACTATATCTGGTATTTACAACTATATACTGTGTTTCTATATACGTTAGTCAATTAGTTTCGGTCACAGAGTGCAGACACTCAGTATATACTAAGTGAGGACATACAATGCCTCTCCTTCATAGCCTGGCTTGCTTCATTCAGCAGTAAATCTTCCATATTCATCCACTTCCTGTCATAGGTTATATTTTAAACACAATAAAATGCAACCCATGGTTCAGGGAGGAAAAGACAATAAAAGCAGACCTAGAAATAGCCCAAAAGTTGCAATTATCAGAGATTTTTAAATAACTATGACAAATATATCAGAGAAGCAAGTAGAAAAAGTAGGCAACATAAATCAAAAAAACAAACAATTTCAGTAAAGAAGTGGGGACAAACAAGAATGCAGAAATGCCAGACATATTTACATTATCAAAATGAATGGTTTAATGAATTTAGCAGCAAATAGGACACAGCAGAAGAAAAGATCAGTGAACCCCAAGAAGGACAAAAAAATAAATAAAGTAAGCACACTTAGGACCATCATAGTGGAACTGCTAAAAATTAAACAATGAAAAGAATTATTAAAGCACTCGGAAGGGGAAAGAGGGTACAATACATGCAAGGAAATAATAATAAGAATCAAAACCAGGGGCCAGATTGGGGTATCACAGTAAACACAACACTGTGCAAGGCAATCCTAAATGGGAAGGTTCCCACTTCAAGTCCAGAGATCTCCCAGAGTACATTGGACTGAAAGATTTAGGCGGACTAAGGCATCAGGACTCTATGAAAAGTATTATCTCTCTCGCCCTTCAGTTCCACCCAGGAAAGAAAGAAGGTTCTCTAAAAGAGAGAGAACTAGTTTCTCATTAGAAATAACACAGGTCAGGGACCAGGGACCAGTAAGTGGCATAATGTCACTGTACTCCCACATAGTCAACCACGGTTTGAGTCCCACATGGTGGCTTAAAACTCATGCCAGACGTGTGCGCATGAATATCCAAGATCCCGAGAGGAGAATGGAGGAGAAGGGATTGGAATGTGGCCATCCCCCCAACTGGGGGAGAGGGGTGATTTCTCACTTTCTGTCTCTGTCTCTGTCTCTCTGGTGAGTGCAAATGCCCCATAGGAAAAAAATCTCTTAAAAAAAAAAATAGAAAGAAAGAAAAGAAAAGAAATAACACAGATCTGAAAACAATGAAATGTATGGCCTTCAAGTGTTATGATAATTGAGGCCCTGGATTCTCACACATCCAACCACTGTTCAAGTCTTGAATATAGTGACTTGAAAATCACACCGGGCACGTGTTCATGTATGCCCAAAATCCCCAGAAAAGAAATTGTGGCATCACCATCCCTCCTGGGCAGTGATTTCTTATTGTCCTTTTTGACTCATTCTGGTGAGTGCACTTGCCCTATGGGAATAACCTAAAACATAAGAAAAAAAAAAAAAGAAATTATATTTTTTTTATTTTTGAGGTTCTAGGAGGAAAAGGTCAAGCTAAAATATTAGGTCTAGTGAAAATATTCACCAAAAGTAAATGCAAAATGAAACATTTTCAATTAAGCTGAAAAAGAGAGAATTTATACTATAGGTATATACTGAAATAAATATTAAAGTAATTTCTTCAGGCTAAACGAAAATAACACCAAATGGAAGTATAGATCTTCAAGAAAGAAACAGGACACTAGGAAAGAAATACTGATAAGTAGATAAAAGACTTTTCATATTACTTTTATACATGCAATTTTAAAGTTCTCCAGGTGACTACTATTTAAAACAAAAATATCATATTGTGGTGTTCTAGCATATGCAGAAGTAAAAATATATTAAAATAATAACAAAAGGAGTTAAAGGGATAAATGGAATTCTATTGTTAAAAATTCTTATAATTTTCATAAGGCACTATAATATTTGAGAGTGGACTAAGTAAACTAAATCTGCATATTGCAGTCTCTATTGCTATTATTAAAAAAAATACACACATAACTAAAATATTGATAATATAAACTAGAATACTAAAAATACTTAATCTACTTAAAATAATGAAATTGGAAGAAATGAACAAATGGCAGATATAAAAAAGGATAGACTGAAATCCTATAGAAATAATTACATTACTTATAAGTAAATGAAAACCTCCATATTTACAGAATAAAGGAAGAAAAAAATGCATTTATCTCAATAGATGCAGAAAAATCATATAAAAAATGAAAATTTATTTATGATTAAAAATTAACACACCAGGGAATATAAAGTAGGAATCTTTTCAGTCTGAGAAAATATATTTTTTAAAAGTGTTCTAGGGCCAATAAGTGACATGGTGGTTAAAGTGACTAGATCACACCTGACCAACTGCTTGCTTCAAGTCCCAGACCCAGTGACTTGAAAAACAGGCCAGGTACATGTGTATGTCCAAAATTCTAAAGGGAAAATGAGAAGGGATTGCGCAATGACCCTCTCCCATGGAGGGTGTTTTCTTACTTTTTGTTTCTTTTTCTCTGTCTCTTTCTAGTGAACACACATGCACTCTAGCAAAATTTTGACATCATAATAAAATAAAATCTCCTCACACCAATGGTTACGTTCTTAGTATTAAGAAAAAGAGAGGATACATGTTTTTTTGTTTTTATTTTCAGGGGTTTTTTTTGTTGTTTTGTTGGGTTTTTTTTTAAGTTTTTTCTGCATAGCGCGCTCACCTGAGAAGAGAGAGACAAAGACAGTGAGAGGGGAAGTGAGCAATCATTCCCCAGGGGGAATGGCCAAGCTGCAATCCCTTCTTTTCCATTCTCTTCCTGGGATTTTGTGCATGTACACACGTGTCTAGTATGATTTTCAAGCTCGAACCACTCTCAGTCATGTGGAAGTTCATCACCTTAACCATTACACCACTTGCTGGACCCAAGAGGATGCCTGTTCTTACAACTTCCATTTAGTATTGTACATAATACAACAGAAAGAAATAGCAGAGATTACTGAGGATAAGAAAAACCATCATTATTCACAGAAGACAACTGGGGACAGAGAAAAATGTATGAGACATACACACGTATACAATGGTATTACTAAAGCTATTGTAATAAGTGAAATTTTCAAGGCCATAAGGTATAAGATTAGTGTATGAAAACAAACAGTACTTCTATATTAATAAAACATAGAAATGATAAAACAGTAACATTTTGTAGTATTTAAATGCAAATGTCTAGAAACCTGTCTAATAAAAAATGTGCAAGACCATTATACTAAACACTATGAAATGTCACAAAGATACAGTAGGCCACCTAAGTAAATGGAAATATGTTAATGGTTGAAGACTCAGTATTGTTAAGATGCCCATTCTATCAAGAATGATCTATAAGCTCAACATCATCCTTTTTTTTTTTTTTTTTTTGAAGAGGTTTTTGCTACAGGGTGCATGAGCTCTCCAGACAGACAGAGAGAGACAGAGAGACAGAAAGTGAGAAATGACCCCCCAGGTGGGATGGCCATGACGCAATCCCTTCTCCTTCATTCTCCTCTCGGGATCTTGGGCATGCATGCACACGTGCCCGGCGTGAGTTTAAGCCACCGGGTCTGGGACTGGAACCGCAGTCGACTATGTGGGAGTACAGCGACATAGCCATTACGCAAACTGCTGGTCCCAACATCATCCTAATACGATGTCCATAAAGTGTTTTTGATGCAATTGACAGGCTATTCTAAAATTTACAATGAAATGCAAAGTTTCTAGATTAGTAATAAACATAAAAATTTTTTAAAATAAGAATAAAATTATAAAATTTTATCTGTCAATATTATTCTAAAATTACAGTACACATCAAAACAGTTTTGAAAGAATAGTCCTACAAGATCAATTGGAAGAGAATAAAGAATCCAAAAATAGATCTACACATATAAGGACAATAAATTTCTAATTATTTTTTGAGAGGTTTTTTACTACAGGGTGCGTGCACTCGCCAGACAGAGAGAGAGAGAGAGAGAGAGAGAGAAAGCAAGAAATCACCCCCTAGGGGGGATGGCCACGCTGCAATCCCTTCTCCTCCATTCTCCTCTCGGGATCTTGGGCACGCACGCACACGCGCCCGGCGTGAGTTTTAAGCCACCAGGTTCGGGACATGAACCGCGGTCGACTACATGGGAGTCCAGCAACATAGCCATTATGCTAACTGTGGGTCCCATAAATTTCTAATTTTTAAGGCACAAGTCAATTCAATAGGGAAAAAAATTATTTTAAAAATTTATTTCAGCCATCTTGATCCCTCTGTCTCCTAATTTTTCCAGAGGGTAGTTTCTCCACCTGTAATATCTGCTTTACACTCATTGCATGTAGCTATTTTGAGACTAAAATAAAATGGATGATTGATAGATAGATATTAAAGTGCTTAATACATAGCCAATACTTAATAATCAATGCAAATGACTATTATTGTTATAATTGTGGCATTATAAGAAGAAAAATGCTTATGCCTATGGGAGGGTACACAGTCAATAGAAAAATAATTGCTTTTAATTTTGAAAGTGAGCCTGTTTATAGGCTATAGACTCAATGTTATAGAAATAACATTTATAATTGATTAGGCACAGTTCTGGAGATCACAGAAAAAAGTGGAATGGAGAGCATAGATAGCAAATGAGAATTGATGCTTAAAGAATTAACTTCACAAATGTAGACAAGTGATGAGGTGAGATTAAAGTTTAAAAAAAGTTCCACTCTTCTTAGTCAAATTACCAAGAAAGACTATGACATTTTATATATATATATATATATATATATATATATATATATATATATATGTGTGTGTGTGTGTGTGTGTGTGTGTGTATGTATATATGATTTATATCATTATATATACATATCATATATATCATATATACACAATATATGATATATATTATATATATACACAATATATGATATATATTATATATATACAGTATATTTAAATCACATATACACTATATACACACACACACACATATTGTATGTATATATAAAAACAGAACAGGGAGGCAAATTTGATTCCTTCTAGAGATGAAGAAAAGTGAGACATCATTCCCTCCATCAAGCAGGTCCATGCTCAGCGATAACAGGAAGATTGCTAAACTACAATAGATTCTTCTGTAGAAGGGGAAGTTCTGATGTCCTGAACTGCTGCTCTGCTGAGAGTAGTGGGCAAGCATGAGGCAGAGCTCAATTACACAGAAAACAGAAGAGAAGCAGAAGTAGGCTTCAGCCCCTCTATCCTCTTTTTCAAGTATCTTAATCACATTGGTTTGGAAGGCTCCAAGTTACCAGTCTGCATTGGGTGCTAAAAGGCTGGTCTCCATCAGGAATGAAAATTATCTGGTGAAAATCCAGGTAGTGGAGAGTGAGCTAGGATATTTGAGAAGGATATTAAGGAGGGTAATAAAGTCTGTGACAAAAGGGAAGCAGGTCAGGGAGATAGAAACTGTACAAGAGGCCGATAAAATGAGACAAAAGGAAAAGATCAAGCAACCAGAACTCTGGAAAGTTACCTATACTTCCCTTAACTTTTCCTTACTTTCTTCCCTTTTACCAACTTTCTCAACTGATTCTTGTTGAAACTGCTTTTCAGTTTCCTTTTTTTTCTCCTCTTCCTCACTGCTATGGTTTGAATATATCCCCCAAAATTTTGTTTGTTGAAATTTGCTTCTGATGGAATTAAGAAGGAGAAGACTTAATCCAACTATAGTGTTAAAAAGTAGGGCCCTTGGAAAAAGGTTGGGATTAGATGAAGTCACTCGGATAGGGTTCCCATGAATAAATCCTGACTGGTTGTTAAGAAGAAGGAGCGAGGGGCGGCATAATGTTTACATTGCTGGATTCCCATGTAGTCGACCGCAGTTTGAGTCCCGGACCCCTCAGCTTAAAACTCACGCCAGGCACATTTGTGTGCATGCCCAAAATCCCAAGAGAATGGAGGGGGAGGCCATCTCCCTAGGGGGTGATTTCTCACTTTCTGTCTCTCTGTCTCTCTGGCAAGCACACTCATCCTATGGCAAAATCTCTCTTAAAAAAAGAAAAAAGGGGGACCAGAGGTTAGCATAATGGCTATGTCATTGAACGCCCACGTAGCCAACCGCAGTTTGAGTCCCGGACCCGGTGGCTTAAACTCATGCCGGGCGCGTGTGCGTGCGTGTCCAAGATCCTGAGAGGAGAATGGAGGAGAAGGGATTGCGGCGTGGCCATCCTCCCTGGGGGGTGATTTCTCACTTTCTATCTCTCTGTCTCTCTCTGTCTTTCTGGTGAGCACATGCACCCTATAGCAAAAACCTCTCCAAAAAAAAAAAGAAAAAAGGAAAAGGGAGCGAGACCAGGACAGACAGAGACAGGACACACAGCTCCTGCCCTATCACACTGCGATTCCCTGTGCCACTAAAAGACTGTAAAGAGTTCCCACCAACAGGAAATATGGACCTTTGATTGGACCTCCATACTATTAGCTAAATAAACCTCTGTTCTTTATAAATCATCGATTGTGGTATTCAGCTGTTAGCAACAGGAAAACAGACTGAAACATCCACCCTGTTTTGCTTCTGGTCTTTACCTTAGTTAAGTATTCGCCTAGCAGCTCTGCTTGGCTGGACTCTGAATATGAACACTGGCTTCTCTGATCTTATTCCCAGTGTGGTTGGGAAAAAAGGAATAAGATATGAAGTCCAGTTTCTATGACAATAAAATGGACTCTAATATATTCAAATAGGCTTCCTTTATCACATACATAACTATTCTTTTATATTTTGCTTTAAAGAACCGCAATCAGTCCCTCTAATAGACTCTTCCCTTCCATTTTTTTTTGGGGGGCCATAGAGTACATGCACTCCCCAGAGAGAAATAGAGAAAAAGAGAGAAAAGGAAAATGAAAAATCATCCCCACTCCAAACACCAGAGGGAATGGCCACACTGCAATCCTTTTTCATTTTTTCTCTTCTCAAGATTTGGAGCACACATGCACATGCACCCAGCATATCTTTCAAGCTGCTCAATCTGGGACTCGAACCAAAGAGGCAGCCATGTGAGATCCAGCACCTTAACCACCATGCCACCTACTGAACTTCCCTTTATCATAGTCCCTTCAGTCTGTGGAGTACAAGAAAAATCAAGCAGCTTATTTTAAATATGCATAATCAAGCCAGAGTATTAACTTGAAAATAAGACATTTCCCAGGAATAATCACTGTTGCAGTTAATGACCTGTAGCACGGTTTGGTCCATTAACTCCTCCCAGCTGGTTAATACTCCCTGAGGAAATGCCCAGTGTCTCGATCATTATTGACTAATTACTCCAGCTTTCCTGGATGCTTCTGTGGTTTGGTGATATCACATTTAAACAGCTGCGTTTGATTAGCCATTGACCAAAGGTCCTTGTCTAGTTTCAGATCCTTCTAGACTGATAGTATAGTTTATTTTTGTGTAAGTATGAAAAAAATGAATGAAATCATAATATATCTTAAAGTACAACTTTCAACACAATGCAGGCTTTCTGTCTAAGAAAGCTACCTACTAGCTCTAGGAAACTAAGCAAGTCAGTTAACCTCTCTTGAGCTTTGTCTCCTAACTCTAAAATGGAAATAATATCAACTACTATCATCAGAATATTGCAAGAATTAAAAGTGTACAAACTGGAATTTATACCTCATTCCTTTTTTTCTCCACAACTCTGGGATGCTCAAATTTACCTGGTGATTGTCATGCTTTTGTTTGAGTGTACAAATGGTGACTGAAAGCTTATCAGAAACTTGGCCTATTGATTTCTTTTTCTTTTCCTTTTATTTTTTGAGAGTTTTTTTTTGTTTTTTTGTTTTTTGTTTTTTGGGTTTTTTTTTCTTTTTTTTTTTTTTTGCTATAGGGTGTGTGCACTAGCCAGAAAGACAGAGACAGAAAGACAGTAAGCGAGAAATCACCCCCTGAGAGGATGGCCACACCACAATCCCTTCTCCTCTCGGGATCTTGGGCAGCACACACACACGCCCAGTGTGAGTTTAAGCCACCAGGTCCGGGACTCGAACCACGGTCAACTACATGGGAGTCCAATGACATAGCCATTATGCTAACTGCTGATCCCAGACCTACTGATTTCTTATTAGGGTCACTCACTATTTCCAGTGGCCACACTTGATGCCATTGGTTGGAAAAATAAAAAGAAAGATCCAGAGTCTAGTAGAGGTACCAAGAAACACAAATTTGTACATTCTCGCTCTATTTTTCCCTCTCCTTTCACTTTCTATGTTTTTTTCCTATGGTAATGGAGCTGGGTGGCTTAGGAATACCCACTGGCATGCTTATTTGGAAAGCTCTGGGTGGCTTGTGAGCCACCATGGAATTGAAATGAGCACAGGTAAAATGATACCACTGACAGAGCATATCACTTCGATCTGAGCTTAGGTAAATCAAGCCTTGACTCTCTTTGCTTTTTCTATTAAATGCGGCAATACTATCTTATTTGCTTATGCCCCAGTGTGTTTTGAATGATAACACATAATATATCTAAAAGCATTTTTTAAGTAATTATTTATTCGATGTTATTTAACATTATTATTATCATTTTAATTTGTACAGGGCATGTGTGTTCCTCAGTGAGAGACAGAAAGAGAGAAAGTGAGAAAGAAAGTCACCAGGTCCAGTACTTGAACTGTGGTCAGCCATGTGGGAGTTCCACACTTTAACCACCACATCACCTCTGGTCCCATCTGAAAGCATTTTTAAAGCAAATCAAATGGAATGTGTCATGTCTAGCATCATTATTGTAGTAGAGGACATAAAACTCACACCTTGCTAAGCACCTTTACAGAAATCTATTCTGATTTTCATCCCTTTATCCTTTCATTTCTTATATTCCCACTCAGTCTAGAGTAGCCATGAATGCTAATTCTCTTTGGGACTCGCTTTAAGAAAAAGAGCCAAAAATATTAGGGTTGAAGTGAGCTTGTAAGTGGTGTAAAATTTTCTTTTTTTTCCCCCACAGTATTGCAATCCTCTTTTATTTTTTAATTTAAAATTTTTTCAAATATAATTTCTTTTTTTAATTTTTATTTTAATTTTTATATACATTCAATCACATTATTTAGCTTACAAAGTAAACATTTCAATATGTGAACATTTTCTCCAGCTAAGTACTATTTGTGGTTTCAGACATTCACTGGGGATCCTTGAATATATCTTCCATGAATAAGCAGGTATCACTATACACCTAATAACAGAGCTTTAAAAGAATTGGAGCAAAAACTAACAACTTTCTATGCCTAGGCCAGCAATGGTGAGGTGGTTAAGGCACTGGACTCCCACATGGCCAACCATGGTACAAGTCCCAGACCTGGCGGTTTGAAGTTTATGTTGGGTGTGTGTGTATGCATGCTCAAAATCCCAGGAGGAGACCAAAGGAGAAGGGACTGCAGCATGGCCATGCCCCCTGAGGGGTGATTTCTCACTTTCTCTTTCACTGTTTCTCCCTCTGTTTGCTTATGGCAAGCACATGCACCCTATGCCAAAAAAAGAAGAAAAAAAACTATGCTCATGCATTGTGACCTCTGCTTTTATAGCAAAGAAAATATTAATAACAAAAATTAACACCTACTGGGACCAGCAGTTGGCATAACGGCTATGTCGCTGGATCCCCATGTAGTCGACCACGGTTTGAGTCCCGGACCTGGTGGCTTAAACACACACCAGGCACTTGTGCATGCATGCCCAAGATCCTGAGAGGAAAATGGAGGAGAAGGGACTGTGGTGTGGCCATCCCCTCTGGGAGGTGATTTCTCACTTTCTATCTCTCTTTCTGGCAAGCACATGCACTTTATAGCAAAAAAGAACCTCTCCAAAAAAAAAAAAAAATTTGTAAATAAAAAATAAATTACCACTTACTAAGTGCTTATTATATATCATGCACTATCCCATTGTTTGGGTTGCAAGGCCAAGAGGAAACATGGCCACATGGCTCTGGTTGACTGGGACCTTTTAGTTGTTACTTGGTAGTACCCCCAAAGCAGCCATAGTTCTGTGGGGAATGCAACCATGGGATGATATGGCCTTCAAAGTGGGAAAGCTATCTTCTCTGCAGACACTCCCTGAGTTCCTCCTTCCTCTCTCCCAAGTCACCTCACTTGCTGTGCCTCCCTGAAATTTATTAGAACAAATAATAGCCTAGAAATTGAAGAGTAAGATTCAAACATCCTTCACCTAATGTGATCTGTGATGTGAACCATTATAAGTCAATGGCTCTAGCTTTTTTTTTTAATTTTCAAAATCTTATTACATGCTCTAGTAGGGTTCTTTTGTGGATGAAAATGATTCAGTGCTTTTAAGTACAAGACCCTGACTGCTTATAAATGTTAGCTGGAATCACAAAAGTGTAGTAAGTTATAAATGTGAAAATGTGAAAGTAATAGACTTCTGATTGAACCACAGAGCTGTGTATTAAAAAATCATTAGAACAAAAATATACTTTCAGTTGTTACAAGTAAAATCATAACAATTTACCCTTAGGATATCATTTCAATATTTTTAAGTCTATGCATTAAAGGAAAATGTAGTATGAATTCTTTGTATGCTAATATCAAAATAACAGCATTAGTTTCCCTGAAATGTTTGAATATAGGCTTTCCTTAGAACTTACTCCATATCTATATATCAGATAGGGTCTCAGAAAAATTATTTAAAAAGAGCCTCGGTTCCCATTTAAATTTCTGTATGGAACTTTTTATGACTTGTAAGAAAGTACAATTGAAATGGAAAAATGAGATTTCATCCCAATAATGGTAAGAGACTAGTTCAGTATGAAATTTCAAAACAGTGAAAAACATATAATTTAGTACCATAAAATACTTGGAAAATCAGGATCTTACTTGCTTAAGCAAGAAGAAAGACTTCGGGAAGTTGTGTTTTTATGAAGTATTTAGCATTGCCCATCAAAGTGAGTTCATAGTTAGCTTTGCCATGCTAAACATGGCCTTCACTAAGGAATACCAGTCCAGGAACAAGCTCATTTCTGATCAAGCTGATGCAGATGTTTGGTGTACAGAGGCACTCACAAGGATCCCAGAAGCAGTAGTAGTGTTTTTTGCAGTACACTGGCAGAAAAGAACCTTTCATTTAGCTACACGGATCATGTAATGTGATTTACCAAGAAGCAATGGTGGCCCCAGAAACTGTCAAGATAAAACAAAGAGAAGTGGATTTAATTCACCATCAAGTCAGTGTTGGCCCATAAAACCAGACTGCTATAGACAGAAGTATATGCATTTCCATAATATGCCCATCCTACTTGCCCTCTCCAAATTAATATTTCCTAATCTGTGAGAGAAAATGGTTTCTGTATCATTATGAGAGAAAGGTTGCATATTCACTAACAGTAGCTTTATTCAACTGAAAAGGTCTTTTTTTTCTTTTCTTCTTCCTTTTTTTCTTCTTCTAGTTCCTCTCTTCCTTCTTTTTATTCTTTTTTAAATGAAAGAATGTCCAGAGGTATAGTATAAGAAGAATATGTAGTCTGATCCACATTAATACAGTCCTGAAATAAGCCATGATTGTTCCTGATTTTGGTTGCACTGACCATCTCATTTGTAAGATCACAACAACCACCTCTTCGTGGCCTGAAATTTGGCAAGT
The DNA here is from genome assembly GCA_026018925.1 of Tupaia tana. Lineage (NCBI taxonomy): Eukaryota > Metazoa > Chordata > Mammalia > Scandentia > Tupaiidae > Tupaia > Tupaia tana. The sequence continues at coordinate 89,205,425 of JAKSZU010000002.1, forward strand.
TTAAACTGGTTTTTCAAATAAATCATAGTGTTCCAGTTCTCTAGATAACACTGTGTTTTGTGTAAAATTCATATATATATATGAATATATATATATATATTCAGGGCTTAGATAAATAAACAGGCATCTCTCTGAAAGAGCAAATCATTTCTATTTATAGCACAAATTAAAAAGAGGTCACAAGAGTTGACTCTCTTGGCCTGTGCACAGAACTGTAAGAAACAGGATGCCAATGTGTAGATCAGCCTTTGGGGGATTAGCCCTGCTTATTCCTATGCCTTGCCAAGAGGCCCCTGAAACAAAGAGCTGAAGCTTTCTAAGAGGAGGAATTTCTCCTAAGTGGCAGACAACATACTGGGAGAGTTAGAGGGCAGAAGTGGTATTGTATCTGGTTTCCAAAGGAGTGACTTATCATTGACGGGAGATGGCCATGAACACCCTCTCCAGCAACATTAAGAAGTGAGTCAGAACTACAAAAATGTACCAGGAGGAGAAAGCACTTTGTTTAGAGGACATTTGAAGACATTAACCTTTATAAAAAGAAGGAGGAGAAAAAAAGGATGGAAAATCTTCCTTCATTTTAAAGGCCTAGGAAATTGTTATAGAAATCTACCTTGCAAAATCAGTCACTTTGAAAAGAGAGTCCTTTCTCAAATCAGCTGAAAAACCATCTCTCAAGAGCCAATTTATACTTCATTTTCACTGTGTCAGAGACTATGACTTTGATTCTGGCTGTGGAAATTTTGTTTAAAATCTAATGCAGAGAGTGTGAATGGGCATAACAATGTAAGATTTTATACCAAGGATTAAAGCTTTGAACAAAAGCTCTCATTTCACACAAGAAAAGAAAGTTTTAATTGGCCAAATTTGGAAGGCTCTTCCAAAGTAACAAGAGAGAAAAAGGAAAGAAAGAAAAAAAAATAACTTAACGTGAAATATTTCAACATCTAGAAAAAATACTATGAAGGAATAAGAAAAAAAAAGTAAAAGTATAATTTCAATTCAAAAACTTCACACCAAGGAGTCATATTGAATAATGACCTTTATTCATTTTAGTAATCTTCAAACCTTTCTCACCTGGAGTTCTCAACGAATTAAGCCCTAATATTTTAGGACATCCCTTGTATGTGAATTAACTTTTCTCTTTTGCAACTAGAATACTAGTTAAGTACCATCCTTGGGAAAACAGAGAAAATGATGACTCAAGTAGTTTTCTGTGTCTATGTTCAAATAAGGAATTCAATCTAAATCTTCTTTAGATTGAAGATACTTTTCTATCACAGTTCCCCCAAAACACACAACCTCTCTCTCTCTCTTTTATCTCTCTCTCTCTCTCTCTCTCTCCCTCCCTCTCTCTCTCTCTCTCTCTCTCACACACACACACACACACACACACACACGAGCCTAAATAAGTCACTCTTTTTTAAAACCCAGTGACTTGGAATTCTATTACCCCTACTCCTTTTTCCCTTTAAGAGTTCATCTTTCCAGAAATCAAACGCCTCTTCCATAGCACCTTTGCTTCCTTCTGTCTTTTAGCACCCACTATTGTACTATTACCAGCTGTGGATTATCTCTTCTTCCCCTTCCCTGAGTTCAAGGTAAATCTTACTTTTGTTAAATTCTCAATGCTTGACTTAATTTCTAAAATAAGAGATTCTCTATAAGTGCCAACTATTTGAATTAAAACAATTTTATCAGTAATACCAGCCTTATTTAATGGAAACAGAAGCTATTTCCCTGTTTGACATTCCAAGCATATAATTATTTTTATTATCTATCAAAATGGCTTTCAATCTCTATTCCACATAATCTTGGAATTCCTCGAAATAATTTATGATCTTCTACACATATGTGTTTGATAAATAGTGCATGAATGAGTGAATGAATAAATTTTAAGTATAGAAAGACAAATAAAAAACAGTACATTGGCGTCTAGGTACTTCAAATCCTTTCCAGAAAAGATTGAGTGTAAAACCAAAACAACTTTGCTCCATTTTTTTGCAGTTTGATTGCTTTAATTTTAAATTCTAAATTTGTAATTTCTAATTTCCCATAAATATTTCTGTCTAATAAGAATTTAAGCTCCTTCATAGCTTAACAACATCACAAATTATTTAATATCCCCAGAGTTCTAAACACAATAATCAGCACAGAGCAGGTGCTTAATAAATTCATTAAAACAAAATTAAATTAAAATGAATATATGGTCGCTTTTTTAATGACATATTGAATAACTTTACAAATAAAGAGTGTTTTGAATATGTCCTCAAATCATACTTGCTATTTTGATCATCATAATTAATATCATACCTAAAAATGCAATAAGTTAATTATGATATGGAACTTTTTTAATCATGCTTCCAATGCATTTTACTACTTCAAAATTTTAGTCTAATTTTTTTTTAAATAAAGAAGATGAAGTTGACCTGAAATTAATGGAAAAATAGTAAGGAAAATAAACTTTTTTTAATGGGCAGCCCTTCAAATATCAAGTTAAGGAATTTTGTCTAAATTTAAAAGGATATAGAGGAGCTTTATAAAGAAAGATTTTTAGAGCATTTTTCATAAAATGTGTGATTTAGAAATTCAAGATAACTAGAACAGCTTATTTGACACTGACATTTAACCTAAACTCCCTAACCAGCATCACAGAATTGATAGTACAGCTCACTAGGGAACATAGATCTAGAATGAATGAACCCACTTATTAGCTAGATGATCCCCTTAACCTCCTATTGCCTTTGTAATGTCCCATCTCTAAAATGGGGATGGGGCTAGATGGCAGCACAGTAGTAAAGTGAGATGCTTTCAGAAGTATCCCAAATGAGAAGGTTCCTGGTTCAAGTCTAGAGACTTCCCTGAAGATTCCTGCATACTGATGCCCTAGACCCTGGTAGCAGAGGCCAGTGGATAACTCATACACCAGATTTTTGGGGGGACAGGGAGAGAAGGTCTCTGTCTCTTGCTCATGAAAGAAATCAATACATAAAATTTTAATAAGAGTGAATAAAAATAAAAATAAGACCTGCTTCATAGGATTATTGTGAAAATTAACCAAGATTACACAGGCCACACACTAGGTAGTGACTAACACATAATAAGTCCACAAGCTGTAGTATTCTTATAGTAGTAACATACCTGAAAATGACTTTTCTATCTAATAAAGGAATAAATTCAGAGTGAGGGAAGATTTTTATTGTAGGAAGTTCATGGTTATTTCTCTTCCAACTGATCTCTTCTTACATCCTATTGCCTCAAAGTTTATCTTGTCTATGAAAGGAGGAAAACTTGAGAGACAAAAAAATTGGAATAAGAGCTTTTATTTTATAAAAACCCAATCGAAAATTATTCACAGCATGTATAAAGAGGAACATGATGGAAAAGAAAAACACAACAAAAGTCAAAATGGAAGAGCTACCCAGGGGACAGCATAAAAAAGAAATCCATCAAAGTCCAGCTCCCTTCGCTAGAGCCCACCCTACATGTGCTCTCGGCCCGGCACCCACCACAGAACATCCATCTGGAAACACGCAATTCATAGCTGGGCATGGAGACCAGGTGGCTCAGATCAGAGATTTCACTTCTAAGTGCAAGCTCTTTTATAAGTCATACCACACAATGAAACCTTCTGGGAAGCACAGCTTCCTGATAGGATGATACAACTCAAGGTTTCTGATCCACAGGTCAAAGGAAGTCTAAAATACCTACTGCTTGGTGTACTCTACTGCAGAGATGGCCTTAATCTCAGAACACGCTAGGGAGGCCTTGGAGATCTCAGGACCTGACCAAGACTGTATCCAGGACCCTGGAGTATGTATCAAGAAGGTGACAGCCAGTGTCTGACCCCACACTGGAAAGCTCTGAAGGAAGGAGTTCTTTCATTAAGAAAACATTTACTGAGAGTTGAACACATGCTCACAGCATGCAGAGGTGAACAAACACACTCTCACCTCATAGCCCTTACATTCTAGATGAAAGCGGAAAAGATCCCAAGGCAAATGAATAAACATATGATATCACATCACATAACAGTTGGTTATACCAGTCTGAAGATTGCAGTGAAAGCATTAATGTACCCTCCATAATCAGTGTTTAGAGCAGACTACCTTGTGGGTTAATATGGATACAGTATAAAAAGGGCTCCAGGGAGGCTAGAGGGAAATTTGAAGAGTGTGTCTCAAAGGTGAGGAAAATGCTTCCACAGTAGAAGGAAGTACTATATCCTGTATATTTCCTGTATCTTCCCCTGTATCTTTCATGGCTAGCCAAGCACAGAGCAGCGCTCAATTCACACTCATTGGATAGATCAATTTCACAAACCCAATCCAAATCGTAGTTTATCTCTCTGCCCACCAAACACAGAAAAGCTTTGAAAAGAGTTTTAATGACATCTGGAATGCCTTTCAGGCACCTTGAATTTACAGCCAGAGAAACAAACTAAAAGGCAAAGTTTAGACGTATAAAACTTCAGACATCTAAACTTTTTATCTATTAGGATACCTGCTGTCTATTTCAGTGGTATATTCACTATGTTCTGTGTCTCAACTTTTCTTAGTAAGAAATGGGACTGAGATTTCAACCAGAGTTAGATTTCAGAAGCACTGATGAAACACAGCCTCAGCCAACAATAAGGAAGGCATCTGAGAGAACCTAGGGCCTAAAATGTAAGAGGACAGCCTTAATAAATCAATCAACTCCCTAAAAACCTTTGTCCCAAGCACAATAAATGTGCTGCATTAGAGTGAGTGAAATACAGGTGAGTGTACTTAACAATTAGCAATAAATATCCTCTGTACTTTACATGATACTGCATAGAAATTAGAATATTGCTTAGATAAAAAGGAAACTATCTTCCTTTCAAAAGCTATTGAAAATATTAAAGTTCAAGGATCCAGCAGTAGGATCAAAAATAACTTTACTACTTCTTGAGATGCAACTGGCACGCCAGGTAAATACTGGCATGCTAGCCAAGTCAAAGTAGGTCAAGAGCTCCTGGGGCTGGCTTCGTGCCCCATAGTTGGAGCCTTGCATAGGCTGGGCACACACCTGCTAAAGGAACACTCAGTCACTACCGAGCAGGTATGAGTCCAAGGAAAGAATAACAAAGCATCCATGTGTGCAAACCCCAGTCACCCCCAAACTTCAAAAGAGAATGCCCATAAATGGGAATTGATCAAGTGTATTCAGGAAACCAGATCGATGGGAGATAAACTGTAAAGTCTCTTTCTGTATCTTGACCATCTGTGACAGGAGAAACCCGTGTAGGCAATGTTTTTTTGACAACAGAACCAGCCTGCCCCAGGGAGACATCTCAGGGAAATGTTCCATTTGAATGAGTATGTTCTGTCCTATTTAAAATATGTTTGCAGCAAAATCTCTTTACATTTCTTCTCCTGTAAATAATAAAACCCTGGCTTCCTCTTTCCAAGCAGACTACTCATAACCACAAAAGTTTTATTTTGCACATTTTAGTGTACAGAATGCTTTCACACACATTAGGTGCCTTATCTTTCCAATAACTCTTGAGTTATTTCTCATCCCACTTATAAAGAAATTGAGGCCCAAGGTCATCTAACTTAGACCAGAACTCTGATCAGGATTCAAACCTTCATTTACTACATATAATTCTCATGGATAATCTGGAAATCTAAAATTGTAACCTCTTGGGGGAGGTGGGGCACTGGTGAACACTGGCACAGAGGTCAACCATCATTCTCAGTGAGATTGACCCTGTCAAGAAGGTTCCAGGTTCATGTCCAGAGACCTCTCTGAGTACTCCAGACATGCTTGCCCATTATCTGGGGCTGGCTGACGATGGGAGAAATGGCAGCATCAAGACTGCTGGGGGTACTGTCTCTCTGTCTCTCTCATTCAAGAAATAAACAATTTAGGGGCCAGCAGGTGGCATGGTAGTTAAGGCATTGAACTCCCTCATGTTGAACTACCATTCAAGTCCCAGACCTGGTAACTTGAAAATCACACTGGGTGAGTATGCTTGTGTGCCCAAAATCCCAGAAGGAGATGAAGAAGGGATTGCAGCATGCCAATCCCCACTAGGGGATGATTTCTCACTTTCTCTCTCACTGTTTCTCCTAGGAGCACACATGCTTTACAGCAAAACCTTAAAAAAATTATAATAATACAGAAATTCAAACCAGTTTATAGTGACTATAGAAAAATCATCAGATTAAATACTTTTCTTCTCCACAAATTAAGCTGGACTGTAAAGGATCCTCAAAGAAGCAAATCATGAAGAAAAAAGAAGGTAAACATTAAGGCTAAAACTTGACAAACCTAACAAGAACCAGAGCAGGAAAAAGAGACAAATTGGAAGCTAAGAAAAACTGGAACAAACCTCCTCAACATGAATTTGATTTGGCATGGGGCCTTTGACCCTTTCAGATTCAATCTCTTAAGGTTCTCTGTATTTTTCCATTTTACTGCCTGCTCATGACTCCCCCATTTGAATGAGTCCCTGGTACTTGATTTTACCTAAAACTGGCAATAAAAGGTGTTTATGTGCCATGTCGTTGAGTATATAAGGAACAGTAGATTATTAGAATTACCAAAGTGAGTCCTGATTTCCAGAGCAGGAAGCTGCGGATTCCCCATAGAGAGTTGCCATTTGCAACTACCCAAGCCAGTGGAGTAGCATTTGGGAAGGCGTGAGTGACCGCCATGAACCTTGTAGGAAAAATAGCACCTGCTATGTCTTTTCAGTGAAAAATCAGGGATGATATTTACCTCAATAAAACAGCTCAGAATTGCAATAAACCTATACAAATTCGAAGTTGAATCCATGAAATAGAATCAAAGAACTGCATATTTACTTTCCCCAGAGAGCTAATAAATAACACAAATGTACTTTCAGGGTTTACAATTTCATCAGGGTTCTTTAGATGGTGGCAGAACACATAGTGAATCTCAGAGGAACATCTGGCACCTGGCAGGGTAAGGGCGCCATCCTATTCATTCTAGAATTCAACCTGAGGCCATGCTCAGTTTTAAACAATGAATTCATGTTCATGGAAAAGCTTGGAAAAACGTAACTGTAGGTAGATAAAATTAGAGAATTTTTTTGAAAGTTGGACATGTATACCTCAATATTATCATCAGTTACAGGGTAAGTGCTAAGAGCAATGATTTAAAAAATGTATTTCTCATATCAATTCTAACTCTAAAAGCCTACTCAAAAATTCAGCAAGAGCTAACTATTTCTATTAACTCTCAAAAAAAATGTTTTCTAATATGAAAACAAGCTATAGCAACAAAAATAAGAGGACTTTTCATAGAAATATAATACAGTTCTATAATTCTCAAAAGGTAAGATTCCTAACTTTAAAAAACAAAAAACAATTTCATCAGTAAATAATAAACTACTAGAGAAATAAAGTAGACCAGATAACCTTGTTTAACCCTCTGTAGGCCCAGTTCCTTGAACAGCTCAAGTCCTAGCTATACTGTCTTCCCTGAGTGACCTTCTATAACCCTCATCTCCATTCTCTAGCTGTTTAAATCAATTCAAAAAAAAAAAAAAAAAAGTATATGCCCTGCTTTATTTTAAAACTTCCAGTGCATAATGGGCAGAAGCCATATTTTCCACAGGGCCTGGCAAATAACTTGTATGTGATTGAGTGTTTGAAAATGTGTTGTTGATTAGTAGGTCAAATTGCTTTTATTTTAACCATAAGAAAATGAAATAAAGGTTATACAGGAACTAGAAGCTTTCGGACTTAGGTTGAAACATTACTAAGTCAAAATGATATCTTCTATACCAAAGTTGATGTGTCAAAATGATATTGTGATTTACAAATTATAATTACAGACACCTAGAGAAACCAAACTATGTTATGATTCTTTTTGCCACTCTTGTTCATTTTTTCCTGTCATATATTAAACTTATTTTCCAATTTAGCATTATGATTATTGAGATCAATATGAGTTTCAAAGGTTTCAAAACCTTCAATATGTTAGGATGACAATCCACTCAGTTCTTAAGAATTTATTGAGCTCTTCTACCCTGTGTAGAAGGGTGAATAGTATGATGACTAGTATTTGCATCACACTGTAGAGGATGCAAAGCCCTTTTCCATAAATTTTCTTTGACCCCCATGGCAACCCCAGAAGGTAAGTAGAGCAGGTATCACCAATGAGATTTTGCAGAATAGGAAAATAAAAAGACATTCAATAACTTGACAACATCACAGAAAAAAGTGGATCTGAATCCCAGTCATTAGTGCATTTTCCATTTTGTCTCCAGAAGTTTTATTTTTAAATGAATCTTTAGGATTCTAAGCAATTGAGTTCTAAGAATCCTAGTAATTCATGACTTTATTGTTTTCATATTGAAGGTGTTTTGATATGATAATTTACAGTGATGTTATCACTTACTGACGGCTCACTTAATGCTTCTTGGGCCTTTTGTGCAGCTGTTTGACAACATTGCTTTATCACTTTCCCTGAGCTGTCAAACATCGTGCAAACCTATTTCTTGCCATGAACATGAATGAATGGTTGACTGGATTCTGTGTACAGAGGAAGCTAAATAATGAAACATGGCATACAAAGAAGGTCAAAGATTGCCAAACCAAATTACACCGCATCATTTCCACATTGTTGACTCTGTTAATTTTAATTGTTTTCCCATTTAAATGTACAGCATAAAGGTCATTACGGATAGGAATCATACTTGGCAATCTCTAAAAACTGGTTTGCCTACATTCCTCAAAGATGATAGCTATGTAAAAGTTGTCTATCTAGTGGTAGAACTGGCCTCCAAAAGGGGAAAAAGAATGATATTAAGGAATACATGAAGTTGGAATGGCTATTCACTCTCCAAGTTCTAGATTTCTCTTAGTGTACTAAGGTTGTTTGTTTTTTCCAGTACACAGTAGGCATTTTCTTCCTTGTATGAGCCTTTTAAAGTCTCAAGAACTGCAGAATTCCTTCAGCAGCTTTAGATTCCAATTTCTGATCCAGTAACAAATTGTTACAAATTGTTGAATACTCCTAGACACTATTTTTAAAGTATTACATAAGATTCCCACTGAAAACTGTAATTAATCAACCTTTTCTTCTAGCTAGGGATTACTGCTTGACATTAATTAATAATTTCTACATCTTCAGGGAAACATTTTTATTTCAAGGTACCTGTAGACTAATTGACTCTTCTCTGATTTTTCTTTACCTTCTTCCAATTAGTAGAGTTTGACTATATCATATATACAATATTTCCAAAAGCATTAAATATATGTCACTAGCAGGCATTTACCACAATACCACAATATTTTTTCTTAAATTTTGGACCTTTTGACTTATGTTTAGGAGAGGCTAATTCATGGTCAAAGCAGCAAGTCAGCTCCTGGCTATACTGAAAAGAAAGTTAATATGACACTTTACTAAGACAGTGGATCATCTCCCATAAAGACAAGCTCAAGAGGGTTTGCTTTAATTAAATAGCCGAATTATATAAGATACTTGCAATACCTAAAAACATAAGTTTGTTTCTTTTATAAGGCCCAGAAGGGGAGTGTGGATATGCTTTGGCTCCTCTGACGGCTAAGCAGAGAGCACATTAGTAAATCACTGACCAGATGAGGAGTCACTCAATAACCACACATGCATGGGCTTAATGGAGTAACCCAGGGAGCGCACTGGGAGGACTGGCTCCACCTGTGTATGCTGAGGTCATGCTCTCCCACAACCCCTGCAACAATTCACCTATGCTCTCTCATGGCACTTTGGCTTCTCCTATCTATTGGAGTGATTAGTAAACATATTTTAGATCTCCTGATACATTGTAAGACCCTCAAAGGCAGTACCCTTGTCTGATTGATATCCGTGTCGCATCACCTAGGCCACATCTTGTCCCTAATTTGTGACAGATATATGTTGATTGACTGAAGCCTCACATAAAATTCTTGGCTCTCCTTTACCAGGTTCTCACTTTTACCAGTGGGAAGTGAAGACAATAGAAAGGCCCCATTATGCTACACAACTTGCAAAAATCCTTATTAGTGGCAGACACAATAGGCTTAGATAAAAGTAAGCTGTGTTTCCAGTTGTCCACTCTCAACTTTTCCTTTTCCCTTGAGGAAAAGAGGGAAGATAAGAATTCCTCTTCTCCTTTGTATCTTGGTTCCTCCTCACATCTAGGAGGCCAAGAGCACTGAGTGAACAAAGAGCTCTGTTACCCAGGTCTGGAAAGGATTAGTAGACAGTGATTCAGGCAATGTTAAGCACAGAGCTCATTTCCTTTCTGGTATGAATACTCCTAGACACTAATTTTGGAGTTTCCTATTTTATCCATCTTGTTTTCTCATAAGCATAGACACAAGGGCCAAATTCTGGTCTTTAATGCATTCTCACAGTTGGTATTAAATTAATCAAGAACTATGTTCATGCATTTAACAACTGAATTTGCTATCATGGAATATTTCTTAACTTGATGCAACATTAAATGTGTCTTTAAATATTGCTGAAAAAGTACAAACAGTTCCAATATACAAAATAACCAGTAAGGAAATCTACTTAAAAATCCCAGTCCATGCTCAAGTAGTTTACGAATAAATTTACAATTCATCAACAAATTTACAATTCAGACTGAGCTGAAATATCCCTTTTGTATTGTACTGTCCTTAGATTCTAGGTAATGATTCTTACATAATCCCTGCTATGGTTCCAATTCATTCCCCTCACCCAAAATTCATATGTCGGAAACTTAATCCCTAGTGCAAGTGTTGACAGGTAAGGCTTTTACGATGTGATTAGGTCATGAGGGTTTAGAACCTATGAACCTATGAATGGATTAATGCCATTATCAAGGAAGTGTGTTCCTTATTGCAGGAGTGGGCTTCTGATAAAAGAATGAGTTTGGCCCACATTGATTTCTCTCTCCTCTTCCTATCTGTCTGTCTCTTTCTCTCTCATACTTGCTTGCCTTTTGTCCTTCTACCATGTGGTTACCTTTGACAAGTGTCAGCACCATGCTCTTGGACTTCCTAGTCTCCAGGACCACAAGCCAAATAAATTTATTTTCTTTGTCGATTACCCCGTCTGTGGGTATTCTGTTATAATAGCAGAAAACAGATTGAGAGAATCCTTTTAAGAACACAGGAGCTTGTTGAGTCTTTCGGAAAACCTCATTTAGGTTAAGGGTACATAGTAAATACTTCCCCTTTCACATACATACTTGACAGATATTGTCTATCTACCTTCTCTGCTGAATCTCCCAATCCTCAACACAGTGCTCAACGAAATCACTATTTAAAAATTTTCTTAGTTCGTAAGATAAAATCTCTCTGTCATCTTTCCTCTATACTTGTTCTTTGCTTTTTCTGAATTAGGGACACAGGAAAACTATGGACCTCTACCTGGTAAAATTCACATATGCATAAATAAATAAATAAATAAATAAAAATACATAGCTATATATGTATTCATATATATACACACATATATGTACTATATAATAGTGTATATATATATATATGTATATATATGCACACACACAATTATAGTGTATATATATATTATAGTGTATACACACACACACACACACACACACTATAATGTACTATATATAGTAAATATATACTATTTCAAGTAGCTTTGGCACTCCTGAAGCTTATTTACCCATCTTCTTTAAATCCATCAACTCATGAGAGAAACTTCTGCCCTTGATCAAATATTTTCTAAGAAAAAATAGAAGTTAATGGCAAATCTTCTTCAAGACAAGTACTTTCTCGCTTTCCTCCTCAAATATATATTTGCATTGGGTCATCAGAAAAGCCATGACACATTTTTGCATAGAAAAATACATCATGGGACCAGCAGGTGATGCGGTGGTTAAAGCGCTGGACACTCCCACATGGCCGACTGCGGTTCGAATACTGGACCTGGTGGCTTGCTTTCTCACTTTCCCTCTCTCTCTCTCTGTGTATCTCTCTCTGGTCTAATTAAAATAAATAAATGAATAAATAAAATTTAAAAAAAAAAGAAAAATACATCATGACTTTTCCAATGACTCAGCGTGTGTATATATATATATATATATATATATATATATATATATATATATATAGCACGTATGTCCAAGATTTCTTTCTCTTTCTCATCAATTTCTTTCTCTCTAAATGGTAATGAACCAAAAAATGAATCAAACCCTCCAAAAGTAGGCTGGAGCGTCTTAGTATTGATATTCTCTGAGGCACCTCCCACGGTGTCTTATCAGGGATAGAGAAAACTATGTGGGTAGACAACCCAGCGTGCTTGTGATGTTAGAATGACAATTGTAGATACCATTTGTGGATATCAAAGATCTTATTTTGCTGTTATTGTTTGAAATGCTATTTAACCTTGTTTCTTTAAAATTGCAAAGTTAATGAGACCAGCCGGTAGTTGTAACGTAGTTGTAACCTAGTAGTTAGGGCAGCTGAATCTCACATAGCCAACTGCATGGTTGGAGTCCTGGACATAGTGGCTTGAAAAACATACCAGGCATATGTTTGTGCAGGCCCAGAATACTAAGAGATTGGAAGAAAAGGGATTGCAGCATGACCGTCCCCCTGCGGGGGCGGGGGGAGGTGGGGAATCTTTCTCACTTTCTCTTTCTCTTTCTTTGTCTTTCTCTCTCTGGAGAACATATGAGCCTTATAGCAAATTTTTCAAAACATCAAAGTAAGTGTTACCCTGAATTCAGATTTATCATTTCAATGTGTTTTAATGGCCTGAGAAGATTAAGCTCTTTCTTTCTTGAGACTTTCATATGACCTCAGATGATGTTTTTGATACATAAATGTCAGTTAATCCTTTGATAATTTATAGACTAATAAGCAAGCTGAGGATCTATAGACAAGCAGATATTTTTACATTGTAAGAATGTAAACTTTGCCAGAATGGAACAATCAACTACTGATGTTCCTCACTTCTACTTTCTTGACCATAGTGCTCTATTAAGTTTAATCCCAATTAAATTTCACATGGCATGTAATATTGTTTTTAAATTCATATTAAAAATCTAGGAAATAATTCTATTTCCTTATTTTTCTTTCCTTTTTTCTGTTCTTTCCTCCTCCCCATATCTACTCTTGCTGTGAATTTAAATTCTGTTCTAAGATTATCTCTTTTTAAATTCATATTAAAGATCTAGGAAATAATTCTATTTCCTTATTTTTCTTTCCTTTTTTCTGTTCTTTCCTCCTCCCCATATCTACTCTTGTTGTGAATTCAAATTCTGTTCTATGATTATCTCTTTTTTCATATGGCCTTTCACCAAAACAGTACAAATGATAGTGTGGCAGAACAAAATTCACTGTATTTCTGTGATTTCCCTGACTCCCGTGAGTGGCATTGGGAACTGAAGGGGCTTTGTGACTGTGATATAGAAGGCAGTGTAAGGATCCATCATCTCTTAGAAGCCAACTGGGATGGACATCAATGATCAAAGCCAAGGGAGATTGCCATACTTCATGGAAGCCAAAGTTCACAAGTACCTACAATCATGGACCAGCCCCCTCTCCCTGATGCCAAGTCTTTCTAGCCTCGATGCTCTGACAATGTGCAACTCTTTCTCTTCTACTTTAGGAGAAGGATAGAAAGGCATGGGTGAGGAGAAACTCCAATTTAACCAAATTCTCCAAAATGGTGAAAGAACTAAGTATTCTCCCTGCAAAGTACTGAACAATTCTAGTACCTGTAGTTTGGCAGTAAGCTTTGAACAAAGACCAGCCTGGTAGAGAAATGTCAAAGAACTGCTAAGAGTTTTTAAAAAGGCAGGTTTCTTTCCTTTTGCTTTGCCTACAGGATTATTGTGAATTATAATACAGATTCTACTAGGACTTGTGAGGGTTCCAAAAAAAAGAGAAAAACAGAGGGTGGATGGGCAGTTGAGTTGTCCCTTCAAGACCAAAGGTTTGATGGGGTCTTATTTCCAACTTGACCCTGCCAAATGGGACTCAGAGCTGGAGATCATGATTCTGCAGAGAGGATGGCTCTGGGTAAGTGTTCCAGGAGAATCACGTGCTGCCTTTCTAAAAAGGTGGCCACTGCTTTTTTCTTTTCCTCTTTCTGGGAAGTTGTCCCTGCTTTCAGATATGAACCCCTAGGAAGCATACAGAATCAAAGGAGGCCTTTGGGAAGAATGGTGCTTCTAGCTGAGGGAGGTCAGAATTTTACTCAGTAATCAGGCGTCCTACATGACACTTTTATGCTGGGGCAGAAATGGGATGATCACACATCCATGTACTGCCTGGTATATGGGAGCACACATCTGGAGAAACAGATTCTGGACAGAGACCCCAACTGTACTTTCTTGAGGGAGTATGCACGGAGGCAGTGGGAGGTTTGCAAGTGTTTTGCTGGCAGAACAACATTTAGCATGCTATCAAATGTGGAAAAGTCAAATTCAGTAAAAACCAAACATTTCCTTCCAGTAATTTACTGACTGTCCTACAACTTGTTACCCACTGAACCACCTGGCATTTGTTTCCTCAGTGGAAAAGTAAATATAGCTGGAATATAAGAAGAGTACATTGAGTCTATTCATTTCAAAACTCAGAGCAAAAACAGTATTTTTTTTCTTTTCTTTTGTTAGTTTGCTATTGGGCACATGCACTAGGTGGAGGCAGACAGACAGAGAGAGGGAAAATGAGAAGGAAAGGGCCACACCACAATTTCTTCTCTCATTCCTCTCATGGGATTTTGGGCATGCACTCATGCACACCTGGTGTGTTTTACAAGACACAAGGTCTGGGAATCAAACCAAACAGTAGGAATATAGGATCTAGCCACACTCACCAACATGCCCCAGGCTGACTGAAAACAATAGCTTTGAAAGTTAGGGTGTTTTTGATTTGCAATAATAAAGCTTTTTTAAAGAATACGTTTTTTAAGCACCAAAAGCTGGAATAAAGAGCTACAATTCATAATGGTCCATACACAGAGCTTGAAAATAGTTGCCTCTCCATTTTTTCCAACCTCCCAGAAGGAAAAGATTTCTGGGATAGCGGAGAATGATCATCAAGGAGGAAAGGAAACAAATTCAGTTCACTCCGAGATAGTTCTCTGAGAACGAGGAACTGTACTGTACTCCCTTAAAAAAGAGCTAAGCCTAGCCTGCGGAAAAACAGAAAAGCCAGATAAATTTATATTTCATATCGAGGAGGTATAATTCCTCTCTCTAGATGTAGCCTAGACAGAGTGGCTTCAGAATTCATGAAGAAAGCCTCCATCCAACATAGCACCAGAGAGTAAGTTGGTCATTGCTGACTAGGCCAACTGGACGGAACAGCCTATGAGTGGGCTGACAAAGTCTTAGCTACCGCTAGCATGTTTTAAGAAAAACAGTTTCCAAGCCCTCTATGAAGAAGGTAAAGCTGAGAGTAGGACTTGCAGTTTGAGGAAGGAAACCTCAGAGCACTCAGACCTGACAACCAGAAACTAAGGCTATTAGGAGCAGATTTCAATAACCAACAATGAGGACCCTGTGAGGTGCCCAAGGTGGACAGATTATGCTCAAACAGCAGGCCCTCCCTCTCTGCAAATGCTGTGTTTGTATTATAAACCTTCTGGAACTGAAACACAACCCAATGAGGGGAAATGCAATAAGCCCTGAATTAACTGAGTACATTACCAGACTCTTGGTCATTACTTTAACAAAATTTACCTAGATGAGAACAAATTTAGTTTTCTGCCTTCTGAGGCAAATGAAAACTCAGGAAAGAAATTAAAAAATAAGTTTAAAAGCCTTAGTTTTGTGGGAAAATTAAGTATCAGTTCCACAAATTCAAGTTCCTTCTAGATAAATTTCCACTCATGGCATAGGCTTTTCAATCCAAATTATACCTCATTCCTGGGATTATATTTGGACTATTTGTTCACATGTTATGTATTTCCAATCTCTTGATTTACTTCCCCAAATGGCTAAGCATATCCATTGTATGTTTATTTCACTCATTCAATTTTATGCAATGCTGCCCCAGACTAAAAGAGTTGTCCAGTGATTGCAATTTTGGTTTAGAATTTTTTGAGTAAAGATGCTCGAAGATATCTGAACAAATATGTCTTATGGAAAAGTCCTAAAGGAGGGACAGAGAGCCCCTCCTGGGCCCCCTCTTCCACAGGTAAAACAATTGGAAGGCTCAGGGTTTAATTTATTTAAAGCCTTGCTGTAGTGCCTAACACAATAAAATTGCATGTTATAGATGCTCAATTAATACTTATGTGTGAAATTGGCTTGAAATAAAGAGACATAAATAAACTGGTACAGATATGGCTTGTTTTCACTGCTTTTTGTACTGTGTCATGCAAATAGTACTATCTTCCCCAAACTCACTAAATGAATAAAAAGGCTAAATTCAGATATGTGAGGAGCAAAGTTTAAATACTGAACATAAATACAGTGTTTGGGAGAGTTTTCTGGACTCATAACAATCCATAAATGGCTTATATATTCTAGAATGACGTTAGGATTGAGCCCTTGTTCTTTCTGCCCTTGATCTCTTACTCCTGCTGAGTCTCCTGAGATGTTGGGGGTGTTGGAGAATGTACAAAGAACACATCCAGCCTTTGGAGCCCCTGTGTCTGAGGTCTGCTTTACTAAGAACATGGCCTTGAAAAAGTTACTCACCTCTGCTAGCTTTGAGCTCTTTATCTATAAAACAGGAATACTACTACTGCTTTAGGTTGTTGTTGATACTCATTTCAATTTTAAAATTCTAAAGGATTTATCATTTTAACCTGTAGTGTTCATGGCAGGGCATGGCAAGCATTCGATTGCTGGGACTTACTGATAATAGTATGCAAAAGGACAGCTATTAACTCTTTAAACATCTCAGGGAAGAAGATTTTACTTGTCTACCCTTTCCTGAGTAGATGTGAACCAAAGGCCTCTTGTTCCTCAGTCATCATATATTGTGCCAAGAGATATATATCTTTAGGTAAAATTGACAGGTTTTATATTCCAAATATTTATTTAGGCACCCCCCCCCAAATTATTCCAACATCATTACAGATTATATAGTCATCCAGTGGAGTCATTCATTCTGCACACCTGTCTGAGTCTCTGTACAGTGTTGTGCACCACTGGTGAGAGACCAGATCTCTGTCCTCTAACGCCACACTAGTATATCCACAAACAACCAAACAATCACTGAACGAATAATAGAAAATGTATTAACAATGCCTAAGCACAGGACTCAGCAAAGGCAGGTTATCTTCTAAATAGGTCAGCCTGGAAAAAAAAAAAAAAAAAATCCTTGTAACATTCCCTGAGCTGGCTCAGAGAACAAAACCTAGGAGATTTGACTCTACTAAACTCTCTCTGATCCTTATATTGCAGTTCCAAATACATTATGGACATTCAACAAACACATAAAGAAATATTAAGAGAACCAGACATGTTGCTATATAACTAATCATTTTGGAATACATATGCATATTTGTTTTCATAATTTTTTTTCTGGGAAAGTGTTGGAAACTGTGTAAAGCATTATAACAATATGAAGCATTATTATTTTTATTATTTCAGGAAATTCAGCAATCTATATGCACATGCCAGGGGCTAAGAATGTTTTTACAATCTAGAAACAGCCACAGATGCTATTATTGCCTGCTTCTTTGCATACATATCTCCAAGGTTGGCCTCATTTCTTAACTGTGGCAGCTACATAATGGCAAAGAAACTACATTAAAAGTAAAACTCATTCAGTCTTCCAGATGTTCTCGTCAGGTGACACCAAATGATGAAGTGATTGATTGATGAACTGAAACTCCCCTTTGTATCTGAATTTTTGGCATTCCGTATCACACATTTGAATTTAATCTGACAGCTTGTAACATCAGCATTTTATTCTTTGCATGAATTTGAGGTTGTCCATACATACTAAAATAGTATGTCTCAATGTCACCATTTGGTTAGATGCGGGTTGAGAGTATAAAGGTCACAACATACTGGAAAGCTATATTTTTCTTCTTTTCTTAGTAAATTGGTGTGTCTCTGAGTTCATATCTTTACCATACTTCTGGCAATCCAAACAAGAAAACTGATTCATCTTTGTCGCCTCTTTCTCCCACACTCCCTGTGGAGGTTTTGGGCTCCATCCCCATTTTACATTCTTGTACAGTGATCTTATTTTAAAAACTCATAATCTCTACCTTGGACTTTTGCCTTGGTTTTGTCATTTTAAGAGCAGTGGGCTGTAGCATGTAAGTCTGCATGTTCTGCAGTCAGACTGGCTAGGCTCAAAGTGAGTTCACCACATACTTGCTCCAGAACCTGTGTAGATTTCTCATCGATATAATGGGTTTTCTAATCAGACCTGCCCTTCAGCATCATTGTGAGTAGCTGCATGTGTTACACACTTAGAATGTGCCTGGTACAACATATATACAGCAAGTGTTAGCCATGAAATGCTTCTCTTTTCTTGCCATCTTCCCAATTCAATTATCTTTCCAAAATAAATCATGTTGTTAGAGAACAATAGAAGCGCCATGCTTCCAGAACACCATGGATCTATGGACTTTGAGTGAATGAGTGAATCCCTGCTCAGGGAATGTGGCCTTCCTGCTTGCAAATGGCAGGAGGCCATTAGACAGGTGTATGATTTAATAAATACATTTTTCCAGATTCCAAGGTGTTCTGTCCAGCCACTGGCATCATTTAGTCTTACCCCCCTAATTGATACCAAAACCAACATATTCTGGAAATCCCCCTTTTCTAATTCTATGAAAAACAACTTTCTCTAAAAAAATTACTTTCATTTCTCCTTTGCCCTAATAAGTATGGAGGACGAGAGAGGTTTAGCAGGCACATACCCGATACGGCCTCTTTCTCTCCCTCTCGACTCAGAGCTCTGTGTCTAGAGTAGCTATTCTGTACATGCTTCAGGTGACTCTCTGCTGGTCCCAAGAGTCACATCATGTCATGCTTTGCAACCCAAAAATCTATTATGACCCCCTTGTCCCCCCATATAAGGAATGCTATTCAGAACTTTCCACCTCCTCGCCCCTAGGTAGCATTCTAGTGTTTTCCTAACCCACTCCCTGTGCTTCAGATATATCGAACTTTGCTGTATTTTACGCAACTATGTACTTCAAGTCTCCTAGTTTGTTCCCTTTGTTCCCTGTGATTGAAATACCCTTTCTTATTTTCCACTTAGCCATAGTCTATGCATCCTACAAGGTCCAGTTCAAATGTCAGGTTCTTAGTGAAATTTTTCCTGAAATAACCCAAGCAGAAAAAATTCTCATACGTCATCTTTCATAGGGCTTTATTCAAAGTCCAGTGCAGAATTCATCCCGTTGTAAAATATTACCATTACTAACTTTTGAAATTGCTTTTGCTCTTAGGTTTTTTTTGTTCCTGGAGGGCAACGATTATGTCTTAATGATCTTTAGATCTGGACACTCTAGCATGGTGCCTGATATATTCTAGAGGCCAAATTACATACTTGTAATAAAATAAAGGTAAAGTTAACATGGTAAATAATTTTATAAATAATAAGCTCTTTGCAGAAGTCATCTTCTCCCTTTCACAAGATTCACATTGAGTCCTAATTCCTTCAAGAAACCTTTTCATCTGCTGTAGCTCAAATGACTTCCCTCGCTTTGAACTTCTCTACTGTTTATTCTACCTGTCATTCATCTGACATTTATAATAAATTGCATTGTAATTTCAATTTCTTCTTTTCATGTATCTGTAACTCAGATGTCAGCAAGAGCCCATCTACCTATTAAGATCTATCTGAATGTATCTCAAACTCCACTTCTGTCAGTCCTTAACATGTCATGAAATTCTAGTGAATTGCTGGGGGCTTTTGTGTTCATGGTCATCTTTGACTCTGCTGTGGCTTAATTCACTGTGTGAATCTTCTCCTCCCCTGTACATAATATTCCTAGTTTTTCCCTCATCATTCCAGAAGTGGAACTCACCCCCTTTCCTGATGTCTACAAAACAAAACCAATCAATTGATAAGAAAATAAGCTTCCCTAATGTAAAGTTTTGTGTGAACAACAGACTCAACCAAGAGACTGTAAAGCAAAAGGAATTTGCATCACACAGAAATGTCTAATTGGTTGATATTTTGCAACATACCGATTCAGAAATATTGTGTACGTGTGTGTGTGTGTGTGTTTATTCTGGAGGAGATGTGTATACTTTGTAGTCACAGATCTAGATTCAGCAGACATTATTAATAACTGGGGAAATGGAGCAGAGGTGTACATCATACTGATCCACAAAAGGCAAGTTAATTAATATTGAAATCCGGGACTCATACTGGGGAGTTTCACTAGCCCCATGGAGCACTCTAGCCTCACTTTACTTCATTGGCTTCTCTTGAATCCACCCCTTTCTCTCTCTCTCTCTCTCTCTCTCTCTCTCTCTCTCTCTCTCTCTTTTTGAAAGATTTTTGTTATAGGGTATGTGTGGTCACCAGAGATACAGAGAGAAACAGAGAGACAGAAAGCAAGAAATCACCCCCTGAAGTGAAGGCCACACCACAATCCTGTCTTCCAGTCTCCTCTCAGGATTTTGCGTGCACACACACACACACACACGCACCTGACGTGAATTTAAGCCACCGACCGGGTCCGGGACTTGAAAGGAAGTCAAGTATGGGAGTCCAACAACGTTACCACTACCCCATCTTCTGGTCCCTCAAATCCACCCTTTCTGTCATGCTTAATTTCCCTCCATCCCTTCTGGAGCACCTCCTAAAAACACCAATATTTTTCATTGTGTTTCATGGAGCAATTCAAGTCCCTAAGTCTTTTAGTCTCAAAATCAGCACGAAGTCTACATTTATATATGCAAATTCATCAAAATGCTCAGTAAACTAAAATGGCCTCTTATTTAATAGGATTTTTTCTCCTTAGAAAACTGTTTTATCTGCAGATTTATTTTTCATATCTATATCTATCTATATATATATATATATATATATATATATATATACACACACACACATACACATTTTGTTCTGCTAATTAGCTTTTATATCCCTCAAGGCCTGAGATAACCTTTGATTTCTCAAAATATGTTAATAGTGTCTTTAAAATCATTAGTCCATCCATTTAATAAATATTTTTAAGCAGTCGCTATGAATAAGTTATTACAAAATAAACAAATCAAGCAAGAACTGTATCCTCAGGATAATCCTAGCAGGGGGCTATACACATATGAACAAAGAATTACATTGCATTGTGGAAAGTATCGTAAGACGGAAATTCAGACCTGATTCTGTGGAGTCACAGAAAAGAAAGTCTCACCTTAGTTCTAAACCTCATCTCTTCTCCAACATTTCTAAGGGCCATTATGTTCTCCAAAGAATAGTATTTTTCCACAGTGCAGATTCTTACCAGGTGGGTTGAGAAAAAGACACTCCATTCTCCCTTAAGAATTACAGTAGAATTGGGGCCAGATGGTGGTGCAGTGGTAAAATACAACATTCTGCAAGGCAATTCTACATAGGAGATTCCTCGGTTCAAGTCAGACCTCCCTGAATCGCAGCATCAAAACCCTGTGGGGGATGCTGTCTCTCTGTCTCTTTGTCATGGAAGAAATAAATTAATAAATATATGTAAGAGAAAGGCAGAACTTTGATATTTCAAAAAAACGTTTACACCTCAGTAATTCTGATAAACTTACAGAGTGTGCCCTTTGAGAATCACTGGTGCAAAATCTAAAATACAATTAAAGCACATGTATTTTCAAAAACACGTTTATCCCATAAGTGAGGTACACTTGGGCATATTTGTATATGTGCCAGGAACTAGTAAGTATATCTGCATAGCGCTCCCTGTGCCATTTGTTTAACTCACCAGCAGAAAGGCGTAAACAGCTTGCTGCAGGTCTGTTTGTAATGGCAGCATAATGAGGTCTCCAGGGTCCGGAGCTGAAAATGACTTGAGATTTCTCTTTGAGAATATACTCTGAGTTACTGTAAATGAGTTTTGCTTTATGCAATGTTCAGAATGAAATGAAAAAATCATTTCATAGCGATTTTTCCCCCACATGGGAATGAGTATAGTCTCAGCTATTTTTAGATCATTGTTCTAAATCTCAAATACTGTTTTATTAATGTCTTTTTCAAACAGAACTAGACATATGTTGAAAGAAATTTGTTAGATCCTTTCTCAAACGAAAAAAAAATCTGCCACCAACAAGCACAAAGTCTCCAGAAAATGCTTTAAATTTTACATTTAAATCACCTGATAAAAGCATCTCGCTATTTGGAGCAAAAATGCCTGCTTCCTTTTAGACCATCTTCCTCTGCTTTTGAAATAGCTTGATGTGGAGACTTAGAGAGGAAATCGCAATTCAAACCTAGATCATCATTTGACCATTAAAAGAGGGAACAAGATGGAAATTTTTAAAAACAAAGACACTTGCTGGAAAGAATCTGGCAGATCTGCCAATTCATGGAGCCTGTGTCTGCAGAAACCACTCAGCTCCTCTGTCTGGGCTTCTAACCAAGCTCCTTCATGTACTGACACAAAGAACAAGCACCAAGTTAGATTTATTAGAACATGTATTATTGACAGCTACTAATGTATGCATACTCGTTTTGTATAGCCAAAAGGAATACTTAAATTTTATTACAAATATTAATAATTGCTTTAAAGTATGCAGCCCCTTTGGGCTAGGTTATATGTGGATAGTGAAGTGACGAATTGAAACAATTTTCTGAGCAGCTCAGATTATGAAAGGACTTTTATCTGCTATATCCAGAAGAAAAGAGGAGAGAAAAAATAAAAAGGAAAAAAAATGTTATCTTGCTCTTTCCTCTGTCTGGAAATTTCTTCTCCCCAGAAATATGCATGACTTGCTTCCTCATATCTTTCAAATCTTTTCTTAAATGTCACCTTCTCAGTGAGCCCTTCTCCAAATAAGGAAAATCACAACCTCCCCCAACCTACAGCACTATCAGCCTTCATTGCCTCTCATATATTCTAATAAACTACATGAAGTACTTACAAGGGGACTTCAAAAGCTCGTGGAAAAAATATAATTGAAGTATAAATTCATTTTTGCAAAATAATTTAAATCTATGAATAGCATAGCTATCTCATAATATAATTTTCCATGAACTTTTTGAAGACCTACCTTGTATTTATTTTGATTATTCTCTGTTTCTCTCCAAAAGAATATAAGCTTTGTGGAGGCCAGAATTTCCATGTCTGTCAATTTGCTCTCTCTGTAGATTCCTGCCTCATAATAAGTGCTCAAGAAACATGAGTGGAATAAATGAATGCATCAAATGAATGACTGGCACACCTTAACTGATGAGGCACTTGGTAGGGCTCAATTCCATAGGCTTCATTTGGCTTTCTTCTATGCACAAAAAAATGTTTTTAGTTACCCTTACCCATGAATTTTTGTAAACTGCCCTATAGGGTGGCATACCTTATTCCCATAGCAGCTCACATAGTTAGACATTTTCAGAGTAAGTTGGTAGAATTAAACTATCACAGATTCTCTCCTACCACAACCAAAGACACAAACTTTAGGTAAAATATAAACAAAAACAAAACTAGCAATCAAACTAAGAAAGAAATACAGACTATGCCTACTCTATGAGAAACATAACCTGTATCCAGAATATCACTGTTGTGAGGATAGTTTCCCACTCCATGATAGGAAATCAATACATTTAATTTACCACTAGGAGGATGGCTGGTTCCCCTGAAGAATGGAGCCAAACTGGGAGCTAAGTGTTGCTTTCTTCTGTAGATAACCATGACAACAGCCAAACTGACCTTGATAGGTGGCTGTTGAGTTCATGCAATGTCTGTGTGTGTGTGTGTGTGTGTGTGAGCTTGCGTGTGTGTGTGTGTGCACCTGCCTATATGCATGTGTGCACGTGTGTATGTTACTGCCAAAACAGAAAGAAGACCAAAAGTATATAAAGCCCAAACAAAATATTAAGAGCCACCATTGTCTCCCTAGAATTAGAACAAAAATCTCCGAATTTAACTGTCTATTTTGTATCTTTTTTTTTTTTTTGGGGGGGTGTTTATCCCCAGAGAGAACACAGCTGCAAAGACAGTGCAACTATTCACTCACCTGGAGCTAATTATATCCAGAAAAAGATATGTAGCTATCAAAATACAGAGCCAAAAACAAAGAAAATATGAAAGTCAAAAAGTAAATAAATAAAAACAACCTCCTAAGGAGTTGAAAGAATCCAAGGGTAAGAAGGCACAAAGCACCCCTGTTACGGTATCATTCCCTCCCAACAATGATGAGGTTGTATGTCTAGCCCACAAGTTTCACCTATGTCTTGGAGGCAGGAATAGCAATTAGGGGAACTAGAGGATACCATAATGGTTACATGGCTGGACTCCCACATAGTCAACCACGGTTCAAGTCCCAGACCCAGTGGCTTAAAACTCACAACAGGGAGCCAGCAGGTGGTATGGTGGTTAGGGGCACTAGACTCCCACGTGCCTGACCACATTGCAAGTCCTGGACCTGGCATCTTGCGCGCTCTCTCTCTTCATCTCTGGTCAAATTGGAATAAATAAATAAAGTTAAATAAAAATAATTCTTAAAAAAAAGGTAAAAAAAACTCACACCAGGCACTTGTGCATGAATGCCCAAATTCCGGGAGGAGAATGGAGGAGAAGGGATTGTAGAATGGCCACCCCCCTAGAGGATTGATTCTTGCTATCTCTCTGTCTCTGTCTGTCTGACAAGCACATGTGCACTATGATAAAAGGCTCCCTCTAAAAAAGAAAGAAAGGAAGGAAGAGAGGAAGAGAGAAAGAAAGAAAGAAAGAAAGAAAGAAAGAAAGAAAGAAAGAAAGAAAGAAAGAAAGAAAGGAAGAAAGAAGAGAGGGAAGGAAGGAAGGAAGGAAGGAAGGAAGGAAGGAAGGAAGGAAGGAAGGAAGGAAAGGAAGGAAGGAAGGAAGGAAGGAAGGAAGGAAGGAAGGAAGGAAGGAAGGAAGGAAGGAAGGAAGGAAGGAAGGAAGGAAGGAAGGAAGGAAGAAAGAAAGAAAGAAAGAAAGAAAGAAAGAAAGAAAGAAAGAAAGAAAGAAAGAAAGGGAAAAAAGAAAGAAAGAGGAAATAAAAAAGGCATAGCAATTAGGGAGATACAGGTGAAGAAGAAGGAATAAAATCCAGAGCACTCTTTCCATAGGCAAGATGCAATCTCTAGGCTTTTCATAAACTGGGTATTTCCATTGGCCTCAGATTATTGTGGTAAACCCTGGGCAAACCTTTGGACAAAACTGTAATAGTGAGAGTAGAAATCAGGGTCACCAACCATGTGTTCACATGAAGTCCTGACAAGCTCTTCTCTTCTGCCCTACCCTTCTCATATAAGAGAAAATAGGCACACCATACATTACCCAGCCCCTATGACAAATGCTAAAAGGTAGGAAAAGCTCTCAACTGAGATTGGAAAGGAATTAAGGAGGTCTCACTCTATAATATCTAAGAAAACAAAAGCTCTTATCATTCTAATGAAAGTGAACAATTATTGTTCACTGTGTGCCAGACTTGACAGCTATAAACACATAAATTAACTGAGAACCCACCATAACCCAGTAAGTTAAGATACTCTTATTGCCATACAATTACATATTCAAAACTCCTGGAGCCAAAGTTTCATGAAATACAGATTTTTTTTTCATATTTTAGAAAGGGAATAAGATATATGTGTCATATGACACATAAAATCCACAAGTTCCTTTAAAAACACCCTGTATTCAAATATGTTTACATTTCTCAGCAAAGTCTATGAATATGCACACTAAGTTGGAAAAATTAATTTTATAAATAACTCATATCAATTCCTGTCAGTTAGGTTGTGCCACCAAGTAAGTTTGTACCAAAGTTTAAAACTAAGATTTTCAGAGAATTTTTTTTTTATTTTGGACTTGTAGATATGAGTCTTGGACCAACAGTAAACCACATACGAGTTCGAGGAAACAAACAGAGAACGATTCAAGACACAAATTCTCCCAGGTCAAATAAATAGAAAGTAATGGAACCTACATGCAAATCCAGACTAGATTCTGAGCGTTTAACTCCCAGCTGATTAAGTAACCAGTGTACGTTCACCCACTTAGCAAATATTTCTTAAGTAACTACTGAATCATAGGAGCCAGGGATATAGCAACAAAAAGGATAGACAAAACCCCACCCTCATGGAGCTTAGAGTTTAACAAGGCAATAAACAAATATATGGTGTTAAAATAATTAAATAGGAGACCATTAAACTGAGGAGGCCCTGATGCCATAGGCTTTTTTTTTTTTTTTCTTTTTTTGGAGAGGTTTTTGCTATAGGGCGCGTGCGCTCGCCAGACAGACAGAGAGAGACAGAGAGATAGAAAGCAGGAAATCACCCCCCAGGGGGGATGGCCACGCCGCAATCCCTTCTCCTCCATTCTCCTCTCGGGATCTTGGGCACGCACGCACACGCGCCCGGCGTGAGTTTAAGCCGCCGGGTCCGGGACTCGAACCGCGGTCGACTACGTGGGAGTCCAGCGACATAGCCATTACGCTAACTGCTGGTCCCCCCATAGGCTTTTATGTAGGCAAACCAAACCTAACTCAATTATTTCCTTTAAATAGGTCTTTTAAAAGAATATGAAACTTAAGCCTCAACCAATCATAGGCAGCCAACTGGGCATTATTTACATTGTCTTGAACTTCCCATTGGGATCATTCAAATGATGCCAATTCTCAAACTTTAACCTGTCATATAATTTCTTTACTCTGCTTTGGCCTTTCACTCTATAAATGCTTTCCTGTCTGTCAACCATAGTTTCAGCCTTGAACCACTTCTGTTTTGCAGCTGCCCAGCTCATGAATTACTGACTGCTCAAATCAATTCCTCAATCTTTTCATATGCTATAGTTTATCTTTTAATAGTAGTATGCAGGTGATGATAAGTGCTGTAGATGCTCTTAACTATATCTCTGAGCTAGTTCTTCCTGTCTCCTCTGTAACAGTAGCCCAATTTCCCTTTGGTAATTAGGATTAGTCACCATGGTCTATTGCTTCTCTGACTGCTGTTTCAGTGCCTTGGAGAACCAAAATGACCAGGGGTATGTTTTTAACTTAATGCAATAAAACTTTATTAGATTATTAGGTATAATAGTGAAAAGAGTCACTTGCAACTCTACTACATGATTTTCAGATCATGTATTCTGGCTATGGGGGGATATCACAATCATTGCCAATATGAAGTATTATTTCCTGTAGGATAGTATTAGAAACTCACAGACTATTGTCTCCCAAATGACACCATAACTTAGTCTCTAGTAGACATTTCTATCAGTACAGCTGCTTTCAGATTACAGGCAAGTGGGAATAACAGAGAATTCCATGGGCCTGAACTCACTGCTATACTTCTTTCAGTATGAAAAGAGTTTCTCAGTTGCAGGTAATGTTGCAAGGAATACTATGGCATTTCATGGTTTCCTTTATGAAAACTGGAGTTCTGGGAGAAGAAATGTGTGAAAGAAAGGCAACTCAGTATCCAGAATATAAGACTTGAGAGGATATATTCCCCATCCATGATGGTAGAAAACCAACATATTTAATTTGCCACTATAGTGTCTGGGAGTTCCCATGAAGAAAGAAGCCATACTAAAAGCTAATTGTTGGTTTCTGCTTTAGACAAGTTTGACACTCAGCAATAGAAGTAGCCAGAACAGCTTTGGTAAGGGTGGTATATGCTGCTGAGCCAATGCATTACTCCCACCTGATGCTACCTTTATAAATGAGCCCTTTTTTAAAAAGAATAACTTATTTAAATTTATTTATTAAAAAAATATATCTCTAAAGGGCACATATGCCCATCAGAGACACACAAACATACATAGAAAGTGAAAAAGCAAGCCTCCAGATATGGGACGTGAAACTCAGTAGACCATGTAGGAGGCCACAGTTTAATTAGCATGCCACCTGTTGGCCCCTGAATAAGTCTATTGAGTGAACTTCAGGGTGGCAAGTGAAAGAGGCTGATATATTCTATCTATAATGGTTTATCCCTCAAAGATTCATGTTTTGGTATATGATGTTGGGAGGAGTGAGGCCTAGTGGGCAGTGGTTGCATCATGGTGATTATATTATGAAGGCAGCAGTCTCATGAATAGTTTAATAGTTTCTCACAAGAACAAGTGACTTCTAGTTCCCATAAGAAGGGGTTACTTGGGGCCAGCAGATGGCAGTGGTTACGTACCTGGACTTCCACATGACCAAGAGCAGTATGAGTCCAGAACCCAGTGGCTCCAAAGTCATGCTAGATGTGTGTGTTTGTATGTGCCCAATGTCCCAGGAAGAGAATGGAAGAGAAGGGACTGTGACATGGCCATTCCCCCCAGGGGGGTGATTTATCGCTTTCTGTCTCTGACTCTTTCTCTGTCTCTCCAGAGAGAGCACGGACAAAAAAATCTCTCCAAAAATGGGGGAGGGAGCAGTTATTTTTCGCAAAAGTTGGTTGTTATAAAAGAGATGTCAGGGGTTGGCAGTGGCGTGGTGGCTGAGGGTGCTAGACTTAACATGGCCAACTACAGTTCGAGTTCTGGACCTGGCAACTTGCTTTCTCACTTTCCCTCTCTCTCTCTCTTGCTCTGTCCTTCTATGGTCAAATTTAAATTAATTAATTAATTAATTAATTAAATAAAGTTAAATAAAATAATTATTTTAAAAGAAGAGAGAGATGCCTACAGTTCACACTATCTCTAGATGTGCCTACCACCCTCTGTGTTTCTGTCTGCCATGTTGGAGGCTGGCCTGATGCCAGGCCTATGCCTTTGGACTTCCCAGCCAAAAGAATTGTGAGTTAATAGACCCCCTCTTTCTTTATAAATCACCCCGTTTCATGTGTTTCTGTTACCAATATAGTAATGAGCTAAGACATAGCCATAGTCCTCCCTTTGGTCATCTTGCCACCTCATTGCTTGAGTGCCTGCAAGAAGGGGCATTTGTTCCTTCCCAGAGCTTCATATCACCAGCCTTCCTATTACTGCTTTCTGAGACCTTGCCTAACCAGCCAACTTGTTTACCAAGTTCATGACTCACAGATTCATATTTAAGACCATCTTTCTTTCTAAGGAGAGCAGACCACCAGATATACAATTTGAAGTTTTGTCTTCAAGGACGCTTTCCTTCTCTACTGACCATTAGAGACACTATCAAATGAGTCAGTAAAAAATACTTGAACTTTCTGCTACCAATTGCCACTAGCCTAGTATGCCTACTCACTTGGAAACCAGGTTTTCCATTGTTCTTCTTCTGTGAATTGGTCATAGGACATTTCAGTGGCATCTTGAGTATTTAGTAATCAGCCTAGTCAATCTCAACCCAGAGTCGATATCTTATCACATCTGGAAGACCTGGAAAATTCCCTTTTCGCAATGCACAGTCATCCTATAAACGGCCTAAGGAACAGGGTTAAGGGAAGATGTACAGCACATATTTGTGGTTAGGTTCCAGGATGCTCCCATAAGAACTCAGCCTCCTTTCAATCCCTCCTCCTCCAGTCCTGAATTGGTTTAAGTTTAGAGTTCATGAGAGCCTATGAATTTCCATGTTAGGTTTCTATTCACAAGATCATATAACTCAGTCAATACCTTTTTAGGCTATATTACCCATTTATTTCTTTTGGCTAATGATCAACTAACCACCAACACAACTTCCTATAGGTCAAAATAGTTGGCTACCTTGACTCTGTCTATTGCAGAAACCGTGTCCATTCTTTTTCATGGGTAAGCACCGCCACCTGGACACCGCTTCATCAGGATCTCATTATTCACATTAAAGTTGGGATTCTAATTCAGGGGCAGCATTTCCCACTATCCTCTCCAGTTTACAAAGCAAGGATCAGCAACTTCTATGTAAAGGACAGATGGTAGTCATGACTACCTGTACCACAAAAGCAGCTATAGACAAATATATGTGACTATGTTCCAATAAATCTTTACTTATGGACACTGAACTGTGAATTTCATGTGATTTTCAACAGGCTTTATTTTATTCCTTTACAAGGTAATTGCCTCAGGGAATGTCATTGAAAAATTCTGTAAAGGAGAAGGGAGATTTCTAGAGACAGATGAGGAGAGACTATTTCTGTACAACTGGATGTTCAGGATGACTTCATATCAAAAGATCTCAGAGTCTCTCTGAAGACTAAGATTGTATCTTACAAATCTCATCTTCAATCTCAGAGTCTCATTTCTTCTCAACCAGAGTTCAAACCTTAACATAAGAGAGTTCCAAAGGCCTCATGTTTAACTGGGGTTAGAATTCTGAATCCACACAATTAGATGTTAGGCCTGACCTTTATTCAAGTCTGCTCCTAAGCGATAGGCAAAAAGCTATAGGCCTTCTCTTAAGGCTTCCATAGAGCCTTCCTGGCTCTCCACTTTTGTCTTTATTTGACAATAAAGCAATGTACTTATCTTTATACAAGCTCTCTGGCACCATCAGAAACAGCATACACTCCCTGAAACATTTGTCATTGTTAGCGTCACAACATCAGTGATTTCCCAGGGTCATGCGCTCCATCTCACAACACCATGAGAATAATCAAGTGATCATGGTGCCACAGTTTGCCACCGACAGCAAGTGTCGTGTGTTCCTGGTCACAGAGGTCATCATGCACTTGCTTACTATTTCAAGAAACCAAGTCTCAGAAATCTTATCTTTATGTCCCTTTCTGATCCTGACCACTTTATCGTTAAGGATCCTAACAGGTAACACAGCTTACTCCAGATACTTGAAGTGAAGAGACTTTAATAAATTATTAGACAGGTGGTCAAGGTGAAAGCAACACAAAATCTAGCAAGGTATCCAGATAATAGCAGCCATGCAACCCCATTAACATGTTATCAGAGTCCAGCAAGACGGAGCTATGGAAAAGTGACCACCTGCAGGGACTGTAGCACAAGGAACAGTTACTCACTGAGTGTATTCCTGACACTGGGAGAAAGCAGAGAAAAATATCGGCCTCTTTCCCTCTGCTCTGGTTTCTTACCAAGTGCTTCCCATCAGCTAAATCCAGCTGGAAACCAAAGGGTCAGTGTGGCCAGATGACACCAAGAGCAGAGGTCAGCCTCCCGGGGTACAGAATGAAGCGTACCTCAACTATGAGTAAATCCCGGGCATGTGTGTATGTGGGGTTGACAAACAGAATAAACAGCATATGTAGATATGCTTCCTCTAAGGATAAGAACTCTCTAGCATAGTTATTTGCTCAGGTCACATATGAGGGGCAAATCTAGACTCAAACCTAAGCAGTCTGCTAATGGAGCCTGAACTCTCAACTGCAATTCCCAGCATCAGAGACACTTTCAAACATCTGAGATGTTAGAGGAGAGAGAATCTGCAATATACTTTTTGGAAAACAAAGACACTGCCTGATAGCCATTTAAAGAGTGAGTGAAGATGCCACAAAGAGGGGTTAGTGATGAGCAGTAGTGAAATGTACGGAAAATACTTGGAAAACACAGTTATGAAGGAAAATGTCGAATTCAAATAATATGATTATATGGAACATATTGTTAAAAACTTAACAATAGTGAGACCAGCAGATGGCATAATGCTTACATCACTGGACTCCCATGATTGAACCATGACTGCAGTTCAAATCTCAGACTCGGTGGCTTAAAACTTATACCAGGCACATATATGTGCATGCCCAAAATCCTGAGAGGAGAAACAAGAGAAGGGATTGCAGTGTGACTATACCCCCAGGGGGTGATTTCTCACTTTCTGTCTCTCTGTCTCTCTGGTAAGCACACACACCCTATAGCAAAATTCCCTCTAAAAAAAAAAAAAAAAAAAAGAGAGAGGGAAATTTAACAATAGTAACAGATGAAAATGTGGAGTTAATGGGAGAAGGTAATATAAGTGTACTAATATCTTCATTTTTCTTTGTGGGCAATCAACAATGACAAAGTTGATAAACAATGTTAAATAAAGTTATAAGAAGCCCTTGTTTCGATTAAGTTCCTGCACTAGGCTCCAACAGACCAGACTGGAGTCACTTATATCACCAAGCCCAAAGCATGCTATTTCCTGACATTTGACAAATCAGAAGAGAGAGATAACACCCTATTTTCCCAAATAGGCCATTTCAATCAGCATATTAATATAGTTTCCTCTGTTTTAATCCTTAAACATACACACACACACACACACACATACACACACACACAAAAGTAACCTAAAGTAATCTAATATCGATGACTCAGTTATTCTCCTATTATTCTGTTTCCCCTATCCCTGTATTATGGGAAAGTAACTTTGCAATAACCAATCTCCTTATTGTTCTTGGTTTATGTTTTTTGTCAGCCCCTCTCATTTTTTAAAACCAACTTGCTCTGCTCAACTCTTTGCAACCTTTATTTTATTTTATGGAATGAAGCATTGCCCAGTTCTAGAATTATGAGTCAAGACAATTACAATCAAACCAAATTGTTGTAATTTCGTCTTTTTGTTTGTTTGTTTGTTTTGTAAGTTAATTTCTTTCTTCTATGAGACAGAAGACAGAGAGAGAGAGAGATCGTCCGTGATCCACGCCATCTCAGACTAGGGATGGATTGTGGCTATAAAGTCCGTGTTGAGGATGTCTCTAGCTCATGAAAGAAAAAAGAAAGAGAGAGAAAGGAAAAACAAGAGGCCACCTCAACAAGGTCTTCATGCTGCGATCCACCTCAGCCTCAGCCAGCCCCGATCATAAACATGCCCACACCTGGTGTGTCTGGGCTGGGGGAGGGGCAGGGGTCCTAGAACATAAACCCAGGAGCATCTCATGTTGGTCCAGCAATTACAGAGCATTGCACAACTGTGTGGCCCTGTAGGTTTTGTCTTTTGACAGCACGAAATAAAAGTATATTCTTTTTTAATATCAATATAATCATTCTTTTTCAATGTTATACATCTTTCATTTGTTTTTATCTCCATATTTTAGATCAAAAATCACGAGCTAATATTATACCATCCTTGTGTTTCTATTTCTCCTTACATTTCCTGTGTCGGCAGAAAATAACCGACTCTAAAAACTTAATAATTAATAATTAATGCAGTTTACTTCTAAGGAGAATGTGAGTGACCTAGGCCCGGTGAGGAGGCAAAACATGCCTTCCTCTTGGGGTGATCAAGTACAGGGATTCCTTTTATTTGATTTTGAGAGCAAGAGACAGTTTGAAATTTAGTGAAAAGTTTTCAGTTGGTCTGGCCCAAAAAGGCAGGACATGTGGAAGCGAGGGGTGTGTGTGTGTGTGTGTGGGGGGGGGGGGGGGGGGGGTGTAGGTTATAGGTGGGCTTTACAGTTTTTAGGGTGGTGATTGGAAAAGGAAAGTTGCCCAGATCAGAAAGGAAAGTACTTTAACGTATAAAAGGAGGCTTAATATACATCACAAAGATACTCTAATACTACTCCAAGGGCAGGATGTGCAAGAATCCTGTTACTAATGGGCCAAAATGGTCTGTCAACCTCTGTGGGCATGACTTCCCCTAGGCCCTCTGGAAAGGACCTTGGAAAAACAGGAAAAAGCAGTCAGACTGCTGTCTACATTGTTTTTGTTTTGTTTTGTTTTGTTTTGTTTTTGCTTAATATACCTTAATGTTACAGTAAAAAAAAAAAAAAAATACTGAAAAAAAAGAAAAATATGAGCATTGATAACATATTTTTATTTGCAGAGAATTAAAAAACACTCAAATTTAGGAACCAGCAGTTAGCATAATGGCTATGTCACTGGACTCCCACGTAGTTGACTGCCGTTTGTGTCCCGGACCCGGTGGCTTAAAAAAACTCACGCCAGGCGCGTGTGCGTGCATGCCCAAGATCCTGAGAGGAGAATGGAGGAGAAGGGATTGCGGTAATCACCATCCCCCCAGGGGGTGATTACTCGCTTTCTGTCTCTATGTCTCTCTCTGTCTGTCTGGCAAGCGCACGCACCCTATGGCGAAAACCTCTCCAAAAAAAAAAAAAAAAAAAAACACTCAAATTTATATTTTGTTCATTTCTCTTCTTCATGGTAAAAGGATGTTTTCCCTCGCATGATTACCTATCTGTTAGAATTGCTGCATATCTTCAAATCTCAGATATAAAGTTGTTCTTTCATGGAGCCAAGAATTTACAGGAAAGGGCCTTAAGAATTTGTTTTTTGAGGGGACTCAGGTGTTCCTATATTTTTGTGTGATTTATGTAAGACAGAAGGTTTGTCGTTTTGTTTCTCAGGTGGTGGTATAAGATATATGCACAAGATATCACTTTTGGTTTGTCATTTTGGTATTTACTTTGTAAAATTTAAAACAGTCAGGTCCAGGAGCCAGAAGGTAGCCCAGCAATAAAACGCAACATTCTGCAAGACAGACTCACATAGGAAGGGTCTGGGTTTGTGTCCTGAGACCTCTCAGAGTACACGTGATTGTCTGTGATCCAAGGCTGGCAGAGACTAGGATGGCTGCAGTGGCAAGAACCTGTTGGCAGTGCTGGCTCTCCCTCTCTCTCTGTCTCCCTAGCTCATGGAAGAAATAGGTAAGTAAACAAAAAAGACAGTGGATTTTTCTCATTATTTTTCATAAAGTACATTTTCTTATCTCTAACTTCTATCTTGATGGTCTGATGTTAATATTTTAACTTCTTTTACTTTCTATTTCTTGTCTTTTGTTTTGTTTTGTCAGAAGGTACATCCCCATGTGTGAGAGACAAAGAGAGAGAGGGAGAGAGAGGGAAAGAGTGAGAGAGAGCAGCCCCCTCATGGACCAGCATGCCACAATCCTTCTACCTCCAGTTCTCCATCCTTTCTGGATCCTGGGTACAAGTACATGCACCAAGCTGGGATCCAAACCCAGATGGCCATGTAGGATTCAGCTTTCTCTGTGCAGTGCTTAACCTCTGCAGTATGGGATTTGATCTTGGCTGCCTTTTTCATCTTTCTGGGTTACTTTGTTTGTTTTTCAGTTTGTGACAGGCTATGTGCTACAATACCGTGTCTGTTCTCCTCTCAGGATTTGGTGCACAAAAGCACACGTGCCTGGTGTGTTTTCCAAGCTGCCAGGTCTAGGACTTCCACCATGCAGTTG